>SJYG01000203.1:4047189-4107769 GCA_006410535.1 Litocranius walleri
CGTGCGTGCGTGTGTGAAGGTGCAGACTCGTGAGTGCCCTGCAAGGTATGTGTATAGTGTGTGTGTGTGTGTGCGTGCGCGCGTCCGTGCGTGCGTGTGTGAAGGTGCAGACTCGTGAGTGCCCTGCAATGTGTGCGTGCGTGCGCGCGTCCGTGTGTGCGTGTGTGAAGGTGCAGACTCGTGAGTGCCCTGCAAGGTATGTGTATAGTGTGTGTGCCTGTGTGAAACATAGACTTGAGTGCCCCTGGGAGATGTGTGTCTAGGTGTGTGACGGCACAGACTCGTGTGTGCCCCTGGGAGGTGTGTGTGCATGTGCATGCATGTGTGAAGACACAGATTCATGAGTGCTCTGCGAGGTGTGTGTGTAATGCGTGTGTGAGCGTGTGTGAAGGCTTGTGAGTGCCCCTGGGAGGTGTCTAGAGTGTTTGTGCATGTATGAAGGTGGAGTCATGAGTGCCCCTGGGAGGTGTGTGTGTGTGTGTGAAGGCACAGACTCGTGCATGCCCCTGGGAGGTGTGTGCCTAGAGCGTGTGTGCGTGTGCGAAGGTGCAGGCTCACGCATGCCCTGCGCGGCAGGTGTAGCAGGACCAGCAGCGCCCCCGTGCCCGTGCCCTCAGGTCTTGGAGCCCGAGAAGCAGGCAGACATGCTGGACTCCCTGCGCATCTACCTGCTGCAGTTTGCCACGCTGCTGGTGGAGCACGCGCCCCACCACATCCACGACAACAACAAGAACCGCAACAGCAAGCTGCGCCGCCTCATGACCTTCGCGTGGCCCTGCCTGCTGTCCAAGGCCTGCGTGGACCCCGCCTGCAAGTACAGCGGGCACCTGCTGCTGGCCCACATCATCGCCAAGTTCGCCATCCACAAGAAGATCGTCCTGCAGGTACCGGCAGGGCCCCCGTCCCCTCAGCACGCACAGCCTCCTGCTGGTTCACCATCTTCCCCGGTGCACGTACAGATACTCATCTTGCCGCCGTCAGGACGGTGGATCCCCCCCCACCCCGTGATTTGTTCTCACCCTTCCTCCCGCTCCTGCTCTGTCTGCTCCTTCCTCTCAGCCTTGCTTTTGAAACAATACGGTGTCTGCTTCGTCCACCTCCTGCTCCTCTGCCTGTTGCTGAAAGTGTGTCCGTCCAGGACCCCAGCCTACTCGTTAGCTGCGGACAGATAGCGGGCACTCTGGGGTCCCTGTCTCCTGACCCTGTCTGGGTGGACCATCTCAAGGACGTTCCTGGTGTTGCTCAGTGGGTTTGGGCCTTGTCACGCAGCCTGGGTTTCTCCTGCTTATGAGTTCCATGACTGACCGAACTCGTCCCTGTCTCTGTGTCAGAGTTCACTGTGATCCTGCGCTTGAGCACCTGTCTGTCCCACTGAGCCACTGGTCAGGGGTGGGTCTCATCCTATCCTGTGAGTCACCCTTGGTTGTTTCCTCTGACCATGCCCTCCTGGGAACTTCCGTGGGCCAGAGACCCGCCAGGGGCGTCTGTGACACTGTGTCGTTCTCCGAGGCACCCGGGTTCAGCAGGTCCTGTTGTTCCCAGCCTGTCCATCATCTGTGTCCCTCGACCAACTCTGTGCTGGTTGTGCTGGAAAAGCTGGGGCTTGCTTCGTGTGTGTTTCAGTCGTGTCCAACTCTCTGCAACCCCATGAACTGTAATCCGCCAGGCTCTTGTCCACAGGGGTCACCCAAGCAAGAATACTGGAGTGGGTTGCCATTCCCTTCTCCAGGGGATTTTCCCGACCTGGGGATCAAACCTGGGTCTCCCACATTGTAGGCAGATTCTTTACCATGTGAGCCTGGTCCAGCACAGGCACACACTAGGTGCTCAGGAAACATTAGAGCAGACCTCTTCACAGATCAAAAGTTAATGAAAGACACAGTCACTGCTACATGTTTTCCTAATAGGAGAGCCTCGAGGAAGTGTCTAGAGCCTGTTTTTGCAGAAATAACGCCTTGTTTCTGAGTGCCTGTTTCCGTCTCGCTTGCTAAAGCCTCCGTCCTTACGTGAGAATTCCCGTCCTGCCTCAGGTGTTCCACAGTCTTCTTAAGGCGCACGCGATGGAGGCGCGCGCCATCGTCAGGCAGGCGATGGCCATCCTGACCCCGGCGGTGCCGGCCCGGATGGAGGACGGGCACCAGATGCTCACCCACTGGACGAGGAAGATCATCGTGGAGGAGGGCCACACGGTCCCACAGCTGGTCCACATCCTGCACCTGATCGTGCAGCACTTCAAGGTGGGGGCATGCTGCGGCAGACACTGATAGGTTCCCATGCGTGCGCGTGGAGGCCTCAGAGCAGACACTGATAGGTTCCCGTGCGTGCGCGTGGAGGCCTCAGAGCAGACACTGATAGGTTCCCGTGCGTGCGCGTGGAGGCCTCAGAGCAGACACTGATAGGTTCCCGTGCGTGCGCGTGGAGGCCTCAGAGCAGACACTGATAGGTTCCCGTGCGTGCGCGTGGAGGCCTCAGAGCAGACACTGATAGGTTCCCGTGCGTGCGCGTGGAGGCCTCAGAGCAGACACTGATAGGTTCCCGTGCGTGCGCGTGGAGGCCTCAGAGCAGACACTGATAGGTTCCCGTGCGTGCGCGTGGAGGCCTCAGAGCAGACACTGATAGGTTCCCGTGCGTGCGCGTGGAGGCCTCAGAGCAGACACTGATAGGTTCCCGTGCGTGCGCGTGGAGGCCTCAGAGCAGACACTGATAGATTCCCATGCGTGCGCGTGGAGGCCTCAGAGCCAGACACTGATACGTTCCCATGCGTGCGCGTGGAGGCCTCAGAGCAGACACTGATACGTTCCCGTGCATTTGCTTTGAAGTTTCCCTCTTCTTCCATTTTCCTTCAGTGATGAGGCTGTCATCTTTCCCTGGGTTTCCGTGGTAGCTCAGAGGATAAAGTGTCTGCCTGCAATGCAGGAGACACGGGTTCAGTCCCTGGGTTGGGAAGATGCCCTGGAGAAGGAAATGGCAACCCACTCCAGTATTCTTGCCTGGAGAATCCCATGGACAGGAGCCTGGTAGGCTACAATCCACAGGGTCGCATAAGAGTCGGACACGACTGAGCGAGACATGCCCCACTCCTCATCTTTCAGAGAAGATATTTCTATTCTGTAGATTAGCATGAGTATGTGTGTGGCCTCACAACATGGAAAGTGCTGTAGTGTACTGGATGTATCCTAGGTATACGCCTTTCTGTCCAAGACAACACTTTTCTTGTAAGTACACTTGATCTTTGAACAACAAGGGTTTGCGGTGTGTGGATCCGCTCGATATGCCATGGATCCGTACTGTAATGATATTATACGGTCTGTGGTTAGTTGAATCCGTGGAGATGGAACTGTGGATACAGAGGACTGACTAAACTCTGTAGTTGCATTTTTGACTTCGTGGAGGGTGGGCGCCCCAACCCCTGTGTTGTTCAAAGATCAGCTGTACTCAGTTGCCTGTGAATACAGGCGAGTTGTTACTTTAAGGTGGAAAATAGTGTCATTAATTCTTGAAGAGGTCACTGGCATCTCCTTTTCTATAACCAAATCACCTCCTCCTTGTATTTATTTGTATGTAGATTATTTTTTATAGATTTTTGGGTGGAGGAGAAAGGATTGAAAATTTGTTCTTTCACAGTCAGCTCTTTAGAATTAGGAATTTGCCTCTTGGCATGGCTTTTATGACATCATCTGAAGTTTAATACATGTGACTAGACTTGCCTACCTAACAAAAATTCATTATTTCAGCATTTTTTAAAACATGGTCCTTAAAAGCTAAAACATGCTTTTATATTGGAACTCAGAGAATGAAGGGGGAGTGATACTTGTGAACGGTATTGAGGGATTTAGCTTACTTTATAGTTCAGGATTGTTGGGCAGAAGGCTGGGTCATGCGTTGAGGCCGAGACAGGCTGTGCACGTGTGCCCGCGCGTGCCTTGGCGTGACTGGCCGTGTTCGCAGGTGTACTACCCGGTGCGGCACCACCTCGTGCAGCACATGGTGAGTGCCATGCAACGGCTGGGCTTCACGCCTAGCGTCACCATCGAGCAGCGGCGGCTGGCCGTGGACCTGTCCGAGGTCGTCATCAAGTGGGAGCTACAGCGGATCAAGGACCAGCAGGTAGGGCGGCAGCCCCTCTCGCCGGCCCCGGCTGCGCCCCCACAAGAGCCTGGTAGGCTACAATCCACAGGGTCGCATAAGAGTCGGACACGACTGAGCGAGACATGCCCCACTCCTCATCTTTCAGAGAAGATATTTCTATTCTGTAGATTAGCATGAGTATGTGTGTGGCCTCACAACATGGAAAGTGCTGTAGTGTACTGGATGTATCCTAGGTATACGCCTTTCTGTCCAAGACAACACTTTTCTTGTAAGTACACTTGATCTTTGAACAACAAGGGTTTGCGGTGTGTGGATCCGCTCGATATGCCATGGATCCGTACTGTAATGATATTATACGGTCTGTGGTTAGTTGAATCCGTGGAGATGGAACTGTGGATACAGAGGACTGACTAAACTCTGTAGTTGCATTTTTGACTTCGTGGAGGGTGGGCGCCCCAACCCCTGTGTTGTTCAAAGATCAGCTGTACTCAGTTGCCTGTGAATACAGGCGAGTTGTTACTTTAAGGTGGAAAATAGTGTCATTAATTCTTGAAGAGGTCACTGGCATCTCCTTTTCTATAACCAAATCACCTCCTCCTTGTATTTATTTGTATGTAGATTATTTTTTATAGATTTTTGGGTGGAGGAGAAAGGATTGAAAATTTGTTCTTTCACAGTCAGCTCTTTAGAATTAGGAATTTGCCTCTTGGCATGGCTTTTATGACATCATCTGAAGTTTAATACATGTGACTAGACTTGCCTACCTAACAAAAATTCATTATTTCAGCATTTTTTAAAACATGGTCCTTAAAAGCTAAAACATGCTTTTATATTGGAACTCAGAGAATGAAGGGGGAGTGATACTTGTGAACGGTATTGAGGGATTTAGCTTACTTTATAGTTCAGGATTGTTGGGCAGAAGGCTGGGTCATGCGTTGAGGCCGAGACAGGCTGTGCACGTGTGCCCGCGCGTGCCTTGGCGTGACTGGCCGTGTTCGCAGGTGTACTACCCGGTGCGGCACCACCTCGTGCAGCACATGGTGAGTGCCATGCAACGGCTGGGCTTCACGCCTAGCGTCACCATCGAGCAGCGGCGGCTGGCCGTGGACCTGTCCGAGGTCGTCATCAAGTGGGAGCTACAGCGGATCAAGGACCAGCAGGTAGGGCGGCAGCCCCTCTCGCCGGCCCCGGCTGCGCCCCCACAGCTCTCCCCGGAGAGCCGTCGGCAACCTCAGCGTGGGTGGATCTCTTTAAGCCCGATTCAGACATGGACCCGAACTCGAGTGGAGAAGGGGTCACCTCTGTCTCGTCTTCCATCAAGAGAGGCCTGTCGGTGGACTCTGCGCAGGAGGTGAAGCGCTTCAGGACGGCGACGGGCGCCATCAGCACGGTGAGAGTGTGGGCCGGGCCGCTGGCGGTTCATTCATCCAGGAACTCAGAAAGCGGGCCGGGCGCCATGGCACACCCCACAAAGCCCGCACCCCTGCTTCCTGGACCTGGTTCCCTTTTTGGGGTGGCCCAGGCCCCGCCCTTCTCTGTGGCGGCCGTGCTTGTGCCCCTGCCGAGGGTGCCCTGGTGCCCAGCATGGGCAGCTCCTGGGCGGACCGAGGCCAGGCCATGCTCCTGAGCACACTCTCCTGCCTCTCCAGGTGTTTGGGCGGAGCCAGTCTCTGCCAGGCGCCGACTCCCTGCTCGCCAAGCCCATCGACAAGCAGCACACGGACACCGTGGTGAACTTCCTCATCCGCGTGGCCTGTCAGGTGTGCTCTCCGCGCGGCTCAGGTTAGGGGTCCTTCTGAATGAAGGCTGCCCGGTAGACTCAGCGAGTTCAGCCGTCTGTTTGGTCAAAACAGAAATAGACAAACCAGGTCTGAGAGCTTGTCTTTAGTAGTATGTCCCTTTCTTACCAGATTTCATTAGTTTAGTGACATGCTGATATTCCTGAAACCTGACTGTGTTTTATAATAGGATTTTTTATAACTTTTTTTTCATCGGTGATGAAACAGTAGCATATCTTACAATTAACGGCATGTTGGTGTTGTTCAGTGACCCTGGGTTGGACTACTTGACTTTCAGGTGCCGTGTGTCGTGAGGGTGTTGGGATGATCCATCCCACACTAGTAGTGGGCAGCGTTCAGTGGTTCAGATGCCTTGTAACTTGCATTTGTTTACCACTCACATCAGTAACATATTTTCACGCCATCGTTGGCAATCAGTTTCTGAAGCTTTGCGTTTTTCTATTTCAAAGAAACCCTTGTAAATGAGATTTCCCTCACAAAGGCGTTTTATAGCTATTAAGACGTAGTGTATATATACTATTTTGCAACACTATCGAGGATCTCTAAGTGCTGGAAACAAGCTACCCGACTATCAGCCAGTCCTTCCCTGAGTGCTGCAGCGTGCTGGGCACAGCCTGGGAAGCCCTGATGCCGCCCTTTCAGTTGCACAAAGGCGTGCAGGTCACCACTGACCCGCTGTGAGGGGCAGGGTCCTGGTGGAGGCCGGGAGGGGTGGGCCCTGTGTGCAGGGTAACTCGGACCTGACCTGCGTGAACTTCCAGGTCAACGACAACACCAGTGCGGCGGGCTCTCCTGGGGAGGTGCTGTCCCGCCGGTGTGTGACCCTCCTGAAGACAGCCTTGCGCCCGGACATGTGGGCCAAGTCAGAGCTCAAGCTGCAGTGGTTCGACAAGCTGCTGATGAGTGTGGTAGGTGCGGGCCGCTTGGGATGGTGGGCCCTGAGCCACCCCCCTCCGCCGGTCGGGGCTCCTCCCACTGCTGTTCCGGCCGCCGGCAGAGGAGGAAAGAGCGCCATGCTTCCCCCTCCACCCCAGGCAGAGCCAGGAGTCTTGGAAGCGGAGTAGCGCCCTTACCTTTCATGGGCTCATTGCTTAAACCAACCTACGGGCTAGCCCGGAATAAGCATGTTGAATTGACTTAGTCAACAGTCTTTAAAATGAAGTGGAGTTTCTGAATCCAGATGGAGTAATGAGCGTGGCACCGAATAGCCAGGTATCGAGAGAGCGCCCTAGGTACCGATCTTCCGCCGGCTTTTTGGATGGTCCTGGTCCTTTGATTGCCCAGAGGTTGCAGAGGCTGCTCTCTTGCCTTATCCGTCTCGTTACCAGGATGCAGTTGTTTGTCTAGGGCTCTGGTGAAACCCGAAAGCTTTCAGTCTGAAGATTTTAAAACCTGCAGTAAACGTCTGTTACTTTGTGCTGCAGAGATAAGTGTTGCTGCTCAAGTGTGTTGAATGGTCCTGCAGGTCTCCTGTGTCACGGGAGCTCTAGAGCGGCCGGCCCGCTGGGTCCGCAGTGCGTGCTTTGATTCTAGCCTTAGGCTTCACTGCTAGATACCTGCAGATTTCTTTCCTCTATTTCTCTTGGAAAGGGAATGATTTTCCTATCAGAATTAGTCACCGTTGACTCAAGCTCAGCCCCTTCACAGGTTTACATTTTCTAAGACCGATGGGTGTGCCCACACTGACTTCTGCCTTTTCCCCAGACTTCTGCCTTTTCCTACCTCAGAGTAGCATCCATGCAGGGCACGCACACGTGTGTGTCAGCCACAGACGGTGTCCTGAAGCCAAACTTAAATCCTTACTGTGGACCTTGGTGCTCTGTTTTCTATCTTATTCTTTTTTTTTTTTTTTTTTTTAGTGCTGACAATTTGTGAAGTTGATTTTACAATACACAGTTTCAAGGATATTTCTTTTTGGAAGGATGTATGTAGTTGAACTAAAAACATGAAAGGAGAAAAGCAAAATGCATTGCAGTAGTTGCCTTCTTAAACCAAATGCTAATGTTTTTTGTGAACTTTTGAAAGGAAGTTTGACTGAATACTTCAGGCTAATTTATTGAAACGAAGATTGTGAAATCTTACTGTAGTCGCAGAATATGGCGGCCTTTTATACACCTGACGTGTTCACCCCTTGGTGGTTCTGGGTTTTTTTGGTTTCACCTCCCAAGTGCTCAGTGGCACGGGGCTTGGGTTTCACTTGCCCCTCCCGTCGCCAGCGTTTATATGCTGTCGCATCCACACCTGGCCCGTGTCCCCTGTCGCAGGAGCAGCCGAACCAGGTGAACTACGGGAACATCTGCACTGGCCTGGAAGTGCTGAGCTTCCTGCTCACCGTCCTGCAGCCACCGGCCATCCTGAGCAGCTTCAAGCCCCTGCAGCGTGGCGTGGCCGCCTGCATGACGTGCGGGAACACCAAGGTGCTGCGGGCCGTGCATAGCCTGCTGTCCCGCCTCATGAGCCTCTTCCCCACCGAGCCCAGTACGTAGCCAGTACACCCCTCTCTCTCTTTTCTTTCTGCCTGGCTGGGTGGGCCCAGAGCTTCTTATTGAGAGTGCTCCTCCCTCCTCTGCTTGCCATATAAGCCATTTTATCATCCAAGCTTTTTTTTTAATCGTACCATGAAACTTTCTTTTTTTTAAAAAAAAAAGGTTGTCATAACTTTACAGTCAGAGTCTTTGCATTACATTTTTTGGTCCACTTGGGAAATACAGTTTTTCTTCATCAGCTAAACAGTACCGTTTCTGTAAGGTTGAAAGTTCGGTTAAAACATTTTGGTCAAGCGTTGAACAGCTGGCAAGATAGGATTTCGGCATGTTTTCCTTGTGTTTAGGGGGTTGAGTCGAGGCTCGGGGACATGAAAGGTGGTCTCCGAGCTCCGTTAACTGGGAGCCACGCATCGTGGGGTAAGGGTCACCATGGGTCCCAGACGATGAAGCTCAGAGCTGGCCTGGGGAGAGTCAGTGTCTCTCAGAGCTGGGCAGGGCCCGCCAACTGGACCACGGCCCCACAGTCCCACTCCTGTTTCAGGCACTTCCAGCGTGGCCTCCAAGTACGAGGAGCTGGAGTGCCTATACGCAGCCGTGGGCAAGGTCATCTACGAGGGGCTCACCAACTACGAGAAGGCCGCCAGCGCCAGCCCCTCCCAGCTCTTCGGTGAGTGCACACCCCTCCTGCACACGTCTCTCTGCTCACTTGGACGGGCTTCCCTTCTGGGAGGGGCCCGGCGTGTCGGGAGGAGCCCTGAGCCTATGTGTTGTTGAGAGTGTCTGCGAGTGGCCGGGCACACACAAGGCCACGGTCCCCTGGGGTCTTGAAGATGAAAGACCCCCGCCCAGGCTCAGAGCTTCTTCCTGCCTCAGACATGCGTGCTCCTCCCCACCCCCATCTCCAGGGTTGTTAAAGGTCCGTGGTGTGAGCTTTTATGGGACGTTTACAGCTGATTCTTGAACAATTTGGGGCCTGGGGCGCCAGCCCCATGCAGGTGAAGGTCTTCTTGTGAGTGTAGTCGGCCTCAGCGACTGTATAGGGTCTCGCTGCGTCGTCCACCGTGTCTCGTCCGCAGATTGAGCTGACTGAGGACTGTGTAGCGCTGTTGTGTATACTGCTGGAAAAAGCGACACACAAGCGGACTTGAGCAGTTCAGACCTGTTTCAGGCTCAACGGCAATGTCAGCATTTCAGATCAATCTGTACTTTTGTCAAAAACGGCCCATTTTTGTCTAGCACATTGTTTACATATTCTTAGGGGTAATTGACATTTTTGTGACTTAGCTTTTAGAGACTGAGAAACCCCCTGGCTCTCCCCCTGCTGCAGGGACCCTGATGATCCTCAAGTCTGCCTGCAGCAACAACCCGAGCTACATCGACAGGCTGATCTCGGTCTTCATGCGCTCGCTGCAGAAGATGGTGCGCGAGCACCTGAGCCCGCAGGCCGCCTCGGGCAGCACGGAGGCCGCCTCAGGTGACGCGCTGGGCCGGCCCCGCCTCGGGCTGCGACGCCTGGCAGCTCCGCTGCCCACTGCTTTTGTGTTCATCATCATTTGCTCTTAACAGAGCGATTCTGAACATTTCTTTGACCACCAGAGTCGAGCACTCTTTTAGAGTGAAATGCTTTTTAAGCTTGTGATTGTAAGAAAGAACAGATTTTGAGGAACCTCTGCCACTAGATGAGTTATCTAACAGTTTTGCTGTAAGCAGAGATGGCTAAATCAGAGCCACTGTTTCTAAAAACTGAAGTCTCAGGGTCCAGACCCGAGCTGTGAGCTCCGGAAATCGGGTGACGTGTTGTGGGGAGGGGAGCTGTGGGAGTCGCACCTCTCAGCCTGCCGGGGCCGTGCACTTGACTCCAGGGCTGGCTGAGCCCCCGGTCCCGTCAGCTTTGTCGTCCCCTGCCCTGTGAGGAGGCTCTTGTTGGGCCGCCCTGGCACAGCGGTGCGGTCAGAGCCAGGAGGCACTTCCCACGCTGGAGCTCTTGTTTCAGGGCGAAAGCATTCTGGGGAGAGCGTGGGCGGGATCCAGCCACTCAGGTGGTGGGGATAGCCGGCATGTCTCGTGTGTGCAGGGACCAGCGAGCTGGTGATGCTGAGCCTGGAGCTGGTGAAGACGCGCCTGGCCGTGATGAGCATGGAGATGAGGAAGAACTTCATTCAGGCCATCCTGACCTCCCTCATTGAGAAATCCCCCGATGCCAAAATCCTCCGGTCCGTGGTGAAGATTGTGGAAGAATGGGTTAAAAACAACTCCCCAATGGCAGCCAATCAGGTGAGCTGGGCAGGGGCTGTGCCCTGGCCTGTGGGCCTTCCCGAGAAAAGGTTCAGCCGTCGCTTTCTAAGCGCTTCTGCAAGTTCTCAAGCAGAGTATTTTTTTCTCTCCAGTAGTTGCCCTCACGGGATTCTTTTTTTAAGTTGGATTTTTATCACTGTGCTTCACAAATTTTGTACAGAAAGTTGAAGTAACTGGCCGTGTAATGTGGTTTTACTTCTGTTAAAATGTTAAAGGAGCCAAAAATAACAACGATGAGGGACTATTACTTGGTAACTAAGATGCTAGCAAACTTCCAATTTGTTTTCTATTTAGTTGCTTTCTCTCCCAAGTGAGTTGTAGCCCCCCAGGAAAATTATGTTGGCACCTGTCTTGATCTTAAGCATCCAAAGAACCATTGAGAAACAAACTTATTTTACCTGACAAGACTGTAGGAGGTTAAAAATAAGTTGAGCAAATGGCTGAAATACTTTTGAACATGTCCTTTCTCAAATAATTGACTCTTAAATTTGTGCAGACACCTACACTCCGGGAGAAGTCCATTTTGCTTGTGAAAATGATGACCTACATAGAAAAGCGTTTTCCAGAAGACCTTGAACTAAATGCCCAGTTTTTAGACCTTGTTAACTACGTCTATAGGTAATCACCACAGCCAAGCATGTCGTGTGTCGTCCCTGCTAAGCTCTCTGACCCACTGGTGGTGTGACTTTTTAATCTTCTCCTATATAATGTTTTAAATGTTCACTCACATTGTAAGACACACAGTGTAGGTCAGTGTCATCAGTGAGCCTTTTGCTCACATGTTCCAGGGATGAGACGCTGTCGGGCAGCGAGCTGACTGCAAAGCTTGAGCCAGCCTTTCTCTCGGGGCTGCGCTGCGCCCAGCCGCTCATCAGGGCCAAGTTTTTCGAGGTTTTCGACAACTCGATGAAGCGTCGCGTCTACGAGCGCCTGCTCTACGTGACCTGCTCCCAGAACTGGGAGGCCATGGGGAGTCACTTCTGGATCAAGCAGTGCATTGAGGTGAGCCGGCGCCCACACCGACGCAGAGAGGCAGGCGTCCCCACCGCAGAGCCGCTGTCCTCTCCAGTAGGGAGGAGCTGGCCAGCAGCCGGGAGGCGGCGCCGCCAGGCCAAGCCGGCCTCACAGCACACGGGCTCTGACCGCTTAGCTCACGGGGCCCAGGCGCTGGAGGTGCGGCCCCCGCGAGCCGTCAGGCTGTCTCAGGGGATGGCCAGTCAGATGGCCTCCATTTCTAACTAGCTTGTGGTCAGGCATCTGTGTTCCTCATCATCTGGCTTTATTACCAGCATGCCACACCAGGCAACCCAGGTTTCCAGTAGAGAACGGGAGGTTGCGCATGCCGTGCACGTAGGCTGTTGACTACGTCTGCAGGGAGTCACCGCTGTCTGACGTGCCAGGCTGTGAGATTCTCCTGAGGGAAAGGAGGGACTAGTGGCTGGGCTTCAGGGAGAGCATGTGGGCACGTTTCCACCAGGGCTGAGCGTCCGTCTCGGCACTGTGAGCAGCAGCGGGTGGGACTCTGTGACGGCGGCACAGTGGGCAGAGGTCCTGGATTTGTTCCTCATTCAGAAGGCTGTTGGTTATATCAGGTGCCAGACTCTGGATCAGGAGGTCAGAGAGACCGTGGGGGAGGGGCTGGCCGTTCCTCCTCTGCCCCGTGGTCTGGCCTGTCTCCAGGCGGCACCAATGCACGGCCCCATACTCCTCACGATGGGGCCAGGAGTGTCCTGCCAGGGCTCACCCACCCTGTGCTGCCCGGCACAGGCTGCCTCTTCCTGCCAGCCGTGCTCATGACCTTTCTCATGGCAAAGCAGATCGCGTCGCTGCTTGCCTTCGTGCCCAGCACACGGTCTAGCTTCCAGGGCCCAGTCTAGCTGGCCCCTCTGTCCAGCCCACTGAGACATGGAGTCAGGGGCACCTGACTGGGGACAGTGGAGGGGAGGTGCAGGTTCCTGTCTAGGTGAGGGCAGCAGGATAGAGCGGGCCAGGCGCTGGGGGGTCAGTGCACGTGCGTGCCGGTTGAGGTGACTCGGAGGTCACCAGGGTCCCCACGCCTGAGCGCCAGGCGCAGGTCCCAGGCCTCTCCTCCCCTGCGCGCCCCCAGCTCCTCCTGGCCGTGTGTGAGAAGAGCACGCCCATTGGGACCAGCTGCCAGGGTGCCACGCTGCCCTCCATCACCAACGTCATCAACCTGGCCGACAGCCATGACCGCGCAGCCTTCGCCATGGTGACGCACGTCAAGCAGGAGCCCCGGGAGCGCGAGAACAGCGAGTCCAAGGAGGAGGTAAGGCCTCGTGCCCGCGCTGCCTCTGCAGCCAGCCTCCCAGCTGGCTGGGATGATGCTGTATCAGCCCTGGGGGGTTTAAGGCAAGAGGAACAGATCAGATCCTGTCTCTGCAGAAAGGTCTGAGTGTGGTGCCTGTTCAGTTACTTACTGTTACCTGGTCTGTGTTAAGGTATAGTTGACATACATCCTGTTAGTCTCAGCTGTACATGTAACAATCTGGTATTTGTGTTGTGAAACGATCACAGTAAGTATCACTTCAGTTCGGTCACTCAGTCGTGTCCGACTCTTTGCGAGCCCATGAATCGCAGCACGCCAGGCCTCCCTGTCTATAACCAACTCCCGGAGTTCACTCAAACTCACGTCCATCGAGTCGGTGATGCCATCCAGCCACCTCATCCTCTGTCGTCCCCTTCTCCTCCTGCCCCCAATCCCTCCCAGCATCAGAGTCCTTTCCAATCAGTCAACTCTTCACATGAGGTGGCCAAAGTACTGGAGTTTCAGTTTTAGCATCATTCCTTCCAGAGAACACCCAGGGCTGATCTCCTTTAGAATGGACTGGTAGGATCTCCTTGCAGTCCAAGGGACTCTCAAGAGTCTTCTCCAACACCACAGTTCAAAGCGTAAGTATAGTTAACATCTATCACCACACATAGTTAAGGATTTCTTTCTTGGGATGAGGGCTTCTAAGATTTACTCTTAGCAACTTTCAGATACACAGTGTAGCTTTATTAACTGTCGTCCCCACGCTGTACATGACACCCCCTTGATGAGTTTATCACCAGAAGTTTGTGCCTTTTGCGTGTCTTTGCCCGTTTCACCTCCCACCCCCTGCCTTTGGCAGCCTCCCATCTGTTCTCTGTGTTTATGAGCTTGTGTGTGTCTTTGTCTCCGTCTGGCGTATTTCGCTGAGCACCGTACCCTCAGGGTCTGTCCATGGCGCAGATGGCAAGATTTCAGGGTAGAACTGATGAGCAGCTGGTGTTGCCATTCAGTTTTGAGAGCAGTCACAAGTTGGTGCTGTTGAGGACAGAGTCTAACTCTCTGCTGATGGGTCCTCTCCAAGTCAGGAGTTGCCCATGTTGTATCCTAAAGCACCGCTCTGGAGAGTGATGCCGTCTTGAAGGAGCCATGTCTCTAGCTGGTTCCACAGGCTGCCTACTCTGACCCTCCTGGGTCTTTACCCATCTGGCTGGGGTAGCCCAGGAGCCTGTAACTAACCATCAGGGCTGAGCCTTGGCTCTGATGGTGGTCAGGACTCCATGTGGGAGTGGGGATGCCCCTCAAGGCTTGGATCTGTGAATGTGTGCTTTAGGTGGTCGGCCTGTGGAAGCTCAAGCTGGCTGGAGCGTTGGGTGTCCAAACACAGCCAGTTGGTACTGGTGGAGGAAGGCACTCTCTTTGCTCTGAAAGGGGTGGTTTGTACCCCTTCTTGTGTGTGAGATCTCTACATATTTCATTAACAACTAAGAATTTAAAACTTTTTTCATTTTACACTTGCTAAGCAAGAGATCATTTGGTGATGAGGTCTCTTTTCCTTTCTGCAGTCCTCTGTGGAAGGGATGGCAGCTTTGACATGACTCAAAGGCAGCTTTGGGCTTCCCTTGTGGCTCAGCTGGTAAAGAATCTGCCTGCAATCCGGGAGGCCTGGGTTCAATCCCTGGGTTGGGAAGATCCCCTGGAGAATGGAAAGGCTGCCCACTCCAGTGTTCTGGCCTGGAGAATCCCATGGACTGCATAGTCCTCGGGGTCACAAAGAGTCAGACACAACTTCACTTTTACTTTCACTTTTTTGATGTGACTTTTCATTCTCAATGGCACACACCAAATGTTCCGTAACCTGACTTTGAGCCCAGTCTGGTGATGGGATGTTGACTGTTACTTCCCAGAAGCTTCAGACAGAAATGAGACTCCTTCCTTTTTGAGGACAAGTTGAGTAAAGCCCTGTGCCCACAAGGTGCTGTGCATTGGCCCTGGTGGCGGCCTTGATCCAAGTAAACAGGTCTGTGCTGCATTCTCAGGAATGGCTGGCGATGACTCCCAGTAGTCTTTACACTGCTTAAAGTAGTGCTTTCTTTTTTATTTTCCTTTCTATAATCCAAATATGACAGCAAAATGCTGACATTTTTATAGCATCATGTAAGAAAGCGCTAGATCTGGTCTAGTTTTATCTGCTTGTGTTTTATTTTAGAACTCAGGATTATTTAAATAATCATAGACTTCCAGGAAACCGAAGTTTTACTTGGCAAAAATGTAACACAAAGTCTATGAAAGTCGTGTGTGTTGATTTTTCTTAGTCGTGTGTGTTGATTTTTCTCTAACTATTTGCCCTTTTGGTTTTGCACGCTTGTTTTTTGTATTCTTTAGGATGTAGAGATAGATATTGAACTGGCTCCTGGAGATCAGACCAGCACGCCCAAAACCAAAGAGCTGTCTGAGAAGGACATTGGAAACCAGCTGCACATGTTAACCAACAGACATGACAAATTCCTTGATACGCTCCGGGAAGTGAAGGTCTGTGCGTGATGGTGGCTCTCCCCCGTCTCCCCGCCCCACGATATTTTGAACAGTCCGTGAGCCCACGGGCTCCCCCATTCATAGCTCGAGGCGAGCATTTCTGGGCGCAGGTCTGTGGCCACTGAGAGCTTTGGCCTCTGCTATGTTAACGTGGAGCCATGAGCTGCCTGCCTGCCCGGCGGGCGGGGAGCAGCCGTGTGGGGGCACCCAGGCTGGTTTCATCGCGGCCTTCCACGCAGGCAGCCTGAGTAGCAGACAGGAGCCTTCTTCACTTGACGGTTTTCTCCCCTTCTGTGGAATGTTTGTATCCTGGGCTTCTGCGTTTTTGACAGGGACGTGGTCTTGGGTTGGCTCCCTTCCTGGTCTGCTCTTGGGTGAAAGCGACAACATGATCTTGACACACGTGTCTCTGTCTCAGCCGCAGGGCCCACCGTGGGTTGGCAGGCGCAGGCCCCTCTGCGCCGGCTGTGTGTTGCTGTGTGGGGAGGGGGGCTTCAAGCTGCAGAAACCTGACTGAGAAATTCATACCTTAGAGACAGCAGAGCTGTGGGTGGAGGCAGCCACGTTTGTGGACGTGATGTGCCCATGGGGCCCCCGGCTGTGGGGTGTTCTGGTCCTGTCCTGTCCATTCCAGTCGCTTCTCCATCTGCCCACTGTTCATTGCAGAGACTCCAACCTCTCATGGTTCCTGATTTCTTCTTTAGTATGACACTTGTTGGCAAATAACATAGATCCTATGTGTATATTTCTGTTTCCTCTTGGTATCTTCAGCAGCCTCTCTTTGATAGCATCTGTATATCTCTTGCTTGCACTTTCTGGGTCAGTGTGGTATTCGTACTTCTTGGATATGGTGAAATCAGTAATGTTAGGAGGTGCCCTGGGAAGTTAGACATGTAGGCATGTCACTGAGCCCCTTTCCCGCGTCCGTGCTAGCTGCTCAGCACAGCAGGAGGGGTCTGTGGTGCCCAGAACTCGGGCTTCAGCACGGCATCTGTTCAGGTTCTGAACGTCTGGCAGTGGAGCTGCGTCGGGTAGAGTGGGTGGTCCTGCGTCCTGGGCAGGGAGCTCGGGCGGCACCCGCGTGGCGGGGGCCTGGCGCCAGACAGTCTCTCCCCCTGCAGACGGGAGCCCTGCTAGGCGCCTTCGTCCAGCTCTGCCACATCTCCACCACGCTGGCCGAGAAGACGTGGGTCCAGCTCTTCCCCAGGCTGTGGAAGATCCTGTCTGACAGACAGCAGCATGTGAGTCTGTGTTTTCTTTAAATTCTCCTTTGAAAAATGCAGTTTTAGCTTTTGAGGAGTGTTTGTGGAAGAAACTCTTGATGAAGTTTCAAAGGCTGAGGAAACTAGTATTATCCAAGTGTGAGTTATCACACGCATGCCAGATGCCGGGGGAAGGCACGAAGGCGGGCTGGTTCTCGCCCGAGGCGCCGGCCAACCCCGACGCGTGCTTGGGTTTCAGGCTCTGGCGGGCGAGATCAGCCCGTTCCTGTGCAGCGGCAGCCACCAGGTGCAGCGGGACTGCCAGCCCAGCGCCCTCAACTGCTTTGTGGAGGCCATGTCCCAGTGCGTCCCGCCCATCCCCATCCGGCCCTGCGTCCTCAAGTACCTGGGCAAGACCCACAACCTCTGGTTCCGCTCCACCTTGATGCTGGAGCACCAGGCCTTCGAGAAGGGGCTGAGCCTGCAGATCAAGCCCAAGCAGACAGCCGAGTTCTACGAGCAGGAGAGCATCACTCCACCCCAGCAGGTGAGCCTTGCTCCCCGGCTCACACGCCCTGAGGCGCCTCTCCCCGCCCCCCCCACCTCCTGAGGAGCCTCTCCCCGCCATTGGGGAGACACGGTTTTCCTGCCCCAAGCACTCGGAGACCACGTTCTGTTCCAGGAGATCCTGGACTCCCTTGCGGAGCTCTACTCTCTGCTGCAAGAGGAGGACATGTGGGCCGGCTTGTGGCAGAAGCGCTGCAAGTACTCGGAGACGGCCACAGCCATCGCCTACGAGCAGCACGGCTTCTTCGAGCAGGTAGCGCGCGGGGAGCCGCCGGGCCTCCTGGGCTGGGCGGTGGAGGGCGCGCACAGAGGCTGCAGCATTGTGGCCTCAAGGCAGCTCCTGTCTAAGAAAGAAGTCTCCTGATTTCTCGGAAGCGCGTATTGATCCAGTACAGACTCTGAGATTGAAGCCTCAGTTTGGGAGACGTGACCGTTGACGCCAGCCGTAGCGGCTGTGGACGCTTCCCGTCTGCAGTCCTCGGTGCCGTCGGGGTTGGTGGAGCGTGAGTTTAGTTCCCCTGCCCGTCCTTGCTCGGCAGTGGGGTCGCTGAGCATGGCTGCAGCCCCGGGTAGGACACCGAGCCGCAGAAATCCCAGAAGCAGAGGCGCAGCTGTGGCCTGGCTGCCGTCGCTGACAGGCGGCGACCTGCGCGAGGTCCCGCTGCTTCTGCTCGGAGCGGGGACTCGGGCGCCAGCTCGTCCACTCGTTCTCTGGGTGGAGGTGCGGAGAGCCCGAAACGGCCCCAGGTCTGCGGTCCGGCTTGCCCTAAGTAATTGAGCAGTGGTCGGGCAGCAGTTGCTCTTAGGTGAAAGACGACCAGGACACCAAAAGAGCGCCCCGCAGGCTTCCTGGGAAGCGCTCCCGGGCGGCGTTCGGGCCCTGACGGGCGCGTCGAGGCGTTAGAAGCTTGTTTATGTGTGCCCGCTGCGAGGGGTGGGCAGGTCAGTGGGGGGCGTTTGGATAGGTCGCGGGGCGAGGTGTCGCGGGCTGCTAGGTCCTTCTACGTGGGGGAGGTGGGGCGGCCTTAGCTGGCGAACTGTGCTGTCTCTGGTCCCCGGGCTCCGTCAGGGGGTAGGGACTTCGCCGCCGGCGGGGGAGAGGAGCTGCTCATCATGGCAACCGGCGAAGTGTGCTGTCATTGTTCCCCGGGATCTGGGAGGATCCTTCCGTTAGGGACCTTCTCGCTGGCAGGAGGGAGAGGAGGGGCGGCCAATCATGGTCCCCGGGGTCCGACCTTAGAGTTGCTAGTTAAGCAGCAGTTTGAAAGCATTGTTAACTTTTACAGGCGCAAGAGTCGTATGAGAAGGCGATGGATAAAGCCAAGAAGGAACACGAGAGGAGCAATGCTTCCCCCGCCATTTTCCCGGAGTACCAGCTTTGGGAGGACCACTGGATCCGGTGAGCTGAGTGGGGCCGCGGCCAGGGGTCACTGAAGGGAGCCGGCAGAAAGTCTGAAATTTTCCCTGAGAAGTATTTTTAGAAAGGGACTTTGCTGCTCTCTTTATGGCCCCACAAAGAAAAGTACAAACAAAAATCGAGAAACAGCTGTTAAAGGCTCAGGTGCTTGAGTGTGTATTGGAGAAAGTGACGGAGTCCGGTCCCGCTGGCCCGGAGCTCTCCTCTGCTGTGGGATGCTATTCTTGCTGCTCCAGGGGGGCCCCTGCTTCAGTGCCCCCGGCACTGCGGCACCCCACAAAAGCCCACCCTTCTCTGTTGGGGGAAAACATTTTTTCCTTTCTGTGTAATGGAAGTGGCTTAAAATCACTGAGTTCGGGCTGATCCGTGGTGTCCAGGTGTTCCAAGGAGCTGAACCAGTGGGAAGCCTTGACGGAGTACGGCCAGTCCAAAGGTCACATCAACCCTTACCTGGTCCTGGAGTGTGCTTGGCGGGTGTCCAACTGGACTGCCATGAAGGAGGCGCTGGTGCAGGTGAGGACCGTACCCCCCCCCCCCACAGCATGACCTGTCCACGCTCAGGGTACAGTCTCTGCAGGCACGGGGGGCCCTTTCTCCAAAGCCCTGAGTCTCTGGGGGTCTCCCTTCACTTGCATCACGCAGGGGCACCTTGCAGATACAAGAGAGCTTCTGGGAAGTAAGAGTTACTGTTGGTTTTCACGAACATCTTTCCTGAGTCTGGTTAAATGATAACTTAGTTTAGTTCATGCTTCAGTTACAGCAAGCGTCAGGTATGGAGACTGACGCTTGAGAAACTGGGAAGAACAGAGGCCGTTTTGCTGGTGGATTTGGTTGGCAGAGGCGCTGCAGGTGTGAGTGTAGTGCCGGTGCAGGGCCGGGCTGTCAGACTGCGGCATGAAAAGCAGCGTCATGGTCAAAGTGTGTCTGATATTACAGAAGTGGTAACCGTGTCGTGTAGCTGAAGTCGTGCCCTTAACTTGGTTGAGCTACACATTTTTCAGAAGTTATACTCCATCTAGAGGAGTTCAGTGCGAGACGGGAGAGTGGGCACCGAGGTGCAGGTCTCTCTCGCCCTGGGAGCCTCTGCAGGGTGTGGGCAGCCGGCGTTGACGGCCCAGCTCTGCCCCCTGAGCCCTCGTCCCTGCCAGCGCCTCTGCCGATGCAGCCGTGCCTGTGGCTCGCTCTTTTCCCTCCTGCCTCTCTCCCCTGGCGCCCCTTTCCTGCTCAGGCTTTAACCTTTGCCCTGTGGTGTCCTTGTCACGGGGCTCAGGGGTTTGTGCTGCAGCCCTGCTCTCAACTTGTCCCTTTGCCTGGTGAGGGCATATTTACAGTCACACCAGTGATTTTCCTTTCTTGATGTGTCGGCTCAAAGCACACGGAGGTTACAGGCCACTGTGTTTGAAAGGATTGACTTAAAACTTTACCCGTGTTGTGGCTCCCGTGCTTATTCCGCCACTGCTGCTGCTTTTGAACAAATTGGGGAAGGTGCAGGAACTGAAATAGTCACAAACCATTAACTGTAGGGAGGTTATAGAGCCCGGGGTCTGGGCTTTCAGCTGGGAACCGGGAGATGGCTCCTCTGATGCAGGGTTACTCTGAGAGGTAAACCAGTCACTATGTGAGTAAACAAAAATAGTTTACTGACAGATTGCATTTACCATTGGTGGTTCTTTTTTTCGTTTTTTTTAATTTATTTTTAATGTCCTTTCTTTATTCTGATAAATATTCTGCTTTATTTTATATCAATATAAAAATATTTATAGGTCACTCTGATGTTTCTTTTTCTCCTTTCTGAGGTCTCACTTAGCAAGGTTTGTGCAATATCATACTGCCCATAAGTCTGACAGATGAGTTTCTTCTTTTACAAGTTCTTGATTATTTTCCCCCAGTTTTAAGGCACTTACTGGTTTGAAAAAGCTCAGAATATATTAATGAGCACTATGGGTAATCTGCAAGAAATTAATTTCAAATGTTTTTGATAGTACTGAATTATTTACTCATTTACCAGTACTTCAAAAAGATTCTTTCTCTTATGTCTTACAATTATGGGGCTGGTTGCCCCATAATTTCTTGGTTCGATTTAATAAATAAGATAATATTTTCCAGCAGAGGAAAAATGAGATGCTGTTGTTCTTAATGTTCCAGAGAGTAGGTGTGATTGAACAAGTCCCGCCTTAACTAGTGTTTACGTCCGGAAGGTGGGAGACGGTAGGTTGTGATCATAAAGGAAGCAGTTGTGTTCGCAAGTTTGCCTCCCTGAGTTTCTTCCCAATTGGGTTACTGAGAAGCAGGAGGGGCCGAGGACGTGACTGCTCCAGGGTCAGATGTCAGCAGACGGGGCTGGTGTCAGGACAGCACGTCGCCATCACCATCACTGCTCTCGCCCCCTCCGGACTGAGAACCGCGTGGCTCTGATGTGTCATTTCCGTTGTCACTTCCAGAGGTGCTTCCAAATGAATGTCTTACTGATGTTGTTACAGCAAGTCCTGCAAAATTCTTTCAAGAATATTTCTGTGTTCTTTCATCTTCTTATATACAAAGAGGTTATTTTTGAAAAGATTTTTTTTTTATTTACAATTTTTAAAATGCTGATAAGTCAAAGGCTGATAAGATACGATGAGTTCTAACACTTACTTTAGAAGGTGCTGGGTAAACACAGGGGCTTTCCAGGGCACACCGGGAGCCTCCGCCTAGGCTTAGGGGGCAAATGGGATGCTCTGGGCTCCGTCTGCTTCATCAGTAGAACTGATAACCAGGATGCGAGAGAGATCTGAGGAACATTTTGCAGTGGATAATAAATGTGGACTTAAATGACAGTAAAGTTCACTCATATTATTAGAAGTGGAGCAAGTTAGACTGATTTCTCAAGATAACAGTGTGAGTTGGAGACAATTCAAAATTGTATTGATACTTAGCAGAGTGGAGATGAGCAAGTATTTAAGGCTTTTGAAGTTCCCTGGCTGACTTTGTAGGTTTTTCACCTGGTCTGTCATAACAGAATCTTATCAGTTTCCCCTTTTTGGAACTAAAAGTGATCTTAAAGCAAGGAGCCTGTGGCAAGGCTTTGTAGCCAGAGATTGGCCACACTTTGATGTTTGGAAAAGGAGAGTGTTGAGAAAAATATCTAATGCATTATTTCTCCAGAGAAAATGAGTGTCTGTTTGTAGCTTAATTGCTCTTTACTGCTTTGCATAACTGGCTACCAAAAAGTTTGCTTTTTGACTCTCTGCGCTGAGAGGAAGTATACCCACTGCCTCCATGTGATGCTCTTCCCCACCCAGGTAGAGGTGAGCTGTCCGAAGGAGATGGCCTGGAAGGTCAACATGTACCGCGGGTACCTGGCTATCTGCCACCCCGAGGAGCAGCAGCTGAGCTTCATCGAGCGCCTGGTGGAGATGGCCAGCAGCCTGGCCATCCGCGAGTGGCGGCGGCTGCCCCATGTGGTGTCGCACGTGCACACGCCCCTGCTCCAGGTGGGGCCCGTCCCAGTAATGAGTGTCTGTTTGTAGCTTAATTGCTCTTTACTGCTTTGCATAACTGGCTACCAAAAAGTTTGCTTTTTGACTCTCTGCGCTGAGAGGAAGTATACCCACTGCCTCCATGTGATGCTCTTCCCCACCCAGGTAGAGGTGAGCTGTCCGAAGGAGATGGCCTGGAAGGTCAACATGTACCGCGGGTACCTGGCTATCTGCCACCCCGAGGAGCAGCAGCTGAGCTTCATCGAGCGCCTGGTGGAGATGGCCAGCAGCCTGGCCATCCGCGAGTGGCGGCGGCTGCCCCATGTGGTGTCGCACGTGCACACGCCCCTGCTCCAGGGGGGGCCCGTCCCAGTGTGTGTGTGTGGGGGGTTCTCCAGGGGAGGGGCCTCTCCAGGGGGGAGAGGGGGCCCTTCTGGGAGGGGGGCTCTTCCCAGGGGGAGGGGGGCCTTCTCCAGGGAGTCCCTCCCTTCCAGGCTGAGGGCTGTGAGTGGAGATGGATGGCAGGGGAAGCTCCTTCCCCCCGTCCTCCCCACCATTTGCACTCGGGCTCGGTAAGAGGATGGCTAGAGTTGGAAGGGAGAGGACCGAAACGCGGCTTCTGGTGTTCAGGGTGTCCGGGGGTTTTAGTGACGGAAGGCCTCCCTCAGGGGTGACTGCAATGGTTTTCTTGCTTGAGGATTATGCTCTGATGCCCGCCATCCCAGCCTCAGTGTGATGCCGCTGTTCAGTCTGAGCAGGGTCTCTCCGTCTGAGACGCTAAGGCTGCAGTTAAGTGGCCTGCGCCTCGGCTTCTTCCTCTGTTTCATCCTCACTGTTTCTGACTCGTTCAGCCACATGGGCCACCAGTCAGTGACTCCCCACAGCCCCTTGCGTGGAAATTCCTTCTTCCCATCCTCCCGGCCCCTGTGTGTGTGCACGTGCACGTACATACGTGCAGATACACGCACACACCCTGGGCTGTTCCAGCTCTCCACCTCTTTCCTCTGAGGCAGAGCAGCTCCCAGTGTGGCTGAATGAGGGCTAACTATAGGCTGCCGTTTTAACAGTAGTTTAGAATGCTCACATTTTTTTTCCTCAGGAAAGAGTAGTTCTGAGACTTAAAACTGCTACATTGATTTTTATAGTGTAGTTTTTTAATAGGTTTTTAAAATTATGTAGTTATTAATATACTTAGATTATCTTGTCTTCGTCATAGTGAACCAGAAGTTCATCAAAGCAGTTTTATCTTCTTGGTTTGATATTCTCCCTTTTCATATCTATTATTTGGGGCCTGAAAGCAATAATGTTCAGTAGAAACCATACTTTGAATGCTGGATTTGGACGTTTTTTGGGACCAACATGCGTGCACGATGCTCTCTGGTGCTGGGTGGTGGCGCCAAGTGTCAGCACATGGTGAGCCATGAGATCCTGATGGCAGACAGCCACCTGCTGATGGCTGTTCTGCTTTTCACTTTCATCATATGAGAAAATCAGTGCTTTGTTATTAAACAGGCCTTGTGTTAGGTAGTGTGAGTGTTCTTCGCACATTCAGGTCAGCTAAGCTAGGATGTCTGGTAGGTTTGGTGTGTTAAACGCATTTTCAACTTCAGATATTTTCAGCTTATGATGAATGTGTTGGGATATGACACCATGGTAAGTTGAGGAAGATCAGTGCTAAAAACTACTGAACCGTACACTGAAAGGGTGCTTTCAGTGATGTTTAAATTATACTTCGGTAAAGCTATTACAATACAAATACCCTATAGTTCTATCTTCAGTAAGCTTTTGGTGGGAAAAAAGATAAAGGTTTCAGAAATCTGAGTGTGGTGAACTAAACTTGAAGTATAGATACAGGTGGAAAGTGTGAATTCTTGTAGACAATTTTTAAAATTAAGAGCAAACAAAAGGATACTGTGTCCTGAACTTGTTGCTGTGTGGGGGTTCAGACAATTCAGAGAGTTTAAAAACATTTCTCCTCGAAGAGTTAGGCTAGAGAGAGAGGACATATCCGTAAGAACCCAAGTTTTACGGGGGCATCTATGACACGGTGCCATGTGAAAACACAAATAAACCCAAGATTCAGAGAAGAGAAGACTCGCTGTGGGGAATGGAGGGTGAAATTGAACGGCGCAGGAAAAGGCTCAGCTGCGCCCCACCCCCCACCCCCCACCCCCAGCTGAGAGGGGCTCCAGAGGGTGCCCACGTTTGTAGCCAGGAGCATGTGCTGGGTGTAAAGGGTGGAGGGTGGTAAGAATGCACGTGTCATCCGAGAGAGCGTCAGAGCCGTGTTAGAGAGGGGCCCCAGGGTTCAGATGTTGACGGAGGAAAGCTTGAGGGCAGGAGGCATTGTCGAAGACCTTACCTAGAGCCACACCCAGCAGGGGTGCAGAGAGAGGGCAAAGAGACAGTTGTGGGGATGGGAGGGGGGTGGTGTGGACCCCGCTGTTCTCCAGGCTCTAGTATCACAGCAGCCAGAGACGGAGGTCTTAAGAGTGTGGGGGGTGGTATCCCGAGAGTTGTGTGTGAAGCATGGAGTAAGTCAGATGCCGCATCTGAGTAAATCCCAGAGCAGCATCCCCTTGAATCCTGGGCCCTTCACGGGAGACACTCCCAGTCGGCTCTGGTTTGCCTTCCTCATCCGATCCCCGTGCCCTGCTCACCATGGAATCTCCCACCCTGGTCCCCTTAGGCAGCCCAGCAAATCATCGAGCTTCAGGAGGCTGCTCAGATTAACGCAGGCTTGCAGCCCACCAACCTGGGGAGGAACAACAGCCTGCACGACATGAAGACAGTGGTGAAGACGTGGCGGAACCGGCTGCCCGTCGTGCCAGACGACCTGTCCCACTGGAGCAGCGTCTTCATGTGGCGGCAGCACCATTACCAGGGTGAGCCCGCCTGGCCCGGCACGCCCCCACCGTGCAGTTTTCCAGACACCCGCTGTTCTGGCTTCACGTCTTGGTTGTGTTTTTCTGTTTGTTCTTTGTTTTTTCTTTTATCGAATCTTCTGTTTCTTGGCAGGTGTGGTAGAGGTGGTTGGTATGACAAGGGTAAAGGTGAAGGTGGTGAAAGAGGGGAAGAATTCCCTCCCTGTTTGTTGCCTTTCTCCACCCAGGACAGACTTGCTGCCAAACAGCTGCCTGTTGGCACCAGGGGTGTGGACCAGTGGGATCAGAGCTCTGGGTCGTGGCCCTTTTGTTCTGAAGGCCCCCCTACTCCTAAGACCTGCTCTTGGGGGGCTGGGTGGAGCCTTGCTCAGCTTCCCTGGGCCCCTCTGCTGCTTCCCTTAGACCTGCCAGGCCTCTTTTTATCCAGAGCAGCCTTAGCCAAGAGGGTGATTCTCCACTGAGGAGTTAGTGCTTCTTGGATCATCCTTCTGATGCAAATGTGAGGAAGAGTAACGTGGGCTGATCACAGAGCCTCCCATGTTCATAAGCCACCCTGTGTTTGTTTTCATTTTTTATTTAAGCCTTAAACTGAGAAATGTCTGACCTGGACTGAAATGTCACTTCTTTCCTCTCCAGCTATTGTAACTGCATATGAAAACAGTTCTCAACATGACCCAAGTTCAAACAATGCTATGCTTGGGGTTCACGCGTCGGCTTCAGCAATCATCCAATATGGAAAAATTGCCCGGAAGCAGGGCCTGGTCAATGTGGCTCTGGACATATTAAGTCGTATCCACACCATTCCCACCGTCCCTATTGTGGATTGCTTCCAGAAGATTCGGCAGCAGGTCAAATGCTACCTCCAGCTGGCAGGCGTCATGGGCAAGAACGAGTGTATGCAGGTAGGGTGCCCGGTGGACCCGGTGCCCGTCCTTGCCCTGGCAGTGAGGGTCCCTGGGCCAGCTCCTGGCTCAGACGACAGGGAAAGGGACTGGACCGCTACAGGACTCCTTGGTCTCGGGGAGCAGTTCTGCCAGAACGAGAAAAGGACAGGAAGCCACTTGAGTATTTGAATTATATGCCACGGTCTCTAATCTGCCATATACTTGGGTAACGTAGTTATGGAACGAAAACTAAAAATTGCAGGACTGTGAGGGTATATGGTAGATTTGGGCTATGTTCAGAGGAAAATTAATAAAAAAAATGAAACTGACAAGATATCTAAAGCTTTGGAAAAAATGATACCATTAAGGTGTCTGGAACTGAATTTGTGTTTAGTGATTCAGTTTAAATACTCCTTGTCAGTCAACAAATATTCTCGGTTGGCAAGCCTCATCAGTTTAAAACATATTTGTCAGTCACCTTTAGGACTTAACTGCCTGGATCAATATTTTAATGAGGTTTTCAATGAGTGTCTAGCAAGTTCAAGAACCTTTCTGTTTTTACAAACAGGGCCTTGAAGTTATTGAATCTACAAACTTAAAATACTTCACGAAAGAGATGACGGCTGAATTTTATGCACTGAAGGGGATGTTCTTGGCTCAGATTAACAAGTATGTATGTTATATAGGTGGCCGGTGAGAGAAAGACTCATCAGATTATTTAAATAGTTGTTTGTAACTTAAAAGCAATGTGTAGGTGAAGCTAGAAATTGACATGAGTTGGCATCAGTCATTAGACATGGTGTTCAGCTTTTGTATCTCTAGAAAAGTAGTAACTTGCAGCAGGAACAGAAAGCTGGCTTGAGTGTGGTACTTTTTCACTATGAGTCGCTTCACCATGGAACAGAAAGGGACCCCTTGAATGACCTGAAAATTCTGTGCTCCATCACGGGCAGAGGGGGCCAGGCTTTCTGTGGTGAGCAGATTGTGTGGATGAAGAATGTTGCTGAATTCTCTTCTGAAATCTTTGATCCAGGAGTTCAGCCATGGCTCATATGTGGACAGACATGAGTTTTATAATGAAAGCTCAAGCACAGAATAATAAAAAACACAACCATGATTTTTAAAACTGTAGGATATTTCATTTCGAAGATGCTACAGCAATGGTAGTCTGAATTTTTTATCTGTTGAAACTATTGTTATATGAAAATTACTACAAATAAGGCTGGTAAATCTGAATTCAGATAGCAGATCTGTGACATTTTAGTGGTTTATTTCATGCTTTGAAAATATTACCTTCATTAGAAGTGTGTTTAATATTTTCTCTTTCCATGTTTATAAATTCCCTATCAAGTTTTACCTAAGCCAATCTGATGCTTAAATGATTTTAAATGTCAACAATATTAAAAATATAGCTAACATTTTTCTAAATGATTAAAGCTTTGCACCCCTTCATTTTGGGTTTCGCTGGTGGCTCAGATGGTAAAGAATCTGCCTGCAATGCAGGAGACCCAGGCTTGATCCCTGGGTTGGGAAGATCCCCTTGAGGAGGAAATAGCAACCCCCTCCAGTATTCTTGCCTAGAGAATTCCATAGACAGAGGAGCCTGGCCGACTACAGTCCATGGGGTTGCAAAGAGCTGGACACAGCTGAGTGACTAATACACACACACATTCTCTTTCACTTAATTATGAAATCAAGTCCGTGCAGTTCTCCAGCATACCTCTCAAGCATACCCACCCCACGTGCACTCGCGACTGCCTCAGTTGAAGCCTCCTAACTGCCTCCAGCTTCTTCACTCTCCCGCACATTCTCTACATGGTCACAGAGTGGTCAGATTTGTGTCTCAGAAGGATCACCCCACTGTTCTGCTCGGAACCCTGCCCTGGCTCCTCACCGCGCCCTGGTCTCTCTCTCGTGAGCTCGGTGGGCCTCGGTGATCTGGCGCACCCCCACCTCTCCTGCCCGCCTCCCATCATAGTGCTTCACGCTAGACTAACCAGCTGTGAGAACTCTCTGCAGGACTCTGCACGGCCCCCCTTTCTTCATTACCATCCTCTCATCCTGAGTTCTGGTGAACTCCATCATCCTTCACAACCCAGCTCAAACATGACTTTTTCCCTAAGGCCTTCTTAAGCCCGTCCAACTCCAAAATTAATCACTCCCTCTTCTAAATCTGGTAGCATATCTTTTACTTAACACTTGTATTATAACTGTTCGTTTCTATGCTTGCCTTTTTAATATCACTGTAAACCTTTTGAGACTGTGAAAGCAGTTTTGTATTCATTAAACCAAATTGTCTTTGCTTCAACAATCTAAGTAATTGGGAGCAGGGATGGGATGTTTCCAGGGCGATCCACAGTGGCTGAGATGCTGCTGCTTCTCCATGGCAGACATAAACCTTGTGTTTCTTTCATCGCAGGGATCACCAGACCCTCTTGGATTAGCATACATAACACAGCTCTTAAATATGGGTTGACTGTTTCTGACTGTGCAAGATATGTACATTATGTTTTACTTTAAACCTTTTGGCAGGGGTGGTGGTTGTTTAGTTGTGAAGTCATGGCTGACTCTCTTGTGACCTCATGGACCGTAGCCCACCAGGTTCCTCTGTCCATGGGATTTCCCAGGCAAAGATACTGGAGTGGGCTGCCATCTCCTCCAGGGAGTGAAGTGTTGACATGAATGTCAGCGTGGATGAACCTCAGAAACACTTGAGGCTGATGTAAAGTCCAGACACAAAAAGCCGCCATCCGTGGGTCCGTCCACATGAGACGCGCGGTGGTCAGTCCACGAGACAGAGCAGCAGGAGCCCCGTGGGTGGGCACCGGGGCCGGGGGTCAGGCAGTGGGGAGTTGTGCTTTGTGGGTCGGGGTCCCCTTGGGGGTGATGACGGTGTTTGCAGCCTCCGTAGAGGTGGTGGGCACACGGCATTTTAACTGTACCAGCTGCCACCGAATTAGTCACTTTACGACAGCTGGTTTTCTATTTCGTGGTGTTCACAGTCTCAATTTGTGTCCTCCCAGGTCTGAGGAAGCGAACAAAGCATTCTCCGCGGCCGTGCAGATGCACGACGTGCTGGTGAAAGCCTGGGCCATGTGGGGTGACTACCTGGAGAACATCTTCGTCAAGGAGCGGCAGCTGCATCTCGGCGTGTCCGCCATCACCTGCTACCTGCATGCGTGCCGGCACCAGAACGAGAGCAAGTCGAGGAAGTACCTGGCCAAGGTGAGGCCGGAGGAGCCCGCTTCAGCCGGAGACCTTCCCGGGAGCCTTTAGTTGGGATGGACGCTCAGTGGCCTCCTGGTCCATGCTGGGCACGAGGCAACACAGAGTCCCTAGGTTCTATTTAAAGCTGGAAAGTGGAAGCCTGGACATTCTTGGGGTCAGAGGACTTCTCAGCGGCACAACCGAACCTGGACTGTGGGTGGGTCTTAGAGCTCAGGTCTGGTGTGGCTGTGGGCCTCCCACTGGATGGGGCTTCCTGCAGACTGCGAGGGCTCTGCCAGGAGCGCGCCCTGCCGCACGCCTCAGGCTCCGACCTCCCACTCCCAGGACCATGCACACAGGCCGGAGCCGGTCGGCTCTGGTCACAGGTGACGCTGAGTCCCCTGGATTCCTGCAGGGTGAGGTCGTCCCGCGGTACCCCACTGCAGCACCGGGCACAGGGCTGTATCCACCTGTGCCCAGTGGGTGGCTGCTTGAGCCCGAGCACCCTCCCAGCTTGCACCCTCTTGGCTTCCCCAGGAAACACATCCGTACAACCCAGAATCCATTCTTGCAGATAACTTAAGATTAGGTTATTTCGCTTACTTTGTCCAATAACGGTTAGGAGTTTTTAGAATTCCTTGATTTACCGTCAGTTTGGATTGCGCGTCCAAGTAGTGAAAGCCAACTGTAGACACAGCCCGACCACAGCAATGCCGAGAAGCCGCCTCACTGCCCAACTCCAGATGTGCTTTCTTGCAGATGAAATAGTTCCAGGCGCCTCTTGGCAGCAGACTGCCAGCAGGGGGTGGCCTCGCCCTAGGGTAGTGGTGGTTGTCTGAGATCTGAGCAGAAGCCCATTTTGTTCTGGGGAGATCGCAAGTGTGGATAACAGGCTGGAGCCCCTTGGGGTCCACATGACCACCGCTAGCCTGCTGACCAGTTAATAGTTGGCATTAAAGCTACACCTTGATGAAAACTGTATTTAAATTCTCAGCGTCATTTGTCTGTGAGCTTTATAGTGAAGCTTCAGCACACAGTTGAGCCTTCTGTCCATGATTTCCTGTGATGCCAGGAAAGGTGCTCTGGGTGGCAGCTTAATGTCGGAGGAACGCCCCCTGACCGGAACCGGAGACTTTGGTTCAGCTCTCTGACTTCCCTTCGGTCTTAGGTGCTGTGGCTTCTGAGTTTTGACGATGACAAGAACACTCTGGCAGATGCCGTGGACAAGTACTGCATCGGCGTGCCGCCCATCCAGTGGCTGGCCTGGATCCCGCAGCTGCTCACCTGTCTGGTCGGATCCGAGGGAAAGCTGCTTTTGAACTTGATTAGCCAGGTGGGAACTGCAAGGCCTCTCGGTCACAAAGTGTTTTCCTTTCACATCCTTCTTTCCAAGAAAGAAAGTATGCATACTCAAGTTTTGAAACTAAGATGGATGGGCAGTGCATACAGTTAGCTGTCACTTGATGTAAAGCAGAAGTGACCGTAGTTGAAAAGCACAGCGGGGCTGGCGGGCAGTGATCTACTGGACTCACGGCATCAGGATGCTGACGACTTCTCTCACACATGTTGCCGCGTAAAATACATGTAAAGTACGCCTTCTGTTAAAATGCAGGGTCCCTGGCGAGCACTCAGGTTACTGCCCGGGCGCGGTGTCCGGTCAGTGCTCATGGCTGACTCCCTGTCATGGGCTGAACCAGGTGCTCTGAGCCCCAGAAGAAAGCTCAGCGGGCTGTGGGATCTGTTGCTCTCGGTCCAGCTGTCCGGCTGCGGCTGTTGGAGGCTGACAGTCATGTGCACTGGGGCAGGCTGGGGGGATTGGGCCTGTAGAAAGGCTGTCGTGACACGTGTTTGAGGTCTGCTTCAGATTGTCCTCCTCCTGCACAAAGGCCGAGAGGTAGGGGAGGGGCCTAAACAGGGGCCATGTGGATACCGTTTGGTCTGGGATTGGTGTCTTTGATGGCGCTTTGTTTTATCAAGTTACAGTCCTGTATGTAACCTCTCATACGTGAACCTGTAACCACGCACCTGGGGGCACGCTACTCGCTCCCCGTTCACGAACAGCATCTACACAGCACCCAGAAGTGGTTTCATTCTTCCTTGAGCGCTTGCGGCTGTGTTCCTGGGTACCTGGGTACCAGTACTTCACTTGGAGTTGACCTGTCAAAGACGTAGATTCTATTTGGTATCATCATTCACTGGACATCTCTTAACATACGTTAGCCAGCCTCCCTGCACCCAGTGGCCAAGCTGGGTAATGTCTGCTTGGCCCTTCTGAAGAAGCCGTAGAACTCTAGTTGACCAAAACTAGCATTCCTTACCTAAAAGAAAAAGGCCGGTCCCCTGCATCCTACAGTTACCCAGAGTGAAGTGACTCGCTAGGGAGCCCCGTCGTCGGCCCGAGCTCAGTTCTGGTGAATGAAGACGTCTGTCATTCTGTGTTCTCTGTCGTCGGCCTGAGAGGCAGGCACTCGAGTGTCTGTAACCCTCGGGTTAGATCAGATGACAGTGAGGTTGCTCTGCCAGGAAGAGTCTTGGGTGGGCGAGACTGATGGAATACACCAGGCTGCTCCTGCCTGGGTCTTTTCTGGCTAAACTGGACATTGGCCTTGCTGTTCAGTCCAGCCTCCTGTCTGTGCTAAGTCAGTGGTGTCGGCCAGGTGCGGGCCCCTTCCCACTCACGACTGACTCTCTCTGAGCAGGTGGGACGCGTATATCCCCAGGCTGTATACTTCCCCATCCGGACCCTGTACCTGACGCTGAAGATAGAGCAGCGCGAGCGCTACAAGAGCGGTAGGTCTCCTGGGGCCGCGGCCGGGCCACGGGGCGGGTCCCCGGGGCGTCCCGGGTCCCACTGTCCCAGCGCACGCCCACCGAGCGCTACAAGAGTGGTAGGTCTCCTCAGGCTCCCGCTGTCCCAGCCTAGGCCCACCAGCAGCTCCCCTGCAGCCTGCGGGCCCGTCTGTGTTCAGACGCTGGGAGGACACTGGGGCGGGAAGACAAAACCTGACCTCCTAGGGGTTGCTGGCTCTCCTTCACCATAGTATGACGAGGTGTTCATCCACTCCAGTGATTCCAGCCATACGTAGGAAAAAATGTGTGAAACCCAGGGGGCTTAGCCGTAAAGAATCTGCCTGCCAAGACAGGAGCCGTGGGTTCGATCCCTGGGTCGGGAAGATGCCCTGGAGGAGGAAATGGCAATCCACTCCAGTATTCTTGTCTGGGAAATCTTACAGACAGAGGAACCTGGCTACAGTCCATGGGGTTGCAAAGAGTGGACGCAACTGAATGACTAATCAAAAAACAAAAGTTGAACTTACTTCATTAGTTATAAATGCATTTTGATAAACAGTTCAAATGCCACATACTGTGTTACAAGGAATAGTACCTTCAGCTGTCAGAAGAATCCGCGTAGAGATCAGTCTTACCTGGGACTTCTCTGCTGGTCCAGAGGTTAGGACTTCAAGCTCATAATACAGGGGTCACGGGGTCAATCCCTGGCCAGGGAGCTGAGATCCCATTTCCACATGGTATAGCCTAAAGAAAAAGAAATCAATCTTAACCAAATGTAAAAACTTATTCAAATTAGAAGGTTTTAATCTGTAATGATTACTGTGGTACGTAGAAAAATAACCTACTTAATGGTTTCAGTTACCCACTAAGCATGGTGCTCTCTAAACAGTTAAAGCACCGCTTGCTTCCTGCGTCTTTAATATGTAGGCACGCTTACTGCGAGGCCAGAGCCTTTCCAGGAAGGTGACTCCCTCCTCCCGACAGTGGTGGCAGCTCCCGGTCCTGTGTGGGGTGGGTCTTCGTCCCAACCTCCTGGCTGGCTAGGAAGATTGAAGTTTGGGTCAATTGAAAGTTAAGGGTTTTTGTTCTAAGTGAGCTAAAGCTTTAAAAAAATTAGCATCGGGGTTCTGTAACATTTCTCACATAGCGACTAGCTTTGTTCTTAATGTCTTTATATACCTGTGGTTTGGCTTTCCTTGATGAAAGCACACTTCTAGATTCTCGGAGCTGTAATACAAAGAGTGAATTGTGAAATATTTTGCCAGACCTTAAAAAAAAAGAGCTCAGACTCCCACTGCAGTTAGAGGCAGTCCAGGGAGCCCCCGCCCCCGCCTGGACCGCAGTCACACGCCCACCTCGCGCCCTGCCTCCTGCGCCTTCTGGCACCTCAGCCTGGGACGGGCGCCTGCCTCGCAGCCCCGGGAGGCCCTCTGCCGTCGATCAGCTCGGCGCTGACATCGGCGTCGTGTGTGTCGCTCTCAGATTCTGGACAGCAGCAGCCCAGCTCGGTGGGCAGCCAGCCCCATTCCGCATCGGACCCAGGGCCCATCAGAGCCACGGCCCCCATGTGGCGCTGCAGCCGCATCATGCACATGCAGCGGGAGCTGCACCCGACGCTGCTGTCCTCCCTGGAGGGCATCGTCGACCAGATGGTCTGGTTCCGGGAGAACTGGCACGAGGAGGTAGGCGGACACAGCCGCCCGCGCGAGCTCCCCGCGCGCGCCTCGGGCGGGCCGGCCGGCGGGGCTGTCCTCCCTGGAGGGCATCGTCGACCAGATGGTCTGGTTCCGGGAGAACTGGCACGAGGAGGTAGGTGGCGGCAGCTGCCCGCGCGAGCTCCCCGCGTGCGCGCCTGTGGGCGGGCGGGCCGGCGGGCGGGGCTGCAGGGGCTCCACATCTGCGCCCTGGTGCTGCCGCCACCGCCGAAGCAGGAGACTCCGAACGAAGGCGGCCTCCAGGAACCATGCTGCCCCTAAACCACTCCTTTCGTTCACTGTCCGAGCCGAGCCGCTGGGATCCCCCCACCGGCCAAGGAGCAGCGGGGTGTGGGCAGGGGCCACCTCAAGGGCTATCGTCTCCAGGGGCCAGAGCTGGTCCTCGGGCCGCCGCCTCGGCGGTGATGATGAATAGCAGCCGTTTGTCGTCTGCTTGGCGACGAGGCCCCCTCGTTAGGGCTGTTATCTGTGTGTGCGCAGTACACGGACGTGATCTGACACGGGCTTTTCCTTGGACAACAGAGGGGCGTGTGCGCGACGCAAAGGGTAGGGTTGCAGGTCTTTTTCTTTTGTTAACGTTCGGGACGGCTGTTCCTTGCTGTTGAGAGTGTAGCTCATGGCGTGAGCGTCCAGGGCGCCCCCCGCCCTGGTTCTGCACACTGGCGCCCCAAAAGTTTTGTCTGTGGTGGGGCTGGCTGGGCGGGGGCCCAGTGGGTGGCAGGCAGCTTGCTCGAGCACGGAGCTCTGTTGTGCGAGGCCACTATGTGTCTGTCCTCCAGGTCCTCAGGCAGCTCCAGCAGGGCCTGGCCAAGTGCTACTCCGTGGCGTTTGAGAAGAGCGGAGCGGTGTCGGACGCCAAGATCACGCCGCACACCCTCAACTTTGTCAAGAAGCTGGTGAGCACGTTTGGGGTGGGCCTGGAGAACGTGTCCAACGTGTCCACCATGTTCTCCAGCGCCGCCTCTGAGTCCCTGGCCCGGCGTGCCCAGGCCACCGCCCAGGACCCCGTCTTCCAGAAGCTGAAGGGCCAGTTCACCACCGGTGAGTCCTGACCCGGGAAAGCGGCCCCTTACCCTGCTCCTCCATCCTGCCCGTCCCAGTTAACCACCTCCGTTGCTTTTCTGGAACACAGCACCGAGTGGGCGGAAACGGGACACTCCCTGCCCCGAGATCACACGGCCTTCCCTCCAGGGAAAAGTCAAATCGGAGCCAGGGTAGACACAGGGTTTTAGGACACAGTCCCACTGCCTGCCAGGTTTTTGTGGAAGACTGGACAGGGTCAGGTGAGGCAGTAAGACCCGAAGGCACCAGCCCCGCGGTGATGGGTAGGAGTCCCCCTGGTGGTGGCTCTGGTGTCAGGAGGATGGGGAGGGGGCTCTCGCATGTCCTGGACCCGCGGGAGCACGGATCCGGCCCCACCTCTCTGTGTGACCTCTCGAAGCCTCGAAGCCCAAGTCCCCATCGGGGACCCCTGTCCCCTGGGCACACGCAGGCCAGGCCGCACCCCCCGGAGCTGGAGCGCGTGTGGTTTCTCCCTCACAGCAAATGGAGGCGTCTGACATTGGAAGTCTTGTGGACGCCGTCCTATACTACTGAAAAGTGATACTTAGTGTATCTGTATCTACAACCAAACGTAGTCTGAAATAGAGCGTTAGAGGTGGAACACATCTGGATTCTGACGTGAAAAAATGACGGGTGCTGAAACCTGGAAGAGGGCCAGCCTCGAGGCGGTAACCCACTGCCAGCTGCAGTGAGCGCCTCACGCCCGCAGTGAGCCCCTATGGCCACACGCCCCGGACCCCGACCCTGTGTCCGCCCCGGGTTCTGGTCTGGAGAGCGCAGGAGGGTTGCCCCTCCGCCCACAGCAGCGTCGCAGCCCTGGCTCCAGCTCCACATCTGTGAGCAGGGGCGAACGCAGCTCCGGGGCGTTGTCCCGAGACGGAAGACTGACCCATGTGTGAATGCTGTGCCTGAGTGCTGATGGCCCCAAACGCGAGCCCCTCAGATGCCCCTCCAAGGAGAAGGGACACACACAGTGTGGCTCTCCCACACTCATAAAGCAGATGAAGAGGCATTAACTGACACGCATGGCAACTTGGATGAACTTCAGAGAAATTATGCTGAATGCAGAAAGCCGCTCTCAGAAGGATTCCTGCCATGCACTTCTAAACTCTGAAGCCTTTGTGAGGTCACGATGGAGAACAGACCAGCAGTGGCTAGGCGTCGGGTGTGAGGGAGGCAGGCACGGCTCAGAGCTGGTTGATGGGGGTCCTCCGGGATACACAGCGCCCCCCACGCATCTCACGCGTGCACACGTGCACGCAGAACACGCACAGGTCACGTGTCTGATTGAGCCCCGTGGGTTGTGCCAGTGCCTTGGTTTTGGGAAGGGGTGTGTGGCCCGCCCTGTACATTTCTTGGTGCTCCTGTGAATATTTATTTCAAAATAAAAGTTAACAACAAACAGAAAGCTGTTCCATGAAGATCAGGCCTGGCCTTGATAACAGCCTCCTGCCCCCGTAACAGCCTCCTGCCCCCGAGTTGAGAAGGTACAGCCAGCCCTGTGTCCTGGCGGATAGAGACCTGCCTCCCCCGTGCTCACCTCGTTAGTCACGGGACCGCCCGTGAAATGGTAAAGGAAAGCCGGAGAAATGCCGTGAGGAAGAACCCCATGAGAGAAGTGCGTCGACCATCGTGAAACTGATGACACGTATACACAGTCACACTCATACGTGGGCGTAACGCGTGGCGTTGTGGGAGCAGCTGTGTGTCATGCCCAGAGCTCCGCCCCGTTTATTCCAGGCGGCATTTTTATGTGCTGTTGATTGGAGTCCTGCCCCTCGCAGCACTTTATTACAGACTAGACAGAAGACGCGCCGTTTGCTCCCGGGCTGTGCCGGAGTCGTCGTGGTGCAGTGAATTGAAAATCACCCAGGTGACCGAAAATGTTTCTAATCATATTCTATCTTGCAGATTTTGACTTCAGTGTTCCAGGATCCATGAAGCTTCATAATCTGATTTCCAAACTGAAAAAGTGGATCAAAATCCTGGAGGCTAAAACCAAGCAGCTTCCAAAATTCTTCCTCATTGAAGAGAAATGCCGGTTTCTGAGCAACTTCTCAGCACAGACGGCCGAGGTGGAAATTCCCGGGGAATTTCTGATGCCGAAGCCGACACATTACTACATCAAGATCGCTCGGTGAGTGCACCTGGCCGGCCCAGGGTCACTGACACCTTCCCGCAGCAGATGCCTGGGAGACGCTCCAGGGAGACTGGTCAGCGGTTCACACTGTGATTCCCTCCCCTCTGCCCTTGGAAGAGGACACGGGACTGCCCTCGGATTGGAGTCATGGGCACCTTTCACGAGTCTGGGTGAACCCCTGGGTTCCCTGTCTTGTCTTGAGTCAAGCTTGTGCTTGCTCTTAGAAGAACCCTTTCTGAATGCTTGTAGAACCTGACAAAGCAGAGTTTTACAGTGTTTTGTATACTCTGAAAGCACAGTATTCAAAACAGAATCAGAAGATGGTGAAATTTTTTAGAGCAAAGCGAGTAGCATCTCATTTAAAATGTAAAGTGAGCTGGGAAGTGGCGACCCCGTAACAGGGCCCTCCAGATTGGACCCTGCTGCTCCCCTCCACTGTCGGCCCGGAGGGTGTGCAGGCCCCACGCCGCCCCTCCGCTGTGAGCCCCGAGGCTGCAAAGGCCCCATGCTGGCTCATCGGTAGCAGCTCCTCTGTCCCAGGGCCCAGGCCCTCCCACTTCTGGGGTCCCCCGTGTCCTCTGACTGCTGAGGCCTGGCCTTCGGCGCAACTGTGTGAAACCCCAGCTTCGCCACTCTTCCTCCCCTTTTGTCCTTCCCACGCCAAGGCGCCCCCACCCCCCGTCCCCGCAAGGCGGGGCATAGGTAGCCAACCACCCCGTCCCGCCCCTCTCTAAGCACAGGGGTGGAGTGGGTGTGGGGCATGGTGTCAGCGCCCCGGGTCTCGGCAGGTTCATGCCCCGGGTGGAGATCGTGCAGAAGCACAACACGGCCGCCAGGAGGCTCTACATCCGCGGGCACAACGGCAAGATCTACCCGTACCTGGTCATGAACGACGCCTGCCTGACCGAGTCGCGGCGGGAGGAGCGCGTGCTGCAGCTGCTGCGCCTGCTCAACCCCTGCCTGGAGAAACGGAAGGAGACCACCAAGAGGCACCTGTTCTTCACAGGTATGCGCGGCCGCCTCCAGGCACGCCCTGCTGCCGCACAGCCGCCGCAGAACACGCGCCCGACCAGCGCCCGCCTGGGAAGCAGGCCCCGACCGGGCACACAGCCGTCTCCACTCGCCCTGGAGCCTGCCCGGGCTCCGGGGACGCTGGCTGAGCAGGGCTTGCTGGTGGCATGCTCCTCACAGTTTTTAAGCACAATCTTTGATCTCTTGGGCTTCCCTGGTGGCTCAGCTGGTAAAGAATCCGCCTGCAATGCAGGAGACCCTGGTTCAGTCCCTAGGTTGGGAAGATTCCCTGGAGAAGGGAACGGCCACCCACTCCAGTATTCTGGCCTGGAGAATTTCACGGACTGTATAATCCATGGGGTCACAAAGAGTCGGACCCGACTGAGCAACTTTCACTTTAACTTCTTGATCTGCTCTGGGCACCACTTGCCATGTGGGTACCACCTGAGGCGCCCGCCTGGGAGTCGAGGAGCCCCAGGAAGGCCCCTGACACCTTGTTCAGGCAGCACCCAGAAACCTCAGGTGAGGTCTTTAGAGAACCAAGTGCTGGTGGGTGAGCCGTGAACCTGTCACGTGGGGCGGGGCTGGGCTGCCTATGACTCCCCAGCCCCTGAGAGAACGGCGGTCACCCTTCACGTTGCTGTGCGTGGCGTCTGGTCCTGTTCGGAGCTATCTGCTGGCCGCGCTGTGATCCAGCCTTTTCTGACCTAAAGTCACTCACCCTTAAGTTCATAATCCCCCAAGATAAGTGAATTGAAAATCCACTCTGCAGAGCGCTGTGGGTGTTGAAGCGCACGCGTGACGTGCTCTGCCGGTCGGTCCCCGCCTCACCCGCCATCTCCTCTCTCTCCCTCAGTTCCCCGCGTGGTGGCTGTGTCCCCGCAGATGCGCCTGGTGGAGGACAACCCCTCCTCGCTGTCGCTGGTGGAGATCTATAAGCAGCGCTGCGCCAAGAAGGGCATCGAGCACGACAACCCCATCTCCCGCTACTACGACCGCCTGGCCACGGTGCAGGCGCGCGGGACACAGGCCAGCCACCAGGTGCGGGCGCGGGGCGGGGCGGGGCGGGGCTGTGGGCCTTGGCCGAGGGCCATTCGTTGCAACAGGACAGAGGTAGGTTTTCATTCAGCCTTGCAGAAGCTCAGAGTCCCTCCCGCAGAGCAGCTCAGAAATCAGAATTTTAAAGGAACTTCCTGGAAGTTTCGTTTGGTTGACAGCAGGGCATAGCGGGTGTGAGGCTATCTGCCCGCCTCCTGGGCACATTCCCAGGTTTGCTGCCAGGGCTCCAGGTCACGCGCCGTCTCTGCAGTGTGTCCTTGCTGAAGCGCAGAACATGGGGAAACGGAAACCTGCCGGGCCAGCTGTTTCTGTGGCCTCGGGTGTTTCTGTGGTGTCCAGGATGCCCCAGCTGCGCCTGCTGGCAGGCCAGGATCTCTCTGCCCCTGCTGGCGGGCCCCGCCCGGGGCAGCGGGGCAGGGGGAGCGTGGGTGAGAAGGCTTTGTCCAAGGCTCTCTGGGTCACCAAGAGGCAGCTCTGTGTCTGGATCTCCTGCTGCCTCCGTGTTCCTACCTGCCCCCTCCGCGGGCGCCTCCCGGATCTGGGGTGAGACCCCCAGGGCCAGAAGCTGCCTCTGTTGTCCAGGGATCGGTCTCCATTAATCTGGGTCCTGAAGGGCTTGGTTCAAGAGGATAGAGCCCAGGGGTGCCTGTCTCAGCCCCGCACCGTGCTCGGGGCACAGGGTCTGGAGTCAACCCCCACCGTCATGTGGGCAAAACAGGTGGGGTTCTGTGCTCAGCGGTCTCCATGGACTGTGGCAGTTTTGAGGTGTTGGTGGGAGGTGAATGGATTGGATTCTCAAGGCTCTGTGTTCCTTGGACTGTGGGAGCCAGTGACCCTTGTCTACAAATACGTGGCTACATCAGAAGCCCCCTCCCGCTTTGTGAAGATGGAGCTAAGTGTGGGTCTGGGACAGGGACGGTGTGGGGCCCTCCTGGGCCCACAGGAGGGTGGACATCTCTTCTTAGTTTTTCTCCCCTAGTTTGCTTTCTTACTAACTCTGCTCCTTTACCCTTTCCGTTTTTTACCACACTGCCTATAAATTTGCTTATTCTGGACGCATCATGTGAGCAGAATCACAACATGCGGTCTTTCATTCCTGGCTCCCTCCACAGCGTGTTCTCAAGGTCATCCACTTGGTGGCATGTATCGGTACTGTTTCTTGCTGATCATTCTCTTGTATGAAGAGACCACTTTTAACTTATCTGCTTATTAGTTGGTGGACGTTTATACCTTTTGTCTGTTAAGTTACTACTGCTGTGAACAAGCATGTACAGGGTTTTATGTGGCTTTGTGTTCTCACTTCTCTTGGGCATCTATATACCAGGAGTAGAATTGCTGGGTTATGTGGTAACTCTTACATTTAACATTTTGATGGAGCCACAGACTTTTCCAAAGTGCCCGCAATGTACGCAAGTTCTGATTTCCCCGCGTTCTTGTCAGCACTTAGTATTGTCTGTCTTTCTGACTACAGCCACCCGAGTGGGTGTGAAGTGCTCGTTTATTTTGGTTGGTAGCAGGTGATACTGATTATTTTTCATTTGCTAATTGGCTGTTTGCATATTTTCTTTGGAGGAGAGTCAGTTCAAGTCCTTTGCTCATTTTTTTTAAATAAAATTTTTTTTTAATTTTGTGCTGCACTGGGTCGCCGCTGCTCCTCGGGCTTTCTCTGGCTGTGGTGAGCGGGGCCTGCTCTCTAGTCGCTGTGCTCTGGCTTCTCGCTGTGGAGCCCCAGCTCGAGAGACACGGCTGCAGTAGCTGAGACACACAGGCTCCGCTCCCCGTGGCGTGTGGAATCTTCCCTGATCAGGGACTGATCCCCCGTCCCCTCCATTGGCAGCTGGATTCTTAGCTACTGGACCACCAGGAAAACCCCCGTTGGCTCTTTTTTTATGTTGGGTGACTTGTAAAAAGAGTTGTCTTTTCATTGATTCTGAGAATTCTTTCTATGATCTGGATGTGAGTGGTGACACCGGTGACTTTTTTTCTTTGCTGTGTACATCGTCCTGCCTCTCCATGTGCCTCATGGCCTCCTGCTGAAAACAGAAGGGTGTTTTGGGTGATACAGTGTGGCCACTCCCCGTCAGGCCCGTCCCCACACGGTGTGGTACTGTGCATGTGGTGACTTTCCTGGGCTCAGCCAGCCCAGGAGGCCGTTGAGGAATACCCAGAACCAACGCTGGGACCTTCCCGGCGGCCCTGAGCACCACACACACACCCCCACACCCAACCCCCCAACCCCCGCCTGAAGTGTCCGTTCAGCCAAGCCCGCACCTGACCCACTTGCCGAACTCCCTGTCCCCCAGGTCCTTCGTGACATCCTCAAGGAGGTTCAGAGCAACATGGTGCCCCGCAGCATGCTCAAGGAGTGGGCCCTGCACACCTTCCCCAACGCCACCGACTACTGGACCTTCCGCAAGATGTTCACCATCCAGCTGGCGCTCATTGGCTTTGCGGAGTTCGTCCTGCACCTCAACAGACTCAACCCTGAGATGCTGCAGATCGCACAGGTAATGTGGTGGGCGCAGCCGGGCCCCCCCCCGTTCAGCCTGTGCCTGCCGCTCCCGCCCCTGAGTGTCTGCCTCTGACCTTTAGGACACGGGCAAGCTGAATGTGGCCTACTTCCGCTTTGACATAAACGACGCCACCGGGGACTTGGATGCCAACCGCCCCGTCCCTTTCCGCCTCACACCCAACATCTCTGAGTTTCTGACCACCATCGGCGTCTCCGGCCCCTTGACTGCGTCCATGATTGCCGTTGCCCGCTGCTTCGCCCAGCCCAACTTCAAGGTGGGTCACGGTCGTCCCAGGAGGAGCACGTGGTGAACCCCTGGGGGATGAGACGTGGCCGGACGCCCGTGGCCACGCTGGGGCTCTGACAGCGCTGTGCTGCGCGCCATGCTTGGGAGGACAGACAGGTGCCGGTCCAGTCCACCTGACCCCCAGCCTGTCTCTTCGCAGTCGGGGCCAAACACACACTGTCTGCTCTCTTTTCTTCTGACTTCCGGGACCGTCTGTACTGATTGCTCTTTTCCCAGATACGCAGTTTGTGTCTAGAGAAGGCTTCAGACACCAGTTGCTTTTGCAAAACATTTACTCAGAACAGGTTTTAAATCGAGTCACCTCCTGACTACAGTCACGGACTTTGTCCGACTGCTCTCCTCCCCCCGCCCCCCTCCCCAGTTTCGGCGCTGCTCCGGGGCCGTGATGGCCTGTGTGAAACGGGTCAGAACACGGAGCCCACTCTCAGGCAGGGAGCACAGTGACTCTCATCCACTTAGTGTTAAGACCTGAAATACAGCACAAAGTTCTCATTACGTAGAAACTCACTTCTGGAGACAGGGTTATCCGAGAGCGGCCCGTGATTGGAAACCCCCTTTTAAAACCCTGTTATGACCTGGAAGAATTGCCGGCATCACTGTGTGGGGCCTGAGCGGCTGTGGACAAGAGGAAGCTGGCCTTCTCCACACTCGGGCCACGCTCCTTCCAGCCCCAGTGGGGTGATTGCCTTCGCATCAGATCAACATAGAGACCACCCAGCACATTGCGCAGGGGCCAGACCCTCAGCCTGTCAGTCCAGGTTACATTTAAGCAGCCCCCGCGCCTCTGATGTGACAGCAGGCCGTGGCTGGGTGTCCAGTTCAGGAGGATTTGCACATGGTCTGTCCATCTTGCCATCACACCATCCTGTCTGCCATCCCAGTGCCACCGTCAGAGGCCGATGGCCCTGGTCCCTGGCCCTCTGTCCCCTCCCTTGGGCGCTCCTGGCCGTCCTCCCGCGGGCCCCCTTCCAGCCCCTATGACCTTCCCTCAGGACTCCGTTCCACGGTGCCTTGACCCGGGGGTGCAGCAGCCGTTGGTCCCCTGCCTCTTCCTTAGAACCCCAGGGGTCATCACACATGTCTGGCTGCAGCGTCCCCCCCAGAGTGACCATGGCACAGGCCCTGGCTACTGAGGCCCCGACGGCCGTCGCAACAGAGCGCCTTGCTGGGACGCTGCCCTCTGGGCCGGTAGTTAAACGCAAACCTTCCGTTCTTTCCCCGCAGGTGGATGGCATCCTGAAAACCGTGCTGCGGGATGAGATCATTGCCTGGCATAAGAAGACGCAGGAGGACACGTCGTCCCCGCTTTCGGCTGCCGGGCAGCCCGAGAACATGGACAGCCAGCAGCTGGTCTCCCTGGTTCAGAAGGCCGTCACGGCCATCATGACCCGCCTGCACAACCTCGCCCAGTTTGAGGGCGGGGAGAGCAAAGTCAACACCCTGGTGGCCGCTGCCAACAGCCTGGACAACCTGTGCCGCATGGACCCTGCCTGGCACCCTTGGCTGTGAGCTCGGTCACGTCAGCGGGGTGGGACAGTTCCCGACGGTTGGGGGCTGAGCGTCAGGAAGGCCAGGCAAGTCCAGGCGGGAGTGGAGACCAACCCGCAGCTTCTAAGGCAGACTTCAGAGAAGCCAGGATTCCCTGGCCTGGAATCTCTCTGTGAATTCTTTTTTATCGACTTCCTCCCTTGTGTGAATGTACAGATTGAACCGTAGGAAACGCTTCCTTGTCATTTTTAACTTTCAGAGGTGACACCTCCCAGGAGCTTCAAGCTTTTGTACAGAGCTTTGTAACAAGTGTATAGAAAACCTACTTTGTTAGAGAAGCAGGAAATTATGGAGACAGCGTGCGGATTTTCTTTGAGCACAAAATTCCAGGCTGTGGGGGAGCAGCCTCACTGGAAGAACCTCCCAGTGCGGCCGGCGTGGATGGAGAGGCGGGGGCCGCCCGCCCCTGCTTTTGGAGTCAGATTCCTCGGGGCCTGCAGAGCCGGAGAGTGAGCGCGACCCTCGCTGTTCTGCTGCTCTTCGGCTGTCTTCTCGATATTTACCATCACTGTACCTGGAAAAAAAAAACATTTTCCCCTCTTAATTTAAAAAGAAGCAACGAAGGTTTCTTCATTACCTCCAATCTGTTCTGTTCACATTTTTATAAGTATGAGCCTTGAGAACGTTTTAAATTTGTACAGTGTGGTTTTTTTAGAATAAATATTTTATCAAAGGACGTGTTGTTTCTGTGAAGTGTGCCTCCCTCCCCTCGGGCCAGCAGGGCCTGGGCCCCAGGGTGGCCCCACAGCGACCGTGACATGCGCCGGGCTGGGACCTCGGCTGGGGCTCAGGTCCACTCCCCTTGGCGTGAAGTCCTGGTCCCAACCAAAGGCAGGAAAGCACGTGCAGGGGCTGGTCCCTCTTGGCGCCATTCCTGAGTTTCAGGGGTGCGGCCCAGGGACCCGCGTGCAACAGGGAGACGCCCAGAGGCGGTGGCCTGGAGCCGCGTCCCTGGCTGTGGCCCGTCCTGTCAGCAGGACAGACAGACTGAACCTCATCCCCTGGACTCCAGCCCCCACACGGACGGAGCCTGAGGGACTGGGCTATCTGACTGGACTGCCCATCCTTTATTTGGAGTTGACTGTAAGTTATTTTACTAATACTCGGCTATTTTTGTGAGCAAGCGTCTTGGGCTCTGGAATGACAGGTGTCACTGCACAGCCAGCAGGCTGGAAGGGGAAGGCGCCCGTCTGTTTGACAGCAGGGTCTCCAGAGCCAGGGTCAGGACGTAGCTGAAACCAGACGCTGAGTTACCTCCGTCCTCTTGGAGCGGGTGTGGAGCCTGGTGGTCACAGAGATGCATGGACAGCGTTTTGGCGGAGGGAGCGTTTGCGTCTCAGCCTCGCTGCTTGGAGTCTGGAGTCAGCGTCCTGGTGTTAGAAGGGCCCAGGTTCAAGGCCAGGCTTGCCTGCACCATGCCCCAGGCACTGACCCTTGTTCCTGGGAAAGCCAGCCTCCCCCCGGTAGAGACCCAGTCCCGCCTGTGCGCCATCGGTTCGTCCTGGAGTCGGCAGCCCTGAGCCGGCACCTCTATGACCAGAAGCCTCTTCTCTTTCTCCCCGCAAAATGTGGCTTTGCTGGGACCTGGGTACCCAAGAGCGAGGAAGGTCAGACAGTGTGTGCCCAGTTTTCCTAACGCGGTTTCCAGGTAAGCACGATCATTAAGGTTTTCTTAAGCTCTAAACTACATGTGACAGAATTTACCATTTCTGCTGTTTTGTGTGTGCAGTTCAGTGGCCTGGAGTACCTTCCCATCATCATGCAGCCCTTGCCACCGTCACCTGCAGAACTTTTTCTTTGTCCCAAGGAGAAACTGTTTCCATCAACCCCCAAGTCCCATGCTTCTCCTCCGGCCCTTCTGTGGTTTTGACTCCTCCAGAAATCTCGTAAGTAGAAGCACATGCTCTTTGTTTTTTTGTGACCAACTTAGCTCGCCTAGCACAGCAGTGCAGCGTGTGACAGGACGGCCTTCCTTTTCAAGGCCGGATAAGGTTATACGCTGCGTGTGTGTACCACGTTTTTGGACCCTTGGCTTGCTTTTGTCTTTCTGCTATTGTAAAAAACGCTGGAATGAACATGGATCTTTTGAGGGGAGTCGGAATACCCATTCGACTTCCAACTTTCAATTCCTTGGGGAATATATACAAAACTGAAATTTCTGGATTATATGGCAGTTCTATGTTTAATTTTTTGAAGAACCTCCATACAGTTTTCCAGTGACTGCACCATCTTACATCCCCACCAGCATTGCACAAGAGTTCCACTTTCTCCACATCCCTGTCAATACTTATTTTCTGATCAGAAAAAAAATATTTGTATATATTTTTTAACTGTGGGACCTGAGCTCCCTGACCAGGGATCTGACCGGCACCTGCTACAATGAAAGGGTGGATCTGAACCACTAGACCGCCAGGCCAGTCCCTAACACGTTTATTTTTTGATAACACATTACACCATCCTAAGGGGTGTAAAGTACCATTTGTCCTCATTGTAGGTTTGGTTTGCGTTTCTCTCATTGGTGAGGTTGAGCATATTTTCATGAGCTTGCTGACCATTTGAATTTTATTTGAAGAAATGTAAATTCAAAACCATTGCTCATTGTTTCTGTAAGTTGTAGGAGTTCTTTATAGATTCTTGATCTTAAACCCTTATCAGATACGTGACTTCGATATTTTCTCCACGTCTTCAGGCTGCCTTTTCATTCTGTTGATAGTGTCCTTTCTTGCACAGGTTTTAAATTTTTATTTAGTTCCATCTGTCTAGTTTTTCTTTTGTTGCCTGTGCTTTTTGGTTTCATATCTAAGGAATCATTGCCAAATCCAGTGTCAGCTATGAAACCTGCTAGTGAATTTTCCACTTCATGTATTTTTCAGCTCCAGAATTTTTATTTGGTTCATTTTCCCCTTCATGTTAATCATTTCTCTTTTCAAAGTTACTGTTTTTTATCTACTTGAAGTATAGATAATGTACAGTGTAAATTAGAGGTGTATGGTAATGATTCACAATCATCAAGGTTATATTCCATCTATAGTAATTACAGGATACTGGCTATATGTCCCCTCTATCGTGCACCACATCCTCACGGCTTATTCTGTACCTAGCTTCCGTTTTCGTCTGTGGCTGTGCTGGGTCTTCGCTGTTGCAGCGAGCGGGGGCTGCTCTGTAGCTGCGGTGCAGACTTCTCACTGCGGTGGTTCCTCTCTGCGGAGGACGGGCACGTGGGCGCTGAGGCGCCGGCTCCGTGGTTGCGGCGCGCAGGCTGAGTTGCTCCTTCACGACGTGGAATCTCCCTGAGTCAGGGCCCCCGTCTGCTGCACCGGCAGGCGGCTTCCTCACCACTGAGCCACCGGGGAAGCCACAGTGCCCGTCCTTTGTTCCTCCTAATCCCCGGCTCCTACGCTCCTCCCCACCCGCCGTCCCCTCCACTGGTTTCCCTATGAATCTGTTCCCCTCCTGTTACATTCACTAGTTAAGATTCCACCTATTAAGTGATACCGAAGTATTTGTCTCTTGAGCTTGTTTCACTTAGAATAACACCCTCCAAGGCCATCTGTGTTGTTGGAAACTTCAGAATACTTCTTACAGCCTCGTATCCCACTGTGTGTACGCGTTATGTATACGCGCGTGTGCATGTGTGTGTACCGCCTGTCCTTTCTCCGTTCATCTGTTGATGGGGCTCTGGTGGCCTCCACGTCTTAGCTATTGTGAATAGTGCTGCTGTGCACACTCAGGGGTGCATCTTTCCAGACTAGAGCCCCTGCTTTCTTTCAGGGATAAACCCCGGAGTGGAATTGCTGGCTCATGTGGTAGCTCTATTTTCAGTCTGTTGAGAAACCTCCATACCGTTTTCCAAACTTGCTGCCATCAGTTCCTCCTGCCATTGGAGTGGTAAGTTTGCCCCTTTCTTTTGAAGGCCCTTGCCACTGACTTCCTGTCTTGTTTAAAAAAAAAGCTGGAAATTCTTTTGCACACCAAATAACAGACGGCAAAAATGTAAAGTCGTGAGTTTATTGCATATGTAACAAAATGAGCCTGACCGCCGGGGTCCAGCCTGCTCTCCAGCCGCTGCTTTGTGTTTCCAGCTGGTTCTATGACCACATTAAATAGAACTAGTATTCTTTAAATACTTTTGATTTTGACATAAAACAACATTAGTGTACAACTTTCACAAAATAAATCAGCAATAAAAACCGTGGGAAGGATAACAAGGATAGCAGCAGTACTTAAAATAAATAAAAAGACATTATAAAGTGGTTGAGAGACAAAAATAAACAAATTTTTTAAATTCATACTATGTGTTGGGAAGGCTGCCGCGCGGCAACACCGGGCTGCAGCCGGGGGTGTCTTCTTGGATAGCTCAGCCTGGAGGACCGCCCGACCTGGACTCGGACCCTGGGCCGGGCGAGCCCTGGGCCTCGTTCCCAGGCTTCTCCCCGGAGGAGTCGGCAGACAGCTGGCGGCCGCCCTGCAGCCCCTCCGGTCTTTCTAAAGCACTGAAGAGCGGTGGTTTGCTACATCCCTGAGGGTCGGCTGATGACCGCTGGTGAGGCAAGCCTGGAGGTCGGGCCCTGAAGCTTCCGGGCAGAGGCAGGGGGATGGTGGCTGTCTGCGGCTCCCGGGAAGGGCAGGGGTTGGGGGGCTTACCCGGGACCACCCAGGGCTAGACACAATTCTTTGGTGGGGGTGGGGGGTCAAAAGGCCTACTCCCCGAGGACACTGAGGTTCAAGGGGCAGTGCCACCGACAGGCCTACTTGGCAAGAGTGACCTGGAGCTCTGGAAGGTTCTGCCAGGCTCCCCGACACCAGCTGTGGGGGCTAAGGTGTCCACATGCCAGCAGGGAAGCGTAGAGCCGGGCCCTAGGGGGAGGTGAAGCTGTCACCAGCAGCCCATGGAGAAGCCCCGAGGGGACCCTCTGCCCTTGCTGAGGTGACCTCTGACATAGGAAGCAGCCCACCCCCCATCAGCAGGAAGGTCACTGGAAAGGGGGTGAATGCCTCATTCCTGCTTCCAGATCTTTTCAGCCACGGGACCCTCCTTTCCTCCCTAATTACAGCAGCTTCTGGCTGACACCCAGGAAAACCAGGTGTCTTCCCCCCTCGGTCCTCTCCTCTAGATTTAGGTCCGGGTTACAGGGCGAGTGTGTCTGTCTGTACCCTCACACCACGAGAGGATGCCCCCAAGGAGTTAACTCCCAGCATGCACGGAAAGCGTGATGGTAACCCGGGCATGGCTCAGCCCCCAGCTTGGCCTGCACATTCTGGAGGGGGTGCTTTTCCTTTTGCAGCCAACGGCATCCTTCCTATTCTAGAACCCCAGCGAGTCAACCAGCAGTACAGCTTTCTCTCCTGGAACCCCCAGCTGCAGTCTGGGCCCCCACCCTAGGCCACTGACTGCTTCTGGGTCAAGGGAAGAACCACAGCAAGATGCAGAGGGTCAGTGCTGTCCCCAGGCGTCAGGAACGGAAAAGGACAGACAGCTCAGAACGCACCTTCCAGACCCACAGCCGGATGGACCCCAGCATGGACCTCGGGAGCATCCACAACAGAAGTTCAACAGAGACACGTCCTGCTAGTGAGTTACCCTGCACTTGGCCCCTAAACAAAAACAACAAAGTCCACACGGGGGAGTTTGTTGCCACTGCTATTTTCCCGCTGAAGTTTAGCTTTCTGAAATCGAACTACTCTAAAAGTTATTTGAACTTTTGTGCAAATTGGAGAACGGTGTTAGAAATTTAGGGTCGAGGCTTTCTCTGGCCTTGCTCATCGCCTGAGTGGGTGAGCTGCGCCGCGGTGTTTGCTTAGTGTTGCCATCAGATGGGAACGTGGGCCAGTGGGTCCGGGGGCCCCTCTGCCTTCGGGTTCCATCCACGACCCGCTTTTTATAAAAAAGTGACTTGGGGTGAACGTAGGTCATGAGTGTTAGACATTCTCTCTCTCCTTTTCAAGCTAGTTCGCACCAAGCCAGCAGCTATGAAGACAGAATTGTGTCCTATTGGTTTTAGTTCTTAAGCACTTTCCACAGAATGGTTTGTTAGTATCCAGGTGTGGGTGTGGGGGCGGGGTGGGGGCTGGTTTTGGTCTGTTTTATAAGCTCTGTTATGTGGTGGTTTCGCTGGAAAAATATTTTGAATTGGATAGACAATGTGGCTAAAGGGACTCAGAAAAGGAAAGATCATTTTTTCTCTCTGCAGAACGAAGTTTTCAGCCAGGAACCCTGAAAAGAAACACCCAGGCCCCCAGCGCAAGCCGCTCCAACTCGTGTCCCCTTCCAAAGCGGAAGCACAGTCTTGACGCCAGCTTCCTGCAGTGGCGGAGCTCCAGTAAGCATCTGTTTCACAGTTACTGTCAGAACTTAACCTGCTACCCAGAGCAGGCCGCTGGACGTGGGGTGTGGAATCCAAGCTGCTGAACTCGTAAAGGGCCTTAGGTCGGCTCTGAGACAGAGCAGCAGGTCCAGCTGTGGGGTGCGCCCCGGGCGGCCCCGCGCGGCTCCCTCCCTGGGGGTCGAGACTCCTGTGGAGCCACGGGCGCTGAGCTGCCACTGCGAGCGCCGCGGCCTGAGTGGAGGGTCCCGTGTGACCTGGCTGCGTTTATTGGATGGGGTGGATGGGGGCAGGGGGTCCTGCCAGGAGGGGGAGAATGTGGGAGGAGCCACCAGCCACAGTCTGCCCACCTCCTCACTCCCCCAGCGAAAAAGCAGGGGAGACCAGCCTTCCCTCGGGTTTCTAGGATTCCAGGGCCTCAGCCGGCTTCGCGGAGGCATCCAGAGAGCTGCCGCTCGGGGTCTGGTGGCCGTGAGCTCATGTCTGCTCCTCAGGGTGCACCTCACTCCACGGCAAAGCCACAGGTCTCCTCCACTGCCGTCAGCAGCTTCTCATAGAGCTTCTCGTACGACTCGTAGGGCGGGATGTCAATCCGGTTAAAGCTGGAAATGGAAAGAGGTGAGACACACCGCCAAGCCAGCCTGGCCGAGGGCCTGCTCCCAGGAGAGGGGTGAGGGCAGGTGGGTGAACACTTGTGTGTACACCTGGGGCTTCTTGGGCAAAGATTTTCAAACCAGGGAAACCAGGTGAGTGCATCCTGGGCAGATTAGGACAAAGCTGTCACCTTGTTTGGTTTGTTTTGGGGAGAAGTCATTTCTCAGACCAGGAACACATCTGCAGAGCACCGTGGTCAAAACCCCACTGTCGGCTCCCTACCCACGCATCAAACCCTCTAGGACTTGATCTAACCACAGCGGGGCAGTCTGGAGCATTTCCAGCAGAAACAGATTGTCTCTCAAAACCAACAAGATATCAGATCCCCAATGGGATTAGATGAACGGCCCACATCTCCTCAGGGATGTTCATTCCCAAGGCTGTGTCCAAAAGCCCTAAGAATCTATTTACCTCACAGTGAATTCACAATTACAGAATTCTGACTGAGGACACACAGAGGCCTCTTGAATTGCTAGGGGCTAAGCCATTAAGGACAGTTTCTGAGGAGTCCAAGGATGTAAGCCTGTTGGAGGTGGGGGAGGTAGCTGTGGGGGTTGACCCTGCTGGACAGACTTCCGTGGGCCAGGGGGCTGTCCTCCGTCTCAGAGACGTGGAGACCCCCCCCACCTGCATGTCGTGGCCAGCGTGGGACCCCCAGCCCTGGTTCTCAGCCAGGAACCTCCCCCCACGTCGCCATGCGTCCCAGCAGCGTCTGGAACCGGTTCTGGTCAACTGGAGGGACACTCCAGGCGTGGTTCACAGGGTGAGTGACTCGATTTTAAACCACAAAGGAACTAACCCCACTGAGGTATTGTTTACGTGAGGGCTGAGGGAGGAAACACTTTTCAGTACACAAGGCATGTCTGTCACAGGCAGAGATCCCAGGAGGAGGAGAGCAGTGCTCCCTCCTGACGGCACCTGAGTGGGCGCACACAGGGACACACGCAGCAGGGGCCAGGGGAGTAGCCCCAAGGTCAGCCACGTCTCAGGACTTAACCGTGCTCCTGAAAGAGCCTCGTGCTGACCCTGCCGTGTGGGCTGTCCCACAGGCGGACCCCCAGGGCGGGGCGCCGGTCCTTACCAGGTGTGGGCCTTAGGCAGGTTGTCCGTGTTGGCGTCAATCAGGTGGATGGTGAAGAGCCGGGGCCCTGCGGCGCCTGTAGAGCCTTACAAGACAACAGTCTAGTTAACACGCTTCAGAGGTGGGGCCCGGGCCCCCTGCCACCACCCCGGGGCCCCACGCCCGTCCTGCCAGACGGTGTCGGGTTCACGTAACCCTGGGAGCTCTGCGCAGTCTCGGGATGTGCACATGATGGCCACAGGGTGCCTAACATCAGACATGAAAATTCACGGGCACAGGAAGAGTGAAGACCAAGCTGTCCTCTCACAGCCGACCATGAGCCTGCCCCACGGCAGGTGTCTGAAAGCGGAATCCTAAGTCACCAGGAATTTGTTTTTAAAAAAACCCAGGAATGTCTAGCAAGCAGAGCCCCTGGTGGCAGCGGATGGTGGTGTCACGTGAAAATCGGGTTCCGGCGTCGGGAAGCCCGACAGACACGAACTCCAGGACCAAAGCCCCAGGACAGGAGGGAACGCCTGGTCCAGGAGGGCTCAGGCTAAGAATGAGGCTGCAGGGAATGTTCACGGGAAACCTGCCCGCTCTCACTAGGAACGTGTGAAGTCCATTTACTAAGTTTTAAGGTACTAATATTCGCAACCTTCTGCCAGGGTTATCAAGTGACAAAACCCCCAAATTTAGCATCAGCACACAGGAGAGGCCCTTCCCAGGTGGAGGTGCCAACCACAAGCCCTGCGGCCCCTTCTGAGCTCAGCTGCATTACCATACACGGCTGCCCCCAGCCCCCTCCCGGGGACCCAGTCCAAACCGAAAGGGGCGCCTGGGAGGATGGTCCTCACTGGACAAGGCAGCCGACCAGGCGGGCCAGCGGCTGAGGGGCCGAGGGCCAGGCCCGCACAGCATGCTTATGCGCTCGGGAGAACTGGGAAGTTAACCCGAGCGCTTTACAGCTGCTTTACTCCCCCAAAGCCATCCGTTCTGTTGAGCGAGGGGAACCCAACCCCTACCCAGCCCCCCGGCCTTGCTGGCAGGGTTGTTCCCGGTCCAGCCCCGCGGGGACACCAGGCCAGCCGGCCAGCATCCGTCGCTGCGGGCCCATGGGCTGAGACACCCCGAGCAGGCGGCATGGAAGACTCGTGTGGCTGACACGGGCTCCCACTGTTTACAGATGTTTTTTCACCCTGGGAGAAGCAGTGGAGAGAGAAGAGGCCTCTGGATGAGGGACACTGCCCTGCCCGGCATCCATCATGGAAGACCTGATGCCAGGAGATGTCCCAGGCCCCCACCCGGCCTGGCCCGGCCGCCACTGCAGTCACCTTGCAGCGCCTTGAAGCCCTGGAGGGGGACCCGCGTGGAGCCCGTCACGAACTGCAGCAGCCGGGCCCGCCGCTCCTCGTCAAAGGTCTCCACCGCCTGCCAGAACCACCGGACCACGTTGCTGTCGGCCCCGCAGTGCTTCAGCCGTGTGTTGGACTTCCAGTCGTCCAGGTCGATCTTGTCCAGGCCACCGATGATCAGCTGCGGGGTGTGAAGGTGGGTCACTTCCTGGACACGCAATGCACCGGGCCGCCCAGGCTCCCGGGCCGTGGAGAGACCGACCAACCACGCCCCAGTCAACCAGGCGATGTTCAGACAAGGGGATACCGCCCCCAACACACACAGAGCCGGCCCGAGGCCCCCGTCTGTGTCTGCACTTCCAGGCTGGCTGCCGCCCCCAGGGCGCGGGGCGGCCGCTGACGTGACGTTTCCCCACAACTGAGCACGCGCGTGTGTGTGCGTGACGTGCACTGAGGAGCCAGAAAGGCTGTACAGGGCCACCTGCCCAGCGGGGCTGCCTCCCGGGCCCACTTGGGTACATGTGGGGTGTAAAGTGTGACACCCCACCAGGTGGTCAAGTGCACTCTGGCATACCAGGGCAGAAGGTGGGGACACTTTGAAAGGCCCGAGCTACTTGGCACCAGAGGTGGACAAGACGTGAGTGAATGGCTGCTTCCTGTGAAAATGGACAAGAAAGGGCAGTAACACCCCGTCCTGGGCCTGAGAACAGCCGGAATCAAGGTCAAGCAGCTGGCTAGGATGGGAGCGGCTGGTCACGGTCACATCCTCAGGGTAAGGTGACCCCTCAGGAGGAAGCACTGGGGAGCCTCCACGCTGAAGGCCTCTAAATCAGGGGAAGCCGCGGAACACCCTGACTGATGGCCCACGGCTGAACTGGACTCCCTGCCACCACACGGACGCCGGGCCTCATCAGCCCTGCTCGGGGCTCCCCGACACCCTGTTCCCCCACCCTGTCTCTACTCCCGCAGCCTGGCCGGGAGGCAGGGACCGCCCCGCACAGCCCACCTCCAGCTCCTTCTGGTCAAAAGGCTTCAGTAAGTGTTGAGGGATGAGCTCGTTAAACCCCTTCTGAAGAGCCAGGAACTGGGCCTCGATTCCCCTCATGAACCTCCAATTTACGTACAACCTGAGAGGAAAAGTCACACGTTGGAAGCAGCAGCACAGTTGTTCTTTCCTCTGTTAGTCGGGGCTGACATCAGCTAAGCCTGCCCGCCCGGCCCCGCTGACGGGGAGAACGCCCCCTGCTGGTTGGTGACCAGCCTAAGACACAGAGGAAAGGAAGTAAGCCCCTCCCTTAGATGTGCTGATTCTCTGCTTGAAATCCGTGGGATCTGACCTGACCTGTTAGGGATGCCATAGTTGGAAAAAAAAAATGTTTGAAAGTAAAATATAGGACCCTGAGAACGACACCCCTACATGTGTCTGAATGCCCCATGGAGTCACTAGTCAGCTGTTTGCCTTCAGAGAGGAGAGGACAGACCGGAGGGAAGGCGCCCTGAGGCTGAGCTCAGGAAGCTTCCAGGTAACTAAGTTTTAAGGCACTAATATTCTCAACCTTCTGCCAGGGCTATCAAGTGACAGAACCCCCGTATTAAGCATCAGCGCACAGGAGACGCCCTTCCCGGGTGGAGGTGCCAGCCACAAGCCCCGCAGCCCCTTCTGAGCTCAGCTGCATTACCGTAACTTTCTGAAAGTCTCTACTGTGACTCTGGTCCCAGTATGGGAAGGGAGGCTCACGCACCAGAGGAGCCTTGAGCATCTCAACGTGACCACTGCCCGCCGTCCCAGGGCGCCCCCCTCCCCGGATGCCCCAGAACACTGCCTACCGGACATATTCCTTCTTATTCTCCTCTGTGACGGGAACGTTCCTGCCATTGGGTTTCAGTTCATGCTGAAGAATCCGCCCGAAAGCGTTGTGCTCCACGCAGAACGTGTGGTCGAGCACGGGGGTGATGTCGTTCTCTCTGGGGGGGCACAGAGGCGGGGGTCAGGGCGGCCTTGGCTGCCATGAGGCGGCGCTCCTGCAGGCAGAGCCCGGGTTCCACCCCCTCCCCCAAGAGGAGGGCGATGGGAGCGATGCTGGGGCTTCCAGACAGGGCGCCCGAGTCTCCGAGCAGACAGGAGGGAAGTGTGACGGCGATACTGAGTCAAGGGGCAGCCACACCAAGAAGATAGTGCCGCCCTGCCTCCAGGCAGCCTCTCCAAGGCTCCAGTGCAGAGAAGCCCTTGAAGGCTAGGGCTGGCTCCTTTGCCACGCTTCTGGGGACACAGCTGGGGTGGTTCTCCACAGGATGACCCCCGCACCCCAGCCTAGCAGGTGGGACATGTAGAAGGAGCTGGACCTCCCATTCCTGTGAAATCAGCCCATTCATGAGGACCCCCAACATCCAAGGTGACCGTGTAGCTGTGCCTGTTGCTTTTAAGAGTTTCAGGATAATCTTAAAACAAAGGCGACTGAATATCAGGACTTTTTTGATATCTTCCTGGTCCCTCTAGGGGCTTCCCTGGTGGCTCAGCTGGTAAAGAATCCACCTGCAACACAGGAGACCTGGTTCGATCCCTGGATTGGGAAGATCCCCTGAAAAAGGGAAAGGCTAACCCATCCAGTATTCTGGCCTGGAGAATTCCATGGCCTATACAGCCCATGGGGTCGCAAACAGTCAAATACGACTGAGTGACTTTCACATCACTTCACTTGGTCCCTCTAGAGACCAGGAGACACGTCAGAGTGTTAAAAAAAAAAAAACTCGTTAAACCCCTTCTGAAGAGCCAGGAACTGGGCCTCGATTCCCCTCATGAACCTCCAATTTACGTACAACCTGAGAGGAAAAGTCACACGTTGGAAGCAGCAGCACAGTTGTTCTTTCCTCTGTTAGTCGGGGCTGACATCAGCTAAGCCTGCCCGCCCGGCCCCGCTGACGGGGAGAACGCCCCCTGCTGGTTGGTGACCAGCCTAAGACACAGAGGAAAGGAAGTAAGCCCCTCCCTTAGATGTGCTGATTCTCTGCTTGAAATCCGTGGGATCTGACCTGACCTGTTAGGGATGCCATAGTTGGAAAAAAAAAATGTTTGAAAGTAAAATATAGGACCCTGAGAACGACACCCCTACATGTGTCTGAATGCCCCATGGAGTCACTAGTCAGCTGTTTGCCTTCAGAGAGGAGAGGACAGACCGGAGGGAAGGCGCCCTGAGGCTGAGCTCAGGAAGCTTCCAGGTAACTAAGTTTTAAGGCACTAATATTCTCAACCTTCTGCCAGGGCTATCAAGTGACAGAACCCCCGTATTAAGCATCAGCGCACAGGAGACGCCCTTCCCGGGTGGAGGTGCCAGCCACAAGCCCCGCAGCCCCTTCTGAGCTCAGCTGCATTACCGTAACTTTCTGAAAGTCTCTACTGTGACTCTGGTCCCAGTATGGGAAGGGAGGCTCACGCACCAGAGGAGCCTTGAGCATCTCAACGTGACCACTGCCCGCCGTCCCAGGGCGCCCCCCTCCCCGGATGCCCCAGAACACTGCCTACCGGACATATTCCTTCTTATTCTCCTCTGTGACGGGAACGTTCCTGCCATTGGGTTTCAGTTCATGCTGAAGAATCCGCCCGAAAGCGTTGTGCTCCACGCAGAACGTGTGGTCGAGCACGGGGGTGATGTCGTTCTCTCTGGGGGGGCACAGAGGCGGGGGTCAGGGCGGCCTTGGCTGCCATGAGGCGGCGCTCCTGCAGGCAGAGCCCGGGTTCCACCCCCTCCCCCAAGAGGAGGGCGATGGGAGCGATGCTGGGGCTTCCAGACAGGGCGCCCGAGTCTCCGAGCAGACAGGAGGGAAGTGTGACGGCGATACTGAGTCAAGGGGCAGCCACACCAAGAAGATAGTGCCGCCCTGCCTCCAGGCAGCCTCTCCAAGGCTCCAGTGCAGAGAAGCCCTTGAAGGCTAGGGCTGGCTCCTTTGCCACGCTTCTGGGGACACAGCTGGGGTGGTTCTCCACAGGATGACCCCCGCACCCCAGCCTAGCAGGTGGGACATGTAGAAGGAGCTGGACCTCCCATTCCTGTGAAATCAGCCCATTCATGAGGACCCCCAACATCCAAGGTGACCGTGTAGCTGTGCCTGTTGCTTTTAAGAGTTTCAGGATAATCTTAAAACAAAGGCGACTGAATATCAGGACTTTTTTGATATCTTCCTGGTCCCTCTAGGGGCTTCCCTGGTGGCTCAGCTGGTAAAGAATCCACCTGCAACACAGGAGACCTGGTTCGATCCCTGGATTGGGAAGATCCCCTGAAAAAGGGAAAGGCTAACCCATCCAGTATTCTGGCCTGGAGAATTCCATGGCCTATACAGCCCATGGGGTCGCAAACAGTCAAATACGACTGAGTGACTTTCACATCACTTCACTTGGTCCCTCTAGAGACCAGGAGACACGTCAGAGTGTTAAAAAAAAAAAAACCTACCAGGCCTGGGGATTAACATTCACAATCGTAACCGAATAATTCAAGAAAACAACAAAAGAAACTGGTCCATGAAGAGAAGCTGGTTAAACAGTATAGGACACAGTAAGTCAATTAAATATTTTTCTCAGATCAGCTTTTATGCTTCTGGTGGTTTCTCTTCTCCAGTTTCACACCCATCCTCCAGATACTGGATCTGGTGCACCCTAAGACAGGTGACAGGTGAATTTTCAGTTCCCTGAGTCGGTACTTACAGAATCCACACTAAGCTCTTATGGAGTTCAGGGTCCACCGATTCCAAATCGGAAAGCTGGATGGGCTTCCCCAGTAGCTGCTTATAGAAAGGGACCGTGAAGCCCCCATTGATGTAGTGTCCGTGGAACACAGCCAGGCCCATGATCCGACCCACAAAATGGAAGTAAGACAAGTGGTCCTGCAGGGGGGCAGCAGAGAGCACCTCAGTGTTAGGGAGCTGCCCGGTGGGTGGACAGGTGGTGTTTCTCCAGGCTTCTCGGGAGACCCGTCCCACGGGCAGGAAGCCGAATCTGTGACTCACAGGCTGCACTCAGGACCCACCCGATCAAAGGTCACATAAGAGCACGACTCTGGAGAGGCCATCCGAACGCCACTTCACGTGCCCTTGGTTCAAATACCTTCTCCAAACTGCTATCAAATTTGTGGGGCCCAGTGCAAAATGAAAATGCAGAACCCCTTATTCAGAAATGGAGAATTTCAGTGTGATGAAGGCAGAATGGCAACCACGAGCTGCCCCTTCTCAGCGCAGCGCCTGGTGCTGGCACACCCAGGAGGCCGCCAGCCTCTCCTCCCGCATGCCACGAGCAGGTAAAGGCAAAAGGCAGCCCCCTTCTTCCTCTGCCATCTCTCCCCCATCCCACAGGAAAGCAGAAGAGAGAAAAATCCAGAGCAGGGACTGAGCGGGGGACACAGCCCAAAACCAGTGCGGTTGCGGTTTGTAACCAGGGAAGCCCCGTTTCTACTCGTAGGTTGGAATTACAATTAGAGTCCACACTGGGCAAAGTCGCACCGACTGCCCCTCAGGGCCATGTGCATGGTGGGGACCACAGGACGCAGCCCCGCTGCAGAGCCCTCCACTCGCCGTGGACCACCCCTGGGCCACATTCTGCTGTTTCCTCACTGCTATGACGAGCAGCTAAGAGTATCAGCACGCTGGCCGAAAAGGCCAGTTACATGAGGGAATATTCCAGTTCTGGCTGGGAGGAGGATGGACCTCGTGCCCCACTTCTCAGAATAACGCTATCAACAAATACAGCCATCGAGCCAGAGTTCCCTCAAATGGCAACAAAATGCTTTGAGTCCACGAGCAGCTCAACTTCACTCGTCTTTGAAACAACATCCTCAGTGATCCCAGTCACTGAAGATATGGGGTGGAAACCATCCATCCTAATCCAACTGTCACTCTACCTTCCCAGGTCTTATGTGCCACAGACTCTGAGCAGGTCTACAATGAATAAACCCAGAACTGAGGTTGAAACTGGAAAGCCACTTAAATTCTCCAGCTTAATTTCTGACCTCCTTATTCATTAATACTTACAGGGTTGATTGAAGAATCTGGGTTGATTTGCAACATGTAAATGTTGTCCGTGGAGTACTGGAAGAGTCCATAGTATGGATTCAACATTTCATGGCACAGTAAATAAAGCCACTCCCTGGAAACCACAACAAGAAGACATGTTAAAACCCCCTAGTTTTAGATCTTCACCACAGGACTGATAGACTATGTGCTCGGAAGCCAAACCGGTAAGGCTGCGTGGCTCTGAGAAAAGGTGACTGATACAGACTGGGAAAATAGGCTTCAAGAAGGAGACAACTGCTTCTAGTGGTACCAGAAAATCAAAACTTCAGCAACTCCGAAGTGGAGAACTATCTTTGCTTGCCGGGAATCATCACCAGCTCAGAGGCACGGTGTCTGTCAGCCTGCCTGCGCCCCAATGAAGGTTTTCTCTGCTACTTTGTAGAGATAAAATCTCAGGTGGTGATGGGCCTTCCCTGGTGGTTCAATGGTTAAGAATCCGCACTCCCGATGCAGGGGCCCAGGTTCAGTCCCTGGTCAGGCAACTTATATCCCACGTGATGAAACTGAGTTCACGTGCCATGATGAAAGATCAAAGATCCCATGTGCAGAAACCAAGACCCACAGAGCCAAATAAATATTTTAATTTTTAAAAGGCCCAAATTAAAAGCAAACAAAAAAAAGCACTCTAAACAGAAAACGTGGCTCAATTGCTGTGGTCAGGTTTGGTAAACCCAGGTATGCAGTCGTATACAAACTCTTGTGTAACCTTGTCTTCTTTCTACTCAAAACTTCTTTAAATAGATGAATCTTATTAAGTTCTAAAATTTTTTACTCTTTGAAACAGAAAACACAGAAGTGAGAAAAATATGGGAGGATAAGCACAAATGCAGATCATCTGTCAGAGAAGCTTGTGAAAACACCCGCAAAATGATCACACCAACACAAAGGAACGTATCGAACTCCAACGGGAAGAACTGTCAGAGATGAGACGCCGAGTCTTAGGAAGCCTCTTCATTAGGAAGGCAGGATTTCCCAACTCTGGTGCTTTGTTCAGCCCCAAGTTTCAGAGTTTGGATTTACAAAGAATTATTTTCATAAACACCAAGGACCTGCATCTGTCTAGACAGGAAGTGATTAAAATACAAGCAAACATTCCGACTGAGCTGTGGACGAGGTGTAGAGCACGAGAAAAGTTCTAGAAGTGGTCAAGGAAGAGCTATCCCCAGAGTCAGAAGAGAGAGAGAGAAAGGATAAAGGTTCAGACCCAGAGGCAGGGGTGAGGAGGAGACATGCACGCGTGGGAAACACACAGGTAACTGGCATCTCAGCCCTCCGCGACAGGTGTGGACCATTCAGACACGGGGAAGACTCGAGAGCTGAACAACGGGAGATCAGACTAGCGGCAGAAAAGCAGGGCTTCTCAGCTCTTTCCCCTGCAGCACCGTGTTCATCACGGCAGCTACACCAAGACTCACCTCCACCTGGAAGACTTCATAACCATGGAAGACGGCAGAGAAAGCGAACTCCTTCCAAATCAAACTTCACCTAGCTGTTCACATGCTCACCTGGGGACCATGACCCCAGCTACGCACGGAACAATGTAAAGTGAAACCACTCAAGATACTCTTGAGACATCCTGAGACTAGAAAGAAAAAGGCAGAGGAGAGAGAATGGAAGTAGTTTGACATGAATTTCGGACAAACGTGAACGAGGAAACAGAAGGGTCTCCCTGAAGAGAGGGACAGAAAGCCTAGAGCCCTTGTCTTGTTGGTAACGGGACTCATGTTTTCAGGGCAAAGTAACATTTGCCAGAAGAAAGGTGCTTTCTAGAATCAATATGGAGAAGATCAAAGAAGAAGCCTGGGACAATCTGGAAAGAAAGAGCGCCTCCCAGGGGGAGGCAGCTGCAGTGTGAGCACGCGGCCAGGAAGGGCCGGGCCCAGCCTGTGTCCCC
>SJYG01000203.1:4108152-4189646 GCA_006410535.1 Litocranius walleri
GGGAGGCGGACGCGGTGGGGAGGGGCTGGAGGGCGGAGGGCGGTTCTGTTCCCGGCCCCACTCACTCACTTTTGGCGGCTGGGAAAGATCCCAACTTTACCCAGAGACGTAGCGAGACCCCATATCACTTCTCAGAGCCTAATTTTGCTGGTGCTGACGGCTGCAGGGGTGGGAACCTGCTTGTGTATTCTCAACTGTGAGGGTGGGAGGCTTTCCTGTCCCATGACTCCCAAGATGGGACCACCGTCACACATGACTGCACGCTAACGAGGCCCCTTGCAGCACCCACCGGAGTCGAGGTTTGCAGTCACTGGCGATTCTGACTCGCAACCTTGTCAGAGGGGACTCATCCACAGGGGATGGGATGCTTCACAACTGGGGTTCTGCTAGTGAGTGACAGCAAGCCGAAAGAGGAGCAAGGAAGTGAGGAGGAGAGTGGGAGGAGTGAGCAGGACGGTGCATACGGGCAAGGAGGCCTGGAAGACAGGAGTGGGGGAGAAAAACAGGAAAAAGGTACAGCATCCATGGACGATGGGTGTTCCCGGATGGGGACAAATGGCACGGAAGTGACTGAAACCAGACTCTCATCAGTGACCCTGGTGCAGGGAGGCGGTAGAGCAAAGTCAGAGTTCTGATTGAAAACAATTTTCTTTCTAGAAGTCTATAAGAAGCCAAGCTATCAAAGCGAAGATTATAAGACATTTTCAGACCTAAGATCTTGGAAAATTAACCTCACACACACCCTTTCTAAGAAATCTACTTGAGGATGTACTCCAATAACACAAGGGAGTAAGCCAAGGAATGAGTAGCCATGGCACCCACGCAGCAATGGCTCCAACCCAAGAAAGCAGTGATGTCCCGGGAAGACAGCTGTGCAGGAGGGCTAAAGAAGCCACGTCAGGGGACAGGGCTGCCACGAGAGAGGATGGGATGGGGCAGCTAACAAAGACAAGACCTGGTTTAAAAGAAGAAGAAGAAATTCTTAGAAATATTAAAATTTGCTCAAAAGGATAAAATAAATGATAGCATAACACTTAATCCCTCAGGGAACAATATTTACACTGTCATGAAAGTGAAGTCGTTCAGTCGTGTCCAACTGCTTGTGACCCCATGGACTGTAGGCCACCAGTCTCCTCCGTCTATGGGATTTTCCAGGCAAGAATACTGGAGTGGGTTGCCATAATATAAAACAATGTATTGACTTTCGACCCTTACAAATAATACATAAGCACAGGAGACTGACTTAATTTTGGTTACAGAACAAAATGTAAATCTTTGGCCTTGACACTATAAAAGTTATACTACAGATAATGGAATGCAAGAGGTAAGAAGTGGAAGGAAGGGAAAGTCAGGAGCATTGACATCCTTCTCTTATGAAAAAGAGAGGCCAAGAGACAGTGTCTCTAGTGGACAACAGAAAAATAAAGGCAGAAACACATTGTGCACGGTTGCAAAGCCGACGACAGGAGAACTGAAGACACTGAGATTCCGAAGCTGGGAAGGACTGAATTTGATCCTCACCACAGCCATGACCTAGTCTATGCGCCTACACACACACACCACAGGGTCAGCAGATAAAAAATGAACTTGACCAAGCTCATGATCTGGACGACTGGTGTTATTAACACAAACAGTTAAAAGAGCCAAAGAACTGTTGTCTCAAAGGTGACAAGAGGGAAGACAGGACACATAACATAGTCATGGAAAACTATTACCTTTAAAATCATCTGCATGAATTATTTTGACCCAAACCTCACTTTACAGAACCCCTCTGACACAAAGGCAATGCACACGCCTTACCCCCTCCCACCCCTGAGAGTCCTCTTAGGACAAAAGCCAGGCTGTCCCCACATTAGCTTCCGGTTCAGAAAGTTCAGTGAGTGCACTGTCTTCCCAGGCCAGATGGAGAAGGGAGTAAGGTTAAAAGTTCAATTCAAACTTTGTAAGAAGTGAAGCGATGATTGGGTCAAGAGCTGGGTCTCGATGGGTCATGGCGACATGCTAGCAAGCACACGCTTTTAGGAATTCTTTTCCTAAGAATGCTCTCTGATGGCCAAGACCCGAGTTCTGACTTCCCTGAGATCAGCACCAGGAAGGGGCAGAGGGCCGCTCGGCAAACCTCTGCTCACAGGTGCACCAACATCCATGCGGAAGCGGGGGCACACGAGCCTCTCACCTCGCCACGCCGCCATAGTCCAAGCCTTCTTCTCCCCGGAACTTCACCATGAGGCGCTTTTTCAAGTCTTTTGGTCGCATCTTCATTATCTGGCGATAAGACTCCTGCACGTCAAAATTACAGTTTCAGAGAGAAGAACTTGTCTTATGTTTAAAGTTATTAACATGATGAAAGGTTATTTATAATGGAGCCCGACTATAAATAAGATCTGAGCTTATTTTTAAGAATTCCAATCTGAGTCCTGTCTGGTTCCTGTTCAGGATGTTACTTTGGGCTCTGGCTCACTGCTCCTTCTTCACCTTCCTCCCACCATTCCTCTCTCAGAAACAACAAAGCTCATGACAGCTAACACTGTACCCAAGGACACACACAGGTACCCTCAGCACAATCACGATTTAAGGATTAAACGTCCTCTCTAGGGTTGATTTTCTCCACACAAATGAATTCCAATGTGTCCTACAAGTTTATATGCTTTAGCCAAATGAAGACCTCATAAGAGAGTAAAATAATAAGAAAGAAAGAGTAAAAGAATCTTGAGCCTGGTTTTACATCTGAAGTCAAAAAGCACATTTGCCCACTGAGTCAAACAGCCAAGGAGTTGTTCAGTGGAACATAAAGCAGCTTATCAGATGCAGGAAACAGGTGGTCAGCCTAACAGGGCCTCAGAGTCAGCCTCTGGAGTGGAACCAGCTCAGTGTCTGTGGGCATTTTCAGTGAAAAGGCACTTAAGAACCTTTTCTTGCTTTAAATTTAACGGGATTCAAAAGCGACCATCGCAAGAGGCGAGGGGATGTTGAATGGAAAAGATCTGGCAGCAGCGTGTCCTGAGAGCTGTTCAAGACGCTCGGTGGGCAAAACCGGGCACTTGAGCTGCTCCACTTGTGCGGGCCGGGCACTTTGGAGAAGGCGCTGAGCAGCCCCCCTGGCTGCTGTGGGTCAAGAGAGCCTGCGCCTCAGCGAGGCTTCCACAGAGGCCCGTACACGGCTGAGACGCTACTGATGATGGTGGTCCTGAGAAAAGGGCCCTGCCTGCCAGAGGTCCCCTATTTAGGGAGCCTGATGCTGCAGGGCAGCTGGACAGAGGTCAGCACACCACCCAGAGCCAGAAGGGAGAGGGAGGCCACTGGCTCCTCCAGGGAGACAGTGCCCTGTGGGGAGGTGGCGGGCCAGGCCCTGCCCTACGGGGAGGTGGCGGGCCAGGCCCCGCGCGGGGATGCTCGGTTCTGAGGATGCCGTGCTGACGGCAGGAAATACCATCCGTACAATGCAGGTGATGGATTTACAGTACCACTTCGTACTGCTTCTATACAGATCACTAGATCTTCACTCAGAAGTCATCGATTTTTACTCTGACCACAGGAGGAAATACTGATCCCTCTCTTGCCTGGGGCTTCAGCCCTGATAAAGCCCTGCATTTCACCCCTGACACACCAGACAGGAAGCTGAACTCGCTGTCCACTGATGGGGGAAAGAGTCCACCTGACGGCTAGCTGCCTCGAACCCCGTATGTACCTCAAATATCTCCTCTCTGGACACCTCGATGCGGCAGTGGCCAGCCTGGGGCTGCTGCAGGGAGAGCTCGTGTCTGAGGACCTTCAGTTTCTGGACCAGATCTCTCTCGTACCTCTGGGCGGGCAGCTCCTCGTCCTCCACGGAGCCCTCGCTGGGTGGTGGTGGTGGCTGGCTGGGCTCCTTCAGTTGGCACTGGTGACTTGAGGAACAGAAGCGCTGAGGTCACCCCAAGGGCAGCAGCCAGTGGTGTCCCCCCCCACACACACCAAGAGACCGAGAAGAGAGGTCAGGACACCCACTTCTGGCCAAGAGCGCTTCCCCGGTGACACAACTCTGTACGCAGATACGTGAAAACTGAGGAGGCCAGCCTCAGACCATCCTTTTCATCAGATGTTACTGGAAACCCCAAATGAACTTCCTGGCCAACCCAACAGATGTCCAGGATATAACAAAGGAGACCCCCATCTCCGCCTCTCATACAGTCTCGCTGCCATGAATAAACACAGAAGCTTCTAGCATTCATCAGCATCTAGTGCCGACGCGCTCTCAGCGGGGCCTCGGGGCTGAGAATGCATGGAGGTGACTGGACACTGAAATCAGATGGCAGTGGAAGAGGTGACACGCAGAGGAGCAGACCAGGGAACGTGGCGGGGCCGCTCCTCGTCCTCTCAACCAGGGATCTCCAGGGCTCCTCCCAGAGGCGCAAGCCCAGGGGCAGAGGAGGCCCAGGACCAGCTATCTGTTCTGCTCCAGTTTTGCTGACTCATGTCAGCTCTCAGTGACAAGCACCTCCGGGCTCTCATGTTTGAGGACACACGTCCCTTATCCTGGGACGTGGAGCGCGGGATCCAAGGTCATCTCCAGACCCAGTTCCCCCGGGAATGATGGTCTGGGAAGCCAAACGGCGCTCTAGACCAGCCCTCCCCCGCAGTGCTGAGCAGGCCCCAAGGGAAGCCTCACTCTGCTGCTTCCCACTCTGAGGCCACCCATCTTACCAGATATGCATGTGGAAGCTCCGAGAATGAAGCTGCGCCAGCTCAGGGGTTTGATTTAGGCTGCAACTCAGTTATAGGCTGGCTGTGACACCGGCCTTCAGGACTGCACCCAGCTGGCTTCAGAGTTTAACACATGTGACTGTCTACTCAGTAATTAGCGTCTTTTGCTCACGCTTATTCTCTGCTAACCAACAAGGCAGCCGACAGATGAAGGGAAACACCAGCAGAAAGCATGGCACTGTGACGGCACAGAGGCCGCCAAGAGCCACTAAGAGCCTTACGTCATGATGTGGTGTAGCCGTGGGTCTGTAAACTGGGTGGTTCGGTTATTGTGATCCACAAAATAGATTCTCCCGGAAACCGTGCTGCGGACTTCCCAGCCGGGCGGCAGCGNCAAAAGCGACCATCGCAAGAGGCGAGGGGATGTTGAATGGAAAAGATCTGGCAGCAGCGTGTCCTGAGAGCTGTTCAAGACGCTCGGTGGGCAAAACCGGGCACTTGAGCTGCTCCACTTGTGCGGGCCGGGCACTTTGGAGAAGGCGCTGAGCAGCCCCCCTGGCTGCTGTGGGTCAAGAGAGCCTGCGCCTCAGCGAGGCTTCCACAGAGGCCCGTACACGGCTGAGACGCTACTGATGATGGTGGTCCTGAGAAAAGGGCCCTGCCTGCCAGAGGTCCCCTATTTAGGGAGCCTGATGCTGCAGGGCAGCTGGACAGAGGTCAGCACACCACCCAGAGCCAGAAGGGAGAGGGAGGCCACTGGCTCCTCCAGGGAGACAGTGCCCTGTGGGGAGGTGGCGGGCCAGGCCCTGCCCTACGGGGAGGTGGCGGGCCAGGCCCCGCGCGGGGATGCTCGGTTCTGAGGATGCCGTGCTGACGGCAGGAAATACCATCCGTACAATGCAGGTGATGGATTTACAGTACCACTTCGTACTGCTTCTATACAGATCACTAGATCTTCACTCAGAAGTCATCGATTTTTACTCTGACCACAGGAGGAAATACTGATCCCTCTCTTGCCTGGGGCTTCAGCCCTGATAAAGCCCTGCATTTCACCCCTGACACACCAGACAGGAAGCTGAACTCGCTGTCCACTGATGGGGGAAAGAGTCCACCTGACGGCTAGCTGCCTCGAACCCCGTATGTACCTCAAATATCTCCTCTCTGGACACCTCGATGCGGCAGTGGCCAGCCTGGGGCTGCTGCAGGGAGAGCTCGTGTCTGAGGACCTTCAGTTTCTGGACCAGATCTCTCTCGTACCTCTGGGCGGGCAGCTCCTCGTCCTCCACGGAGCCCTCGCTGGGTGGTGGTGGTGGCTGGCTGGGCTCCTTCAGTTGGCACTGGTGACTTGAGGAACAGAAGCGCTGAGGTCACCCCAAGGGCAGCAGCCAGTGGTGTCCCCCCCCACACACACCAAGAGACCGAGAAGAGAGGTCAGGACACCCACTTCTGGCCAAGAGCGCTTCCCCGGTGACACAACTCTGTACGCAGATACGTGAAAACTGAGGAGGCCAGCCTCAGACCATCCTTTTCATCAGATGTTACTGGAAACCCCAAATGAACTTCCTGGCCAACCCAACAGATGTCCAGGATATAACAAAGGAGACCCCCATCTCCGCCTCTCATACAGTCTCGCTGCCATGAATAAACACAGAAGCTTCTAGCATTCATCAGCATCTAGTGCCGACGCGCTCTCAGCGGGGCCTCGGGGCTGAGAATGCATGGAGGTGACTGGACACTGAAATCAGATGGCAGTGGAAGAGGTGACACGCAGAGGAGCAGACCAGGGAACGTGGCGGGGCCGCTCCTCGTCCTCTCAACCAGGGATCTCCAGGGCTCCTCCCAGAGGCGCAAGCCCAGGGGCAGAGGAGGCCCAGGACCAGCTATCTGTTCTGCTCCAGTTTTGCTGACTCATGTCAGCTCTCAGTGACAAGCACCTCCGGGCTCTCATGTTTGAGGACACACGTCCCTTATCCTGGGACGTGGAGCGCGGGATCCAAGGTCATCTCCAGACCCAGTTCCCCCGGGAATGATGGTCTGGGAAGCCAAACGGCGCTCTAGACCAGCCCTCCCCCGCAGTGCTGAGCAGGCCCCAAGGGAAGCCTCACTCTGCTGCTTCCCACTCTGAGGCCACCCATCTTACCAGATATGCATGTGGAAGCTCCGAGAATGAAGCTGCGCCAGCTCAGGGGTTTGATTTAGGCTGCAACTCAGTTATAGGCTGGCTGTGACACCGGCCTTCAGGACTGCACCCAGCTGGCTTCAGAGTTTAACACATGTGACTGTCTACTCAGTAATTAGCGTCTTTTGCTCACGCTTATTCTCTGCTAACCAACAAGGCAGCCGACAGATGAAGGGAAACACCAGCAGAAAGCATGGCACTGTGACGGCACAGAGGCCGCCAAGAGCCACTAAGAGCCTTACGTCATGATGTGGTGTAGCCGTGGGTCTGTAAACTGGGTGGTTCGGTTATTGTGATCCACAAAATAGATTCTCCCGGAAACCGTGCTGCGGACTTCCCAGCCGGGCGGCAGCGGTCCAAGCTCGTCGCAGTTCACGCTGTTAAGGTCTCTACCAGAAAGGAAGACACACAGCGGTTTGTCCATCTGAGCGTGGAGGCCTGAGACCAAAACTTCAGTGGGAGAAGCAGGGGCGCCCCCGAATCCAGGGGCTACGTGGGCCAATCGAGGTGCTACTTACACCAAACGCCCACCGAGGCCTGGCCTCCGTGGTGCAAATGGCAGGAAAATTCCACGGATAAAACCGCAACTGTCAGAGCCTGAGGTCATGACAGGGAGCACGGTCTGCCTGGGAATTCCATTCCTTCCACCAGAAAGGGACAAAGCGCTGCATCCACAGGATGCAATGGAAACCTCGGTCGAACCTTTGGCCAGCCCAGCAGCAGGGGGATCCGAATGCTGCCGGAAGGCCTCTCTGGGTCCACAAGTCAATGAGATGCTCAAGGTCAGAAGGGTCTCTCCGTGGGAAAGCTCCCAGAAAACAGGTTTTCTCCAGCAGACAGGGGTATGAGAACATGCACTGGAAATCTTCCCATTCTAGAGAGCTGTGCCAGGACAAGGGCGTCTCACTTTTCAGTCACTTTTGTTAATAAGCAAGTAGCTCTAAGTCTAACCTCTTGATTAATTATTTCAACCCAGTCCACAGTCACCTGGGAGCAAGCATTACTGACCACGATGCTTTTCTAATGAGCACAAAAGCCTGGCCTTCCTTCCCGAGAGTACCAAGGAGATAGCTCATTCATTTGCAGGTGATACTTCCATTCTAATTATAGACACTGAATTGTAAGTTCAACATAGATTTGGAAAATCAAAGGCAAGAAGCTTGTTCTCAGATGAAACAAATTATGAATAAAAAGGAAATGAGCATTACTAAAATGTTATTGGCAGTAATGCTATTCTGAAACCAAAAAAAAAATTTTTTTCTAAGAAAAAAAAAAAAAGAAAACAGAGCAAAGAGAAAAAAGAAACTTAACTCCATTACAGGTAGGGGAGGGGCAGGGATCTCTCTGACCTGGGCTCAGATGTATGGCCTTGTAGAAGGAATTCGTATAGAAAAGCTTCATCTCCCCCAGGAATGGTCCCCAAGGGACTGAGGCAATAGGGATGGTAAAGTAGAAGAGAAAAAGGGTGACAGAGTCCTTATGTTTCCTGTTTAACTTTTTACTATGGAGAATTTTAAGCATATAAGAGAGACCATAGTGAATAGCCAGCTTCAACGATTGCCAGCACATCACCAGCCTGCTTCCAGGGCTCCCCATTCACTCCCCCACTCCAGTTATTTAAAGCATCACGTCAGATACCAGATCATTTTATTCAGCAATATTTTCAGTTTAAAATGAGAGCAACCATTATCTTGAAGGTTTTTCGAGTAAGTGCATTTGATTTCATCTAAGGGTGAGGGTCTTTTCCAGTTATGGAACCTGATTTCAAGACCCAGGATCGCTCTCTAAACTTTAGTCTAAAGGACCCAATTGTGTTACAGCAGCTGCTGACCAGCTCGGGGAGGGAGGAGCAGAGCTGGGACTACCGCCGCCCCCGCCCACCTCGAGACAGCCCACCCTCTAAGCCTACATCTCCATACCCTATGGGCTGTATCACCCACAGCCAGAGGGTCCAGGCACTGCTGGAGAGCAGCCTTGCTGGTGAGCCACTCAGGAAACCTACCTGGGTATCCTGGGGTCGTGCCACGTGCTGACTCCTGTCTGCGTGTGCAGGAAGTACACCTGGCCCTGTACCGTGGTTCTCTGCTCTGCACGACACAGTGCGGACACGATCAGTGACACTCACTCCAAGGAGTCAATCCTGTAAGCTCGGAGACCCCGCTTCCTTCCCACAGTCTTCCAAAGGACCAAGAGAAGGGTGTGAAGGGCAGGAGTGAACTTGGCCCTGGCTTGCTGGGGTCAGCATGTGGACAGATCTTACTTCTGTTCCCACCTGGAGAGGTGGCCACACCCCTCAACCTGCCACCTCGGGACTCATCCTGCCTCCACCCGTCCCCTGCAACAGCTCATACTTCCGGTCTCATCTGCCCCATCTATGTGGATCTACATGGATCCTCCTCCGTGTGGGCGCTTCCTCTGTGGTTGTCAAAAGATTCAGTTTCACCTTTTGTATCACTCCTACCCAAGGCCGACCCTCCCGCGTTCAAATCCCAGGGCGCCACAAAGAGCTTCATCCAGACGCCCGCCCCACTCCTCCTGGCTCTCTTTGACATTCGCTTGCCTAAATTCTTCACACAATCGCTATCTTAGAAGCTTGGAGCAAGGGCGGATACATTAAGGAGGAGCAGGGTTTATCAACCATCACACTGACACAACCCGTGGAGCAGAGCTCTGCAAACATCAGCGGTTCTGGCAGGCCCGCGGTACCAGGAAAGGTCTGAAACCGGGGAGGGACACGTGGCCAACCGCACTTGGACTGGCGGGCGCGCACCCTCACCGTAGCCTTCGGGCAGCTCCGGCGACTGGTGGCCGTGAGGCCGGTTCTGTGGCGTCTGGAGCGACCCTCGCACCTCGGGGTTTCGCAGTCGCTGGGCCTGAAGTCTTTGGTCTTGACTCGGGGATTCCACAAACCTGCAGCTGCCCCCGCCGGCCGCGGCCCCGGGGCCATCCGTGTACGGCGCGGGCTCCTCCATGAAGCAGCTGAGGGGCCTCCCGGGCCCGGAGTCTTCATACAGGGTTCTGGAAGGGGAGAGCACAGGCCGCGTGACGACCCCCGCCGGAGCCGGGCGCCCCCGCGCCCCCAGCTCACGCCGCGCCCTCACACCCGCTTATTCTGCCTCTCGCAGACAGCACAGAATGTCCCCCGGGCTTAGTTTCATAAAATTCATCCTGTCCTTTTTCACTGGGAAGCCAAACTTGTTCACGAAGAATCAATGGCCTGAGGAAGCCATGTGTTAAGTGCCACTGAGGCCAAGGCAGGATTTAAACTTGGGAATAGCTGAGTGGTCGGCAAACACCAACCTTGAACTATGAGAAGTTCAGAAAGGAGGTTTCAATTTTCTTGACTTGGAATCAAATTCAAACATTACATTTGCCTTGTCATTTTATAATAGAACTCCTGGTTACACCAAATATTACAATGACTTTAAAAGTGACTTTTAACATAAATCCTCATCCCCTGAACAATTGTGAAGACAATTTACCTTAATAGGCTATTTTCCCTTTTAAGCAAGTACTTTTGAAAAACATTTTACGCTGGAAAATTTCAGAGAAACACAGAGAGGGACTAGTTCAGTGAACGCCCTGCAGTCTTCACCCACCTCCAATACCATCCCGCGGCCACTGGCCGCGCCTCCCCCTCCACTGGATTATTCGGAAAACAATCCCCACATTTTACCATCTCACCCTTAGATATTTCGGCACACATCTCTGAAAGATAGGCCTTTTACCATTAGCATGATCCCCAAAATGGGTCATCACAATGCCAGTCAGTATTCAAATTTCGCCAGTCCACTATCTCATTAATCAGGATCCAAATAGACCCACACACTGCATCTAGTAGGCGGGTCTCTTAAATCCTGTCTATCAAATTTACAGGTTCTCTTCCTTCCTTTCTGTTCCCTTCTTCTCCTTGCAGTGTATTTGCTGAGGACACTGGCTCAGGTCTGCTACACTCTACAGGGACCCCACTTGTGGACGGGGTTTGCTATCATCCCCTGGGGCTGGGCAGCCCGTTCCCGTCCCTGGGGCCCCCAAGATCTCTGTTCACGTCAGGTTCTCTTTCGTGATGGTGACAACAACTATTAACGGCATTAAGAGTTAATGCATTGGGGATCGAAAAATCATGATAGTGACCAACAAGAGCTCTTGACAGTTTGGGGGTTTGGTTTTTTATAACCTATTTCTTTCTGCATCGTCGTGAACTCCACGGATTGGTTTGATGTGCTGCAGTTACCATTCTTGACCAATGCTCTAGGCCAGTGGGAACCTCTGTGAACTGGACCCTGAGTCTTTGGGGCAAAAGCCTACTAGTCTTGACAGCTTCCTTTACAGACAGGAAACTGGGTCGCAGTTGTACCCCGAAGTCCCTCCCTGCACCTCAGGTACTCAAGGCAGTGAAAAGGCATGAGGGACGCTCTCCTGCAGCGCGAGCGCCGGCGGCCCGGGCACGCACCCTTCGCTCTCCAGCAGGCCTCTGCAGTCCACCACAGAGCCGCTGGTGCCGATCCTGTCTCGTGTCTGTAAACTGACTGAAAAGAAAAGGACATCTTGCATTAAAATCCAGGGATATTTTACACAACTGCAATATAGCAAGCCACTACAAATGTGTAATTTATATACGATATGATTTTTAAAAGGGAGGCGTCTGTCTCCACACTCACATTACACACGCCTGTGCTTTCAAGTATGAGACATTTCACTCAGTGGCTTCACACCACCGCACACCACCGGGACCCTTCCTCGTGAACGTGGAACAGGAGATGCTGTGTTTTCCACGCTCTCCATAGAAATAACACAATATTAACTTTTTCCAAGTTATCTTGTTTTTTAAAGATCCTGACTTACGCTGGATAAGGACACAGAGAGCACTCTGCACAGTCTAGACGCGTCTGTGTATCTACTCTCTGCCCCTAACACAACCAACAAAGGCACTGATGACAAAACCGGATACTGGTTTTGTCCCGCACGTCTCTCCACAAAGAAAAGGAGACATCACAACCAGGCAGAGAGTGAGAACTCTCATCAGGAGAGTCTGCAGGATGGATACTCACTGTTCATTTATCCTGGGTCAGATCTACATAGCCGACTCACTGGAAAAGACCCTGATGCTAGGAAAGATTGAGGACAAGAGGAGAGGGGGCAACAGAGGATGAGATGGTTGGATGGCATCACTGACCTAACGGACATGAGTTTGAGCAAACTTTGGAAGATAGCGAAGGACAAGGAAGCCCGGCGTGCTGCAGTCCTTGAAGCTGCAGAGTCAGACACAACTCAGCAACTGAACAAGTTCTACATAAGACAAGACCTGAAAGATTTGGGGTCATAAGTCGTTCTGTGTGCTTCTGAAATACTATGGGGTTTTTATTTTGGATTCCCTGCAATGCAGGGTCAATATCTGAGTTACTCTGAAATGCTAATAAGAATGGAGTGGAGAACAGGATGAACTGCTTAACCAACAAATTAACTTCCAGCAGAATATGTTTAGTCAGCATCTCGTAACATTAGCACGTTTCATGCCTTCATTCTAAGTAAGCCACTCTTCTGTAAAATCACAGGACACGGAAGTCTTCAGAAATCCCGCTGCCTCCTACACGTGCGCTGGTCTCCCTGTGGAGCTCTCTCAGCTCGTGCATGCACGGCCACCATGTTTACCATCTGCGCTTGGGTAGCAGGACAAATGTGAGGACTAAAATTACATCAAAAGTTACAACCCTACATCTTTGGGTACCTTAGTCACTTTAACTCCACCTTGAACGACTACATGAAGGGAATCGGATAAAGTAACAAAAACCACACAAGATGAAACTTTTTAGTACTGGAGAGATGGCCCCCAAATGTGGCTTGTCCTTTGTGTATGTCACCATGGGTCAGTGGCTTTGTGTGTTTTCTCAGTGATGAAGATCTGGATGTTAAGTTCTGTAAAAGTTATCTCTTTAGAGATGAGAAAGTTCTTACCCACTATTTGGCCACGAACTGCATCAGTATCTGAGGGGTTTAGTTTGCACAGATCCAAACGCTGGTCTGCAAACAAACAATTCAAAACTTAACCTGGGGAATATTAACTAGGGAGGAGGGCAGGAATTCTGTATTCAGTATTCAAAAATAATAATAAACAATATGATGGCTCATAAGCCTTCCTCGGTGCATTAAGAGGCAGAAAAGCATCGGGCTCTTACAGCCAGTGTCTTTTAATCTGCTGACGGCGTTGGAGAGCAGCCGCACACACCCCAGGAAGCCAGCTCCCTGCTTCTTGTGAACCTTCTTGTGGTTCCACACGCTGATGGTTATAGAATCCGTTTTTCCAACATATCTGAAACCAAAGTGCAAATTCATCTTTAATTGCATTTCTATATTACAACAGCCCACTGAGATGCTATCTGACTGACTTGTTAGTCCAGAGGAATTCTCTGAAGATAATGTTGGCTCTATATGCACAAGTACAGGCACTCGATGAGTATCTATCTGCCAACTTCAACGGGTGGCAACAGGGCTACAGCTGATTATGGGAGCAGCACGCAGAGAGGACTGCATGCTGATGATAACCTAAGAACAGGGATTTACTAGATCCTAATAGTCTCAAAGATAATGGCAGGATTCACAAGCTCCCACCAACTAGGCTGCATAAGGAATAACCAGTCTGCAGCAAAGGACTCCTTACAAACCCTCCATCCACCCAAAGCACACGAAACAGCAGAGCTCGGACAGGAGACCCCCTGCCTCTCAGGGCAGGTCAGCCACGAGGGGACTTCCAGGACTTGGACTGACAGCCGCTTTCCAGGCCACCTCTGGTGCCACAGTGTACCTGAAAACGGGCCTCAGGATCCAGCTACTAAAACCCCCTCAAAACCAGCACAACCTGTGAACGGTGGTAAAGCAAAGCAGTAATCATTCAGCGTTACCTGACAAAAATTTCTTAGCAAGGACATGGAAACAGGGGTGAATATAAAATAGTGGTTTTCAAAGGGCGCCCCACGCAGCGAATGGGCATGAGAAGCTGTCGGACGGCGCGTGGGCTTTTGTGCATCCACTCATACCAAACTTTATTTGCTCTTGCAAAAAATACGTGTGTGTTAGTTGCTCAGTAGTGTCCGACTTTTTGTGACCCCATGGACTGTAGTCAGCCAGATTCCTCTGCCCATGGAATTCTTCAGGCAAGAATAATGGAGTGGGCTGCCATTCCCTTCTCCAGAGAATGTTCCTGACCCAGGGATCAAACCTGGGTCTCCTGCATTGCAGGCAGATTCTTTACCATCTAAGCAAACTTTTTAAAATCAGCATATATATGTATGTGTGTGTGTGTATAAAATATTTGTATAATATGTGGAGAAGGAAATGGAAACCCACTCCAGTATTGTTGCCTAGGAAATCCCATGGACAGAGGAGCCTGGCAGGCTACATCCATGGAGTCCAGACATGACTTGGCGAGTAAACAACAACAGCAACATAATAAATGTGTGTAAGAATGCATTTCAAATAATGCGTTTTACATCTATGCTCATGGTTTTGCTGAAAAAAGAGCAGCATATAGAGGACCTGAACTGTAGCCCCTTTTCCCTGTTAGAGAGGGCCAGGAGACTGAATGTTTGAAGATCACAGTTACACAAGCAAACCATAGACATTGCATGGAAACAAATGCAAGAACTCCCAAGTGTATGAATCCTAAAAGAGGGCGCTGGGTCTTCGGCCATCCACGTGTGTTACCAGGAAGAAGCTGGTAGTCCCTTTCTTAAAAAAATGCTTCTCTTACAAGCTAGACACCTCCTCCCCCGTCATTCCCGAGTGCCTTGCAGAATATCCGACTCACAGGTCGTAGTGCTGGTTCCACTTTGGGTCCAGTGTGTTCTTCACAGTGTCCGTTGAGTGGCACTGCCCGGATCCGTCCACAACAATCTTTGCAAAAGGGTCAGGCAGCCCTGGAGGAGAGGGGACAGCCACACTGGATGAGATGACAGGTCTACCAGTGCGACACAGAACATGGCCCCGCAGGTAAAGGGCGCTTCAAGATCACCTAGCTATCCTGGTACATTTCATTCTCAAATTTAAGGTTAGTTTCGATTAGCAAAATAAGTTATTTCCATTAAGCTTTCTAAGAAAAGCAACCCAGAATGACATCCTCCTCAGATTTTTAGACACTAGTAATGAAACTCTAAAAACAGGCTTAAATTCAGATTTCCATTTCTGGAGGTCACTGCTAGTTGAATGAAGGGAAAAGCGTCTGCAAATACATGTATTTGTACTTTCTAAAGAATAATACTTGGACATTGTGTTTGCTGGTCTTTGTCTATTTTACCTCTGCAAGCAATAGTCACCAAATTTTCATTAGGTAGGTTCTTAAATGCTAGAGTGTGAATGAGACAGGTTTATAAGAGCAGAGAGGTGGCCAGGTCTGAGAGACAGACCTGGCTGGGACCCGTCCCTCTGCACCTTCTTAGCTCCTTGAATAAAGCCCCTGAACCTCAGTTTCTTCACCTGAGAGTGTCAGTAACACACCACTTAGGAACCAAGCAGCATTCTGGCGAGGATCAGAAAGAGTGAAAATTTTCCTGCTGCGGGCACCTACTTTATAGCAACTGAGCTTCTTACGAAGCGATTCCTTTCATAAGAAAATGACTATTATTTTTATTTTTACAATTCCTTTCATTACACAACTTTTCAAGTGTGATTTAATTTATCAAATTTGACTATCAGTTTTACTGAAACTCAGACGCTTTATAGAAAAATGTCTCATCTGTATTTGAGTGGAGAACACTTCAGCAGAAAGCAATATATTAATGGATGGAAAGGCAGAGAAAAAGGTGTGGCCAGAATAGGGAATGAGAGAGTGTTTTTCTTGCTTGAGTCATAAATTCTGTGCCTTGGAGCTAAGGAGCCTCTGTGCCGTAGTCAACTGGGAAATGAAGTTTGTCAAACCATGGGTTTCTATTCTTTTCTTTTAGGAGAATACACCCAGTGTTTTTTGAAACAGTTGTAAATTTCAGAAATATGTGAAGAATATTAATAGTGTAAGAGAGCAAAAATGGGTGTTTACTTACTGAAGAAGTCTTTCTTTGCAAGGTTCTTGGCACATAACACTAAAAACAAACAAAAAAGGCAAGAGTTAGCATCTATGGACAAGATTTTCAGCGTAGTCAGTCGCTATGGACGGAACTGTACCCCACCCAAAACTCGTATGTCGGAGGTCCAGGCCCTGATGCGAAGGTATCGGACAGGTGGGGCCCTCAGGAAGTGCTTGGGGTTAGCTGGGGTCACGGGGGTAGGGCTGTCAAAATGGGGGTCTCTGCCTCTATAAAGAAGGGCCCACAGCACATGCCCTCACTCAGCTCTCCATGTGAGGATGCACGAGGTGGCCGTCTACAAGCCAGCAAGAGGGCCTTCGCCCAGAACCAAATCTTCCCCCTCCTCATCTTAGGCTTTTCCAGCCTCCTATAGGAAATAAATGTTCGCTGTGTAAACCGCCAGCTGATGGGATTTTGCTAGTGGCCCAAACTGCCTGAGGCGCTAGCCTATACTTGCAATAGGGAATTTAAAAAAAACTCAAAATATCTTTGCCATTGATTGTATTTCAAATTGTTACGTTAAATACAAAACTGACAAGTAACTAGAAAGTGTTTTCTCCTTCAGTTAGAAATCAGCTGTAACAAATGCAAAATGGTTTAAACTTACAAATCTTTCTTAAATATACATGGGTGGATTTATCAATGTGTTCTTAAAACTGCCAGGATCACACTGACACCAGTTGAAATGAAGACCCACAGTCCGTATCTTCAGAGCACCTGCTCATAAGAGGAGCCACGCATCTTTGGTATTTGACTAAATAACACAGTTTTATGAACATGAGCTCTGGTATGCTGGAGAGCAGAACAGCAGAGTGACAGGAAATATGGGGCCATCATTAAATGCTGGGAAAAACAAATGATAAAATGCATGCTAAGAATTTAGCACAATGCTGGTATACAGAAAGAATGCGATAAACCCCACTGTTACAATTTTATTAATGAGGTGGGTAAGAAATTTGGTCACTAGATCCATTACATGATTAAAGCTATTATATGAGGAGAAAATACACAATATATTATACCACCTGCCTCCTGACAAACCTGTGTACAGATCAAGAAGCAACAGTTAGAACCTGACAGGGAACAACAGACTGGTTCCAAATTGGGAAGGAGTACGTCAAGGCTGTATACTGTCGCCTGCTTATTTAACTTATACGCAGAGTACATCATGTGAAATGCCGGGCTGGATGAAGCACAAGCCAGAATCAAGACTGCCGGGAGAAATCTCAACAACCTCAGATATGCAGACGACACCACCATTATGGCAGAAAGTGAAGAAGGACTAAAAAGCCTCTTGATGAAGGTCAACGAGGAAAGTGAAACAGTTGGCTTAAAACTCAACATTCAAAAATCAAAGATCACAGCACAAAAATCAAAGATCCCATCACTTCATGGCAAACACATGGGGAAACAATGGAAACAGTAACAGACTTTATTTTCTTGGGCTCCAAAATCACTGCAGATGGCGACTGCAGCCACGAAATTAAAAGACACTTGCTCCTTGGAAGAAAAGCTATGACAAACCCAGACACCATATTAAAAAGCAGAGACGTTACTTTGCCGACAAAGGTCCATCTAGTCAAAGCTATGGTTTTTCCAGTAGTCGTGTATGGATGTGAGAGTTGGACTATAAAGAAGGCTGAGAGCCAAAGAATTGATGTTTTTGAGCTGTGATGCTGAAAAAGACTCTTCAGAGTCCCTTGGACTGCAAGATCAAACCAGTCAATGCTAAAGGAAATCAGTCCTGAATATTCATTGGAGGGACTGATGCTAAAGTTGAAGCTCCAATACTTTGGCCAGCTGATGCATAGGGCCAACTCATTAGAAAAGACCTGGATGTTGGGGAAAATTGAAAGCAGGAGGAGAAGGGGACAAGAGACGATGAGATGGTTGGATGGCATCACCAACTTGATGGAGACGAGTTTGCATAAGCTCCAGGAGTTGGTAATGGACAGGGAGGCCTGGTGTGCTGCAGTCCATGGGGTCGCAAAGAGTCAGACATGACTGAGCAAAGGAGCAACACCGGTACATATACAGCTGATAAGAAATTTTGCCACCAGATCCATTACATGATTAAACTATGGCATGAAGGGAAAATACACCAATGTACCATGCATACATAGCATCCCAATTTTTAACAATAGTGTTTTCAGTTCAGTTTAGTCACTCAGTCATGTTCAACTCTTTGTGACCCCATGAATCGCAGCACGCCAGGCCTCCCTCTCCATCACCAACTCCCAGAGTTCACTCAACGTTCATCGAGTTGGTGATGCCATCCAGCCATCTCATCCTCTGTCGTCCCCTTCTCCTCCTGCCCCCAATCCCTCCCAGCATCAGAGTCTTTTCCAATGAGTCAATTCTTCGCATGAGGTGGCCAAAGTACTGGAGTTTCAGCTTCAGCGTCATTCCTTCCAAAGAAATCCCAGGGCCGATCTTCAGAATGGACTGGTTAGATCTCCTTGCAGTCCAAGGGACTCTCAAGAGTCTTCTCCAACACCACAGTTCAAAAGCATCAATTCTTCGGCACTCAGCTTTCTTCACGGTCCAACTCTCACATCCACACATGACCACAGGAAAAACCATAGCCTTGACTAGACGGACCTTAGTCGGCAATGTCTCTGCTTTTGAATATACTATCTAGGTTGGTCATGCATACATAGCATCCCAATTTTTAAGAATACAGTGTTTTACTGTGACCTTATTTGACAAAAACATACAGAGGAGCCTGTCGGGCTACAGTCCACAGGGTCACAAAGAGTCGGACACAACCGTAGTGACAGAGCACACAGATCACTTCTAAGGCAATGTACAGGTGATAGGCTTAGTGACTGTTTCACCGACAGGAAATTCATAACATACTGCTCTGCAAACTTTTAGTATATTTTATATAACAACTTTATCAAGATAAAATTCCTATACAATTCATCCAAGTGAAGTGTATAATTTATTGGTTTTTAATATACTCACTGAGCATATAACCATCAGCACATCAATTTAGAACATTTTCATCATCCCATAAAAGAAATCCTGCACCTATTAGCAGTCACTCATTATTAACCGCAAACCCCGCCAGTCACAGCCACCACTAATCTACTTTACATCTCTGGATGTGCCTAGAATGGATAGTTCACATAAATGGAATCACAGAATATGTGGTATTTCGTGACTGGCTTCTTAGCATTTTTTTTTTTTACTTTTTAAATCGAAGGATAATTGCTTTACAGTATTGTATTAGTTTCTGCCATACATCAACATGATTCAGCCACAGGTACACATACGTCCCCTCCCTCGTGAAGCTCCCTCCCACCCGTCTAGGCTGAGCTCCCTGAGTCACGCAGAAAATTCCCACTGGCTATCCGTTTCACACACGGTAACGTGCATGCTTCCGTGCGACTCTCTGCATTCGGCCCACCCTCTCCTTCCCACTGTGTCCACAAATCTGTTCTCTAGGTCTGCGTCTTTTTCTGTACCCATTGGGATGACCGATTGCTATTTGTCCTGCACCTACTGATAATGCTGTTTTACATGAATTGACTTCCAACATGAAACCAACACTGCATTCTGAGCTAAAGGCCACCTGGTTATGATGCATAATGGAACCTTTGTGTGCTGTGCGCCAGCCAGGCCAGGGCTTTTCTTTGTAGAAAGTGTTTCCAGTCACTAATCCATAATCTCTTCACAAGTCTAGTAACATTTTCCACTTCTCAAACCAGCCTTGGTAGTTGGTGTCTTTCTAGAAATTTGTCTATTTCACTTAAGTTACCGATTTATTGGCATACAGTTGTTTACAGTATCTCCTGATAACACAAAAATACTACCAATTATACAGAAACATACATTTCCTCTTCAGTATAATCTTTACACCCCTTCTTTCAATGGAGACACACACACACACACACACTCTTCAGCCTTTTTTGTGGCTGGACCATAATTTATTACAACTCTGGTTAGTGCTTCATTTCTTGTTTCTCTAATTTAAAAGGTAGGACAAAAGTACTTACAAAAAATGAAAACTTGCAAATGTGTAAATAGAAAATGCATGCCTTCAAAATCTCATTGTTATCCTTTGTTTTTTAATAGCATTTTCCTGGCTGGTCTCACATACTTCCTTTTTTCCCATCTAACTTTAGAATTACTTTGAGCAAGTTTTCAAAAAGTTCATAAATAAATTTGAGGGGAATTTACTGCTTTATGGTATTAAGTAGTCCCATTCTTGAGAGCAGCATATATATCCAGTTATTAAATTCTTCTTTAAATGCCTTTAAGTAACATTTTCACCTACTCACAAACGTTTTCCACATTTCTAATAGGGGTTACTCTTAACATGTCTTGGATTTTGTTACTATGATGAATGGGAGAGTGCCTTTCATTGCATTTTTAAAAACAATCATCCAAGATATCTGTTCTTTTATAGTTTTTCAGTGCACTTTCTAATAGTTATTTGGGTATAGGGGATTACTTGTCTCATGATAATTGTAAACCTGCCGTCTTTTCCACTGCTCTTCAAATGAGCCTGTGAGGTGCTCTTCCCTTCCACTTCCTTGTTTTTCCAAGGTGCTGATGCTGGACTGCTTCTGACTGGAAGAATTCTGGTAACATCTCAAAAAGATTAATTCTTGTTCTTCTGCACAAGTAATTTTTTTTAAAGTATTTATGCATTTCCCTGGCTGTGCTAGTTCTTAGCTGCAGCATAGAGGCTCTTGTTCGCTGACCAGGGATTGAACCCAGGCTCCTGGCATTGGGAGCATGGAGACCAACAATGTTCTCACTTAAGGCTCATTCCAGTGGAATTTGGTTGCCTCAAAAAGTGGCAAGGGTTTCAATATCGTCAGCACAAAGAGAATTTTGCCTCCATTTTGTGCAAAGATCATTTACGGTCACTATGAACCTAGTTAAGGGCATTTGATTTACGCTGGGCTGGAAGAAGCACAAGCTGGAATCAAGATTGCCGGAGAAATATCAATAACCTCAGATATGCAGATGACACCACCCTTATGGCAGAAAGTGAAGAGGAACTAAAAAGCCTCTGGATGAAAGTGAAAGTGAAAAAGTTGGCTTAAACCTCAACATTCAGAAAACGAACATCATGGCATCTGGTCCCATCACTTCGTGGGAAATAGATGGGGAAACAGTGGAAACAGTGTCAGACTTTATTTTTTTGGGCTCCAAAATCACTGCAGATGGTGACTGCAGCCATGAAATTAAAAGACAATCCTTGGAAGAAAAGTTATGACCAACCTAGACTTAAAAGCAGAGACATTACTTTGCCAACAAAGGTCCGTCTAGTCAAGGCTATGATTTTTCCAGTGGTCATGTACGGATGTGAGAGTTGGACTGTGAAGAAGGCTGAGCACCGAAGAATTGATCCGTCTGAACTACGGTGTTAAAGAAGACTCTTGAGAGTCCCTTGGACTGCAAGGAGATCCACCAGTGCATTCTGAAGGAGATCAGCCCTGGGATTTCTTTGGAGGGAATGATGCTGAAGCTGAAACTCTAGTACTTTGGCCACCTCATACGAAGAGTTGACTCATTGGAAAAGATTCTGATGCTGGGAGGGATTGGGGGCAGGAGGAAAAGGGGACGACAGAGGATGAGATGGCTGGATGGCATCACTGACTCGATGGATGTGAGTCTGAGTGAACTCCGGGAATTGGTGATGGAGAGGGAGGCCTGGCGTGCTGCGATTCATGGGGTCGCAGAGTCGGACATGACTGAGCGACTGAACTGAACAGAAACATTTTGTGATCCCGTGGTAGAATTCTGTTTGTCCACTCTATGAGATAAGAGATAACTCACTGCACTTAAACCCCACCCCCTGTCTGGATCTGCCACTCACTGTAAAGACATGTGCCATTTTAAGTAAGATTCTGGAACTACAACAATGAACAAAAGAGACAATTACTGTTTCGAGAAAAAGCAGCTGATTTTTTCAGAGTATACTGCTGCGTGTTTTCTTCAACTCTGAGGTGCCCTCTATTGTGGACAATCAGGTCTAAATCCAGTAATTTCCTAATCATATGCCATAGTTTCCTAATTTGGGGGGTAAAGAAAGAACAAACTACATAATGTTCACTTAGCTTCTGAAAGTACACGGAAAGGCATGTTTTGCTAACATTCAGTGAGTCAAGCTTCTCTACCAGCTCCCTGACGGACGCGTCGAGTCCCCAAAATACTATTTGTGGATTTCCCCCACTATTTGTGGGATTTGCCCACTCTCTGAAACATCATGTTCTTCAGAAGGAGTTTATCCTATTTCTTACGGTTTCATTAGTGTCTACTGGTTGGCACTATGGATAAAAATGTTTCCCTGCAGTTCCAGGCCAGAGGCTGTGTGACAGTGAGGGAGAAGCATAGTCCATGGTAAAAGAAACGGGTAACAAAGTCCAGGGATCGCACAAGAGTCAGACATGATTCAGCGTCTAAACAACAACAAGTCCAGAGGGCATTTGGGACTTTTTATTATGTTTGGGCTTCCCTGGGGGCTCAGGCTGTAATGAATCCACCTGCGATGCAGGAGACCCCAGTTCGATTCCTGGGTTGGGAAGCTGCCCTGGAGAAGGGGCGGGCTACCCGCTCTAGTATTCCGGCCGAGAGAATCCCCATGGACAGAGCAGCACGGCAGGCTCAGCCCACGGGGTCCCAAAGTGTCGACTCAACTAAGCAAGCACAGCATGGAACACTGGAATAGCAAACCCGACTGTCTCGCGGGCTTCCCTGGTGGCTCAGAGGTTAAAGCGTCTGCCTCCAGTGCCGGAGACCCGGGTTCGATCCCTGGGTCGGGAAGATCCCCTGGAGAAGGGAATGGCAACCCACTCCAGTATTCTGGCCTGGAAAATTCCATGGACTGTATAGTCCGTAGGGTCACAAAGAGTCGGACACATCTAAGTGGCTTTCACTGCATTTGCACAAAGCCCTCCTTTGTGAACAGTCATTTTCTAATATCTTAAGGGATGATTTCCATGGACCAATGAAGCCATTACATTCAAAGAAAATCTATACCTGGGGGGCATTTTCAATTTTTAAATTTTAAGACATTTTAAAATTTTAACCTTAAAATGCTGCTTTCCTTGACACCTGGATTTTCCCACAGAACCTACAGGAGGATGACTTCCCAGGTGGAGGAGAAAGGCCTCACGGGAAGCAATTTCCAAAGCTATGGTTGGTTTGACCTTTTTTCTCCCTCAAATATTACAGGGCTATGCACCTTTGCCTTGGAAGATAAGAAAAATAGTTCATTAAGGGTCTCTGTCACTTAGAATAATTTCTATCTCCAGATCATATTTCTGTCTTAAATAAAGTAAATGAGATGTTTTTCAAACTTGTTCGAGTGGGACTAAGACAGCAAGAAGAATCAGGGGAATTTTCTAGGTAGAGGCATTTTCCCTTGCGAAGAGCTGAGGAAAATTTAAGTTTTCATTAGAGAATGTTTTATCTAAATAAAGTTATACTCCAAAATTAATCACCTCATTGATCAGTTGATTATTGGTATCAATGTTGTCTCCCTACATGTTTCTTTTTGTTTTCAAGCATCCTTATTCAACAGCCATAATGTGGTGACAACGTTTACTTAACTCCAAAACTTAAAAAAAACTCCCAAACTTCAGCCCCAGTGTCTAGTATCTCATCTCCTCAAAAGCTCCTAGTGATTTTAAGACCAGGAACTAAACTACTGGTGCTTCCCAAATCCACCCTGGGAAGCAGACTGTCTCCCCAGCAACCATCTGACCAGTGCCTCTGCCAAAAACACTGGATGTAGTCTATCAATGGAATCACAGTGGGAGGTTTGGAAACTTTGTCATTGTTTTGTGAAACGTTCCAAATACAATCTAACTCCCTTTCACAGACCTAATAAAGAAGCTAAAATGTATCAGATGCTTACAAGGTATGAGGCACTACCCTAAGGGTCTGACTCGCCTGGCCAGGTTTATCCAACACCATAATCCCATGAGACAGTTACTAACACGTTTATTTTCCTAATGAGAAAATGGGGGCTTAACAAGGTCACACAACTTGACCAACAAAGTGAGTGAAAGTGAAATCACTCAGTCGTGTCCGACTCTCTGCGACCCGTGGACTGTAGGCCACCAAGCTCCTCCGTCCATGGGATTCTCCAGGCAAGAATACTGGAGTGGGCTGCCATTTCCTTCTCCACCAAAAGCCACGGGAAATGCTGCTGCTCTGGGCAGTGCATCCGTTTATCTATTTAACAATCATCCACTGATGACCCACCAGAGGCCAAGTCCTGTTCCAAGGTCAGAATGCTATGAAGAACTAAACCAAACCAAACCAAACCAAACCAAAAAGGGCCTGAAGGTTTGACTTTTAAAGCAAATCAGGTAATTTTTTTTTTTCTTTTAAACGGTTGCTTAAAATTGACTTCCTAAGCTTAAGACTATTTTCCTAAGGTTATATGATGCAAAATAAAACTCAACTTTGTCAGGAAGGAAATGAATTTTAACCCCCAAAAGCTTGTCATTAAGTAAATGATATTTGATTGTCACCTTAGAAGGAAAGAGAATGAACTCCATTGACAGGAGATAATCCGGAGTCAACAGAGAAGAACCTCCCGTAAAGCCAAACACCCCCACCTCGTTGACTGCTCAAGAACTATTAAGATAAATGCAAACTGTGCTCTGCTGGCTAAGTCATTTTAAACAAGGTGGTAACTGCTGAGGGTTAAAGGGAAATGAAGGAACGTGTGGGAAGAGAGCTAGAATTAAGCAAGCTCTCCTACAACCTCACAATCAGTCCAGACCTAAAACAAATAGACAAGGAAAAAGTAATAACAGCCTGAGAAAGTTCTGTCTGCATTTTCTTTCTTTCAGTTACTGAGTTGACATATGAGGCTTTCTTAACTTGATGCATAGAAAGGTCAACAGAAACCTGCAAGGGGAAACCAAAGCTTTAGCAAATATCCCCGCAAACAGCTAAGAAAAAGCCACAGTGCACACTCTTCTCAAAGGCCCGTAACGTTTCTTTCCTATATATCATTTTATAGTAATACTTTCTATAGCACCGAAGTGAAGGTATGATTTGGCACAGTTTTATCACAAAATCGTCTATAATTGTGGAGCTAATCACTATTCACATCACAGCATTAGTTGGAGTGAAATTATTATGCTCAGTTTAGCCAAGAAAAATAGAAGAAAAGGAGATTGAACAACTTGTTCAAGGTGACCTTGGCAAGTCAGTGATGGAGTTAAGAACCTGATTTATCCATGAATGAAAGGCACAGAGCTCACTGGATTATGTTCCTTCATTAAGACAGCTGAGTGTTAGGGATGAAAACATTTGTCACCATATTAAAATTTTCCAGTCTGTGTGGCCCATATTGAATTCATAAGATCATTTAAAATTTTTTTAAAAATCGTGGCCCAGCCATTCCACCTTCAGGCATGTAATTAACACAAATACACCCATAGATAAGCTCGTGTGGCAGAACAATTATAGATGCAGTCAGTAAGAGCAGATACACTGCGAGGGAGATTGAATAATTATTAACTGTAAACTAACAGTAACAACTGCTAATATTCATTGAGCTTACTCTGTGCCAAACGCTATCAATAGCACTTTAGAGATTATATCTTATTTAACGGAACAAATAAGGAGGCCAAGACAGGTGAGATTCAATCCCTTGCCCAAGCCCATGGAACCTGTAAATTTCCCCCTCGCATCTGGCCAGCTCCAGAGCCCAAGCTCTCTACTGCATGCATCCTGATACAGTTTCCAAAAGGCATAATTACGGTGACAAGTTGACATAAACATAAGGAAGCCAGAATACTCTAGAGAAACACATATTTTTGTAAAACCAAACAAATATGACTTAAAAAAAATAAAAAGGGAACTCTGCTAGATCCTACTTCTAACTAGAAAATGAAAAAAAAAAATTGTAAAGCAGTGATATCTCATTAAGCATACATTTTAAAATATAACAACTTGCTGAGATATAATTGACAAACCATAAAACTCATGCTTTTAAAGTATGAATACATTTCAGTGGTTTTTAATATATTCAGAGTTGTACAACCATCACCACCATTTAATTTCACAACATTTTCATAATCTCCCAAAGAGATTGTGCCATTAGTGGTCACACACCCCTTCACCCCTGTCCTAGCCTCTGGCAACCACTAATCTACTTTCTGTCTCTGTTTCTATTTGTATTGATGTTTGCCTACAGCGGACACCTCACGCACAGGGTCATGCAGTGTGGGGCCTTTTATGACTGGCTTCTTTCATTAAGCATAATGATTTCAAGGTTCGTTCACATTGTAGCAAGTGTCAATACTTTATTCCTTTTTGTTGCCAAATACTACTCAGTTATATGAATATATCATACTTCATTTAATCCGCTCACCAGAAAACAGACATTTCAGTTGTTCGCACATCTGGGCTACTGTGCATGATGCATGAATATTCATGTAACGAGGTTTTACGTAGAAACCTGTTTTCAGTTCTCTTAGGTATCCACCTAGGAGTGGAATTACTGGATCATATGGTAACTCTGTTTAACATTTTGAGGAACTGCCAAATTGTCTTCCAAAGTAGCTGCCCAGTTTTACATTCCTGAAGCAATGTGTAAAAGTTCCAATTTCTCTGCATCCTCGCCTCCGAGTATTTTTATCTGTACCAACACCATGAGACACAAAGAGCTCTCTTTCCCTCTTCTACATCACTGCTCAGAATCACTGCTGGAAACCAACTGAATGAAGACATGAGGGTTCATTCTTGACTCTCAGTTCTGCTCCATTGATCTATACACTTCTGTCCTTATATGCCTGTGTCCTTGACAGTCTGTAATGACCACCAACCATGGCTTGGTATTACTAGTAAGTTTTGAAATCGGGAAGTGTGAATCTCCAATTTTGTTGTTTTTTGAAGACTGTTTTGGTTATTCTAGATCTCTTGCATTTCCATATGAATCTGAAGATCAAACTCAGTAAATTCCCCAAATAAAGCCTGCTGAGATGTTGACTGGCTCTGCTACAGGGAAGCCTGGCGTGTTGCAGACCATGGGGCCACAGAGTTAGACGCGACTGAGCGACGGGACTGAGCTGCTACGGTGCCAGCGCAGCCAATCCGTAAGCCTGGATGTCTTTCCATTTACTCCGGTCTTCAGTTTCTTTCAGTGTTTCATGGTTTTCAAATATTTATTTTTCTGTTTTTGATGCTATTTTAAAAGGAATTGTTTTCAATTCTCTTTTCAGTAGATTAATGGTTACAAAGGAAGTTGAAATGAGAGGACCCAGGGATGACAGCTAAGGGATACAGGGTTTATTTTGGAGGTGATACAAGTTCTGCAATTGTGGTGGTGGTTATATAGCTCTGTGAACATACTAAAAACCACTGAATGATACACTAAAAATGAGTGGATTTTATAATATGTGAATTCTACTTCAATAAAGGTGTTTCTAAACAGAAAGAGAGAACCCCACTGAGAAGATAAATGAAAAAGTACAAGATGAAAGGAGTTTATAGTAAAGACTATAGGGTTCATTTCCCTAGGCCAATGTCAAAAAGACTCTGTGTAAGACTGATGATTTATTTACAGATTAGTTAAATCATCTGAAGCAAAGTTTGAATGCCAGGACATTAAACTAAGGAAAGAAAAAAACTTGTTTACTTTTATAATGTTGATCAAGTCCATTTTAGATGAACAAATGACCTGCCCATTAAACAAACCAGCCTAAAGACTGCGACAATGATTTCAAAATTATTGGAAAAGTCACAACTGAAATCCCTGCTTCCTATGCTGATTTAAACTCAAATTATTCTTAAAACATTATCGACATCCTTTTTGATAATATCTCAAGGATCTCCACTGTCTACAGACTGCTCCCCTTGGAGTTCAAAACACAAAATAAAATTTCTCTTGATCTACTTAACCAGCTTTATCACCCAAGTATGGTTTACTTAAGTGTTCCCAGACCACAACATAGCAATTTTTACCACTGGGCCTTTCTTCCTGTTGCATGCTGACCTCTTTCTGTGATAGTTAAGCAGGTGGTTTCTTTTTTTTTGTTTGAGCTAGAGTGTGAGTCCAACAATTGTGCATGATTCACAATAGCCAAGACATGGAAGCAACCTAAATGTCCACAACAGATAAATGGATAAAGATGTGGTGTGTGTGCATATATGTATATTATATGTACACATGTATGCCTTATGTGTCTGTGTGTTAGTCGCTCAGTCATGTCTAACTCTTTGCTACCCCCATGGACTGGAGCCCACCAGGCTCCTCTGTGCACAGGATTCTCCAGGTAAGAATACTGGAGTGGGTTGCCATGCCCTTCCCCAGGGGATCTTCCCAACCTAGGGATCCAACCCAGGTCTCCCGCATTGTGGACGGATTCTTTACTGTCAGCCACCAGGGAAGCCCTTTGTATATTATACACACACACACACACACACACACACACACAGAGGCACAGTGGAATAGTACTCAGCCATAAAAATAAAATGAGGCCATCTGCAGCAACCTGGATGATGAATCTAGAGATTACCATACCAAGCAAAGCCAGACCAGCGTCACGTGACGTCAGTCACATGTGGAATCTTAAAAGGGACACAAGCGGACTCACTTTTAAAGCAGAAACAGACTCACAGACACAGAAAGCAAAGCTGCGGTTACTGGAAGGGAGAGTGGGGGGAGGGAGTGATCTGGGATTGACAGCTAAACAGGAAGTACTACATATGCGGAGAACTATGCAGTCAGCATCTTGTACTAACCTATAATGTAAAAGAGTCTGCATCACTCTGCTATATACCTGGAACACTGTAAAGCAACTATACTCCAGTTAAAAAAATTCTTTAAACCCATAGAGCAGATACACACACACACACACACACACACACACACAGAGGCACAGTGGAATAGTACTCAGCCATAAAAATAAAATGAGGCCATCTGCAGCAACCTGGATGATGAATCTAGAGATTACCATACCAAGCAAAGCCAGACCAGCGTCACGTGACGTCAGTCACATGTGGAATCTTAAAAGGGACACAAGCGGACTCACTTTTAAAGCAGAAACAGACTCACAGACACAGAAAGCAAAGCTGCGGTTACTGGAAGGGAGAGTGGGGGGAGGGAGTGATCTGGGATTGACAGCTAAACAGGAAGTACTACATATGCGGAGAACTATGCAGTCAGCATCTTGTACTAACCTATAATGTAAAAGAGTCTGCATCACTCTGCTATATACCTGGAACACTGTAAAGCAACTATACTCCAGTTAAAAAAATTCTTTAAACCCATAGAGCAGATATTCAGTCGGTATCTGCTGGGAGCTCTACTTATCTCCTGCTCAGCTCTGTCCCAAGCACCTCACCTATGCAACCTCCAGTAACCCTTCCACTAACTCCAGGAAGAAGCTAAGGGTCTGAGGAGAAACCCAGCCAAGGTCGCACACGTGGAAACATCGTTCCGTCACTGCGGTTCTACTCATTCCTTCAGCACAGCTCAAATCTTAACTGTTTCCCCGTTAGGCCAACGGCGACCTCTCCTTTCTCTGAACTTCTGGAGACTTCCTGCCTCTGACATGTGCCGCCCTGAACTGCACTTTCAAAGCAGACTTTATTCTGTAGTGCAGTTTTAGGTCCGCAGCATGATTAAGTGGGAAGTAGGGCGATTTCCCTTATTCTCCCTGACCACGCGCACAGCCGTCCCGACTATCAGCATCCCTCACCAGAGTGGCATCTTCGTGGCAGTCAGTGAGGCCACACTGAGCATCATCAGCGCCCCGAGGCCACAGTCGACCTGACGGTTCACTGCCAGTGCTGCGCATCCTGCAGAGACATACCCACAGACATAGGATCACACAGAATAGCTTCACCGCCCCGAAAGCTTTGCTTATTCATCCTTTCCTCCAAATTCCTGGCAGTCACTGATCTTTTAAACAACCTCCATAGTTTCGTCTTTTTCAGAATATCACATGGTTGGGATTACACAGTATGTAGCCTATTCAGACTGGGCTCCTTCACTTAGTAATAGGCAGTTAAAGCTGTCTTTTCATGACTTGGCAATTCATTTCCTTTTATTTTTTTAAATTAACTTATTTACTTTCATTGGAGGCTAATTACTTTATAATATTGTAGTGGTTTTCATTTCCTTTTAGTACTGAATAATATTCCACTGTCTGGATGGACTAAAGTTGCTTTCTCAAGTTTTGGCAATTATGAAGACAACTTCAATAAACATTTACCAACAAAAGAATTAATCAACACATCAATCTAACAAAGAAATGGACAATTTTGAGCCAACCTGAGGATTATAACCCCAGGAGACAGTCTTTCAGAAAGCTATAAGGACTGTTCCACCTTTTAGAGGTCAAGGCACAGTAACGCAAGTTTTGGGGAGTAACATGTTGACAGTGTCCTTGTCCCACAAGGCCAGCAGTGGGTTCCTGTGGCCCCTTGCAGGCTTGGGGAAGGAATGTTATCTCCTAAGGAGTTACCTTGCTGGCGCCAGAGGGAAATTGCCTTTTATTCTGGCAAGGAGGCATTCCTGTATCTTCTAGAGGGATCTAGTTAATATGTGATGCAAATACACCATGCTCACTAAAGGCGAGAGGGCAAGGGGCTCAGATGGGCAAAGGGAAGTCCATGCTTAAACCTTTCTCGTCCTGCCTTGAAAATAATTTTATTTCATCGTATCCACGTGCAGATTTTTGTTGTGGACTCAGTTTTCATCCCCTTTGGTTAAATACCAAAGAGCACAACTCCTGGATTACGTGGCAAGGATCTGTTTAGGGTTGGAAAAAACTGCCACACTCCAAAGGGGCTGTGCCATTCTGCACCCCCACCAGCAGTGAACGCGAGTCCCATTTCCCCGCATTCTCACCAGCATTTGATGTTGCCGGTATTTTGGACTTTGGCCCTTCAAATAGGTGCGCAGCAGAATCTCATTGTTGCTTTACTTTGCATTGCCCTGAGGGCGTATGGGGTGGAGCATCGTTTCACATGCTTCTGGCCATCTGTATATCTTCTAGTGAGATGTCTGTTCAGGTCATCTGCCTATTTCTTAATTGAGTGGGTTTTAAGCATCCTATGTACACCTGAAACTACTATTGGAAGTCAACTATACCTCAATATTTTTTAAGTTATTATTTTGGATTAACAGTCCTTTATCAGACATATCCTTTGCAAATATTTTAGCCCTGGCTGTAGCCTCTGCGTTAATCTTTTTTCACATTTTTATCTACAAAATAGGGCTTAAATATATCAAAGTTATTTTGAGTAGCCATACTGCTTTCCCTGGGAAGTAATAGCACCTCATGTTTAAAGTAACTTCAATGAAAACTCACGTCATCCATATAGAAGATAATATGTGGCCTCTGTTTCCTGGCAGCTGTCATCCAGATGGAGCCATGGAGGCCAGCAAGGCTTCCTGCTGCACAGCAGCTCCTAAGCCTCTGTAACCCCAGCCTCTCCCTGGAAAGCACACAATGTGGGTACGAGGCTAGCCCAGGCTACGGATTTACTGGATTCATGTCTAAAGTAGTACATCCAAGTGCCCAGTAAGTGTGAAACTCAGGGCAAATCTAGCCATCACGGTGTCAACCACCTGCAGGACACACGGAGCTGGAACCAGATGCCATCAGCACCTTTGTTGTTGTTTAGCCACTAAATCGTGTCCAACTCTTTGCAGCCCTCTGCACTGCAGAACACCAGACCAGGACCGTAACCACGAACATCAGGGAGACACATAAAAACTACAAAGAATGGGAGATCCAGCCCGCCAGGGCCCTCTGTCCACGGGATTTCCCGGGCAAGAATACTGGAGTGGGTTGCCACTTCCTTCTCCAGAGGATCTTTCCGACCCAGGGATCAAACCCACATCTCCTACACTGGCAGGCAGATTCTCTACCACTGAGTCACCAGGGAAACCCATAGCACCCTCAGAGTCCTGAATTCTTAATAGGCTGGCTAAAATTCCAAACTCATATTCTTTGAAGTTGTCCTCACTGAAGCGATCCATAAAGTTATCAGAAGACACCAGTGGCAGCAGCAAGCCAAGCCGTAAGCACAGGGCGCTCTATGCCCTGACAGCCCCTGGCTGCAGCCCTGTGGCTGTGGAAAGGACCACGAGTTTCATGGCACTGACAGTGCTTCTCACGCTATTGCTTCAAAGAGTCTTAGAAATACTCTCCAAATCCACAGTCACCACTAACTGAAGCCAGCTCTGTAAAATTCAAACCCAATAAAGTCAGTATGTTACAACAATAGATGTCTGGACCTTACTGCATCAATGTATTATTAAACTTATGAAAATTCAAATTTAATAGTGGTGCCAAACCACTTCAATGGGAAGACAGCAGTCTTTTCAATAAGTGGTGCTGGGACAACTGAGTAGCCACATGCAAAAGAATGAAGCTGGACCCCTAATCTCACTCATATATAAAAGTTAGAAGAAATCAGAGGCCCGATTAAATAAATCTACATCTGGGACAAAGCAGCAGCTGCTTCAATGTAGTACCAAAATCGCCACCGACAGGGCCGTCCCTGGTGGCTCACTGGTAAACAATCACCTGTCAATGCAGCCGACATGGGTTTGATCCCTGGTCCGGGAAGATCCCACTGGCCCAGAGCAGCTAAGACCGTGAGCTGCAAGTACTGAAGCCTGGGAGCCTAGAGCCTGTGCTCCACAACAAGAGAAGCCACTGGAATGAGAAGCCCCCACTCGCTGCAACTGGAGAAGGCCTGCACACAGCAACAAAGACCCCAAAGCACAGCCATAAATATAAAAAGTAAATCATTTTTTGAAAATCACAAGCAACAAAAGAAAAAATAGGTGAGTTGGACTTCACTGAAATTTAAAACTTTTCTGTTTCAATAGATATTATCAAGAAAGTGAAAAGACGACATGCTAAAAGAATGGGAGAAGATATACATAAATTAAGTATTTATAAAATCAGGTACGGGATTGAATTCAGAATAAAGAACTCTTACAAAGCAACAAGAAAAAGACATCCCAGTTAAAATACATAGGCAAAGGATCTGAACCAACACGTCTCCAAAGAAGATATACAAATGGCCAACGAGCCCATAAAAGACACTCAATACCATTAACCATCAGGGAGACACACATGAAAACCACAGTGAAAGACCACTTCACACCCGCCAAGATGGCTAAAATATAAAAGACAGACAAATGCAAGAGCTGGCAAGGATATAGAGAAATTGAAACATTCATACACTGATGGTGGGAATGTAAAATGGTACAGTCACTTTGGAATAGCCTGGAAGTTCCTCAAAACATTAAGCAGAGAGTTGCCACGTGAATTAGCAATTCCACCACTAGTTATGCTCAGGAGACTTGAAAATATATGGCCACAGAGAATCTTGTACATGAATGTCCATGGCAGCATTATTCTTAACAGCCAAAAAGTAGAAACAACCCAAATGTCCATTATCGATGAGTGGATAAATAAATGTGGTGCAGCCATTACAGTGAAATATTATTTGGACGTAAAAAAGAAGCACTGATCCATGAAAACGCTACAGCGTGGATGCACCCTGAATATTTTATGCTTAGTCAAAGAAGCCAGACACTTATGGACCACATAGTGCATGATCCCATTATATGAAATGTCCAGAATAAGCAAATCCACTGCTATAAACTGAATGTTTGTGTCCCCTCAAAATTCATATGCTAAATCTTAACACCCAGTGTGATAGTATTTGGAGGCAAGGCCTTTGAAGGGCAATTAGGTCACGGGGGGCGTCCTCACCAACGGATCAGCACCCTGACAAAAGCGAGCGCCCTTGCCCCGGTGCCCACAGAGAGACAGTGAGAAGAAAGCCATGTGTGGACCGGGAGCTGGGGCTTCACCAGACTTTAAGTCAGCTGGTGCCACTGCCAAGCCTCCAGAATTACAAGAAATAGATTTCTGTTGCTTATAAACCAAGCTGCCTATGGCATTTTGTTATAGCAGTCTGAACGGACATCTACAGAGACAGAAATCAGGTTCGTGGTGGCCAGAGGCTGGGGATAAGGAGGAATAGTGGGGGGTTCCTTTAGGAGGTAATGAAAATATCCTGAAATCAGCTGGTGAGTGGCTAAACTCCATGACATACTGAAAACACTGAACTGTAACTTGAAAGTGTATAGTTTATGGTAATCATATCTTGGTTAAAAACTAAATGCATGAGTGATTCAAGGACTAAGGAAAGTGGTGCTTGTTTCTCATAAGACACACCCTTCAGTCTCAGCTTTCTCTCATTAGGGAGTTAGAGGACACTGTCTAAAATGTCACAGCGTGTGGAATAATAAGTGCCAACACACTCTTTAAACTGGAATAGAAAGACAATGGGCACCTACAGCAACAGAGGGTAACATGTAGTGTGTCTCCCAAAGAGCCTACAGTTTGGCTCAACAGACACCATAAATCAAGAAAAACAAACAACAGTGCCAAGCAGACCCCTTCTGTTCATGACTCATCGAGTCATATCAATCCATCCTTTGTTGTATCTTTGAAACCTGCTCTTTCTGGGCCCACTGTGGCTGCTCGATTCCCGGCCACTCTCGTCTCCTGAGTTATGACAACAGGCTCTGGCATTTCTTTTCTCGAATTCATTTAAATCATGAAACAATTATTTGTTGGCTAAATGAATAAAACACTATTATGTAACCCCCTTCACATAAACCTCTGAGTTCAGCACCACTTACAAAATAAAATATAAAGTCATCCCTGGCCACCACCCTCCCTCTCCAAGAAAGAGAGAGAGAGAGAGAAAGTGTGAACTCTTATCATCTAGCACATAAACTGCTATAATCCTGTCCCACTCACTTCTGGCCTTACCACCCACCCGGGCCCATAAAGTGCTGCCCCTCCAGTCAGACTACTGTACTGTCTTCCAGATTTTTCTCATGCTTCTCTAAAAACTTTACTGAAGGATAACTGATTTACAATGCTGTGTTGGTTTCTGCTGTACAGCAGTCAATCAGTTAAACATATGCATACATTCTTTCTCATACTCTTTTCCATTGTGGTTTATCACAGGATATTAAATACAGTTCCCTGTGATATAAACAGTAGGATCTTGTTTATCCATTCTCCATAAAATGCTTTGCATCTGCTAATCGCAACCTCCCAATGCACCCCCCCCCAATATCCCTCCCCGCTCATGAGTTAATTCTCTCCTTTGCTAGAGAGCCCTCACCCACTGCCCTCCCCTACATCATCACTCTTCTAGATCTCCGCTTCCAGACCAAGCTCAGGACTCCCCTCTCCTATCATCTGTCCTCTATCCTTTAGTGTCCTGTAGAATCACTTACATTTTTTACTAGTTACTTATATACCCCTCCAAACAGATTTTAAACTGAAAGTAGGATCCATGACAGAAATGGACTTAAGATTAACAGCTTGCTCAATAACCACCACCAGACAGAATCAAATTTCAAAACGAGCTGTACAGGCAGATCAGAAGAGTTCAGAGAAACACAATATTACTGTGGGAGTGCTTAGAAAGGTTGTTTTGGTTTGTTTTTGTGTAAATGAGACAAGTTGGGTTCAAAGGCTGGGTAGGTTTTGGATTCAGGGAGAGGAAATACTGTCAGAAATCAGAGGAGGCAGGCAGGGGAGGGAGGTAAAGCCCAGGATTCATGTGTTAATTGACTGCATTTTACTAGGAGGACTGAGACAAAGATAGGAATTAAAATTTTAAAATACTGTTGATTAGTTTATCTTCAAGCCTTTAAATTTTTATGCTATTTGTCAAAATAATGTTGGAAAGTAAACTAGCATTGATTCACACAGTATTGAGGTTCCTCGAAAAACTAAAAATAGAGCTACCATATGATCCAGCCAACCCACTCCTGGGCATATATCCAGACAAAACTAAAATTGAGAAAGATACATGCACCCCTCTGTTCACAGCAGCGCTATTCACAACAGTCAAGACATGGAAACGACCTAAATCTCCATCAAGAGAGGAATGGGTAAAGATGCGGCGCATATATATGGGGGAATATTACTCGGCTATGAAAAAGAACGGAATCCACATAGATGGGCTTAGAGATTATCGTACTCAGTGACGTCAGAGAGAAAAAGATAAATACCAAGTGATACCACTCACATGTGGAAACCAAAATACAACAGAAGGAGCTTGCTTGCAAAACAGAAGCAGACTCAGACTCAGAACAGACTTGTGGTTGCCAAGATGCAGAAGGGGTTGGGAGGGATGGCCTGGAAAGCTGGGATTAGCAGACACAAACTCCTAGTCTCTGAAGTAGAGCTAATCCTCATTACTCATGAATTCGCTATTCACAAACACATCTACTTGTTAAAATGTGCTTGTAACTCCAAAATCCATACGTGTGGCGCTTTTCCTGTTCACGTGGGTTAGGTGAGCTTCACCCGGATGACTCACAGCAGGGGCTGGCCATGCTCTAAGTGTTAATGAATTGGCAATATATACTAAGTACGGTGTCTTTCAACAGAAGCATGAAACAAGCTTACGTGTGATCAGGTGACAAAAATGTAGCAGAGGCTCATGGGAACAGAATCCTGTATTCCTTTAGAAGCCATGGTTCTGTGTCCACTAATTTGGCTTGAGGGACTTTAGAACATAGTTACCATGGATAACAAGGATCAACTGTAGTCTGCTTTCTACTGACAGATCTGGTGTAATCCACACCTCAGACATTATACCGACTCACGTCGGAAGTTTCTAGTCCATCACCAACTCCGCTCCATCCATCAGGCACTGTTTCGAGCCAGGCAGAGTATTGGCAAAAGAAGGAACAAGAGCAGAATGAACACAGGCAAACACGGTATTCCAATAATCACACTGCTCAAACGAGGACAGGAGAAAATGCAAGCTTGACACTAAAAACATATTCTGTTCCTCTCTGCTCCTCCCTACTTTCAGAATGATAAGCAGCTTTGGTAGTAATCTCCAAAATCCCTATATTCAGAAAATGTTTTCAAAATTGAATTACAAATTAATTAATCAAATTGAAAGCTGCCTTCAGTCTGGCATTCCTGATAATTTGTCAAATTTATCAATGAATTACAACTTTTCTTTCTTCTCATCTCAAAGCCACTGTTTTCAGTTCTAGCCATAAAAATTAGGTGAAAATGTAGACAGAATTATCTCCACAAAGATTTAGTGTGTTTTGTCCTGGAAAATAGAGATTCTCTTGGAATTTACTGCCAAAAATGCAGTCAAATGTAACACAGCAACCACGCCATGATGATATTATTACCAAATTGCCAGAGCCCTACAGAAATGGTGCCCCAATCCTAAGGAGGTTTGCAGTTTCATTGCTAAAATTCTTATGCAAAAGTTATTTTATGCCAAGCTAAATATAGTTTATGATTTCTTTTCTCCTCATATATAGGGTTGTTCTTTAAGACATTCTCTTTATTTAGAAAAATATCAATGTGATCCAAATTACATCCTCCTACATGTGCAGTCTTCTGTGTGTGTGTGTGTGTGTGTGTGTGTGTGTAACAGTTTAAAATAAAAGCTAAGTATAAATCCCCAGGTTGAATTAAGGTAAGTCAATTTTTCAGTTATGAGTTGATTATAAATAAATTGCTAAAATAAAAGCTTTTCAGTCTAAATAAATAACTGGGCTTTCTATGTTATAATACATTAATGTGAATTTTAAAAAATAACAGACAACAAAAGTTGTAAGTTTCATTAGTATTAACTCAGTCGACATTTATAGACAAGATTTTAAAATAAACCATAGAAGTTATTTGAAACCCAAGTATATAATATCTCAAAATTAAAATCTAATCATTATTACCTGAAAGTAACCTTAGATATTACAGGGCAGAAAACTAAAATCTAGAAATAAAAACAGGATCAAACTAAAAATTCATAAATAATCCCTTTTATAAGAAAGGAAATCAACTGGAAAAATGAATAGCCTTATCATAAACAGAATCATCTCCTATTAACTGAAAATGTCAAAACTGACCATGTTTAGGGAAATAGTTATTCAACTTACTTTTTAAATAGCTGCACAACTAATTTTTAAAATACAACTCTGGCTAAACCAACATCTTCTAAGTCACTTAAACTCTCAGTTTGGGCTAGTCCGAGGAAGGCAGCATGCAGGGGGCAGGAGTTCAGGCAGCAGCCCACCATTGTATCAGCTGGTACCCAAGAAAATCTCAAGTCTTAGTCTGGATTACGACAAATGACTTGCAGAACAAATGTCCAGCACCTCTGATCTAGGGGGTAAACTACCGATCGAGCTTCAGGTGACTACTAGCAGCACACAAGTCAGATACAGACAGCTCTGAACAGGTTTTGAAACAGAACTGACCTTGAACCACAATGCCCAGAAGGCTGCTTAGAACACATACTCTGAAACCAACTAGGTCAATGACAGTGAAACAAATGCAGCTGGACCTTGAACAACCTGGGCGTAAGGGACACCGGTCCCTACCCCCTGCAACTGGCCAGCTCTCAGCATCTGCAGTTCCACATCCACAGATTCAGTCAACCACAGTTCAAGTAGTACTGCAATACATATTTATTGAAGAATCTATTTAAGTGGACCTGTGACATTCAAACCTGTGTTGTTCAAGGGTCAACTGTACATTGACACTCTCCATAAGATTTAAACAAGATGCAATTTCATGACACAGCATTCAAGATGTCCAGGATATAAACCTTAATTACTCAGCATACAAAGAACCATGAAAATTGCAACTTGTGTGAGGATACGCCATGCAAACACTAATCAAAAGAAAGCTGGAGTCACTGTATCAGTATGAAACAAAGTAAACTTTAGAGCAAAGAATATTGTAAGGGATAATGAGGAACATTAACTAACGATAAAAGTGTTAATTTGCCAAGAAGATATAACAACCACACGTGGGCACCTAACAGCTTCAGATTACCTGAACCAAAGACAGCCAGGCCTGGGGGACAGAACCGGGGGCTCCCCCGGTGGCTCAGCGGTAAAGAATCTGCCTACCAATGCAGGAGATTCGACTTCGATCCCCGATCTAGGAAAATCCCACATGCCTTACAGCAACTAAGCCCATGCGCCTCAACTAGCGAGCCTGTGCTCTAGAGCCCGGGACCAACTACTGAGCCCGCGTGTCGCAACTACCGAACTCAGTGCTCTTGAGCCTAATTGCTCCACAACAGAAGATGCCACTGTGATAACAGGCCTGCACAGCGCACTGCAGAGAAGCCCGGCTCGCGGCAACCAGAGAGAAGCCCGCACAGCGACAAAGACCCTGCACAGCGACAAAGACCCCACACAGCGACAAAGACCCGGCGCAGCCAAAGAAATGACAGAGCTGGAAAAGGTAAAATTACAGCTGCTGACTTCAACACCTCCTTCAGCAACTGATAAAAGTGGCAGACAGACGGCCAGTGAGAATAGAGAAGATGGAAGGCCATCAACTGGATCAAACTGACATTTATTTTACACTCTCTTCTTAATTACCCACAGAATGCGTGAAAAACAAATTAACAAACCTATAAGAATTGAAACTGTACAATGTATGTTCTCTGATCAAACTGGAATTCAACTATAAAGCAAAACAAGCAAATCTTCCAACACGTGGATAGTAAATACCAGACTTCTAAATAATCAGTGGATAGAAGGGAAGGTCTAAAGGGAAATTAATATTACACTGAAAGAAAAAATTTTTAAAAACATACCAAAATTTGTGGAATTCAGCTAAAGTAAGGCTCAGAGGGGAACTTACGAGATGAAAATTTTTTATTAGAACAGTTACAAATGGACAATCTTTCATACCTTAAAAAATTAGGAAAAGGTCAAAACAAACTTATAGTGAGAAACCCTAATTGTAAGTTTAACTGAAGTCCCAGAAAGAGAAGAAAAAGAGAGTGGGCAAAAGCAACAGTGAAAGAGGTCCTGGCGGGGAATGTAGGAAGTGACAAGAAGCATCATCCACGGATCCAAAAGCCCCAGCAGAATGAATAAAAGAAGCATGTCTGGTTATATCAGAGCAAAACTGTAGAAAATGAAAGACAAAGAAAAACCCTAAAAATCGCCATAGAAAAAGGAAAGACTACTGGGGTTCCCCGGTCGCTCAGTGGTAAAGAATCCGCTTGCCACTACAGAAAACATCGGAGAAGCAGGTTCGATCCCTGGATTGGGAAGATCCCTGGAGAAGGAAATGGCAACCCACTCCAGTATTCTTGCCTGGAAAGTTCCATGAACACAGGAGCCTGGCAGGCTACAACCCATGAGGCTGCAGAGTCAGACATGACTGAGCAACTGACGCATCTCACTTTCTAGAATTCTCTACCCAGTAAAAATAGCTTTCAAGAATCAAGATGAAATGTCCATCAATAGATGAATGGGCAAAGATGTGATATGTGTGTATATAATCAGGCGTGCACACACACACACACACACACACACACACACACACACACACACACACACACACACAGTGGGACACTACTCAGCCCTAAAAACGGAACCGTCTCATTTGAAGCAACATAGAAGAGCCTAGAGACTGTCATATGGAGTGAAGCCAGGCAGGCACGGAGAGACAGATATGAGACGGCATCGCTTATGTGCAGGATCTTAGACAGGTGAGCTCATTCATGAAGCAAGAGAGCTCATAAGCACAGAATGCAAACGGATGGTCACCAAAGGGAAAGGGGGGACGCAGGGAACGCGTCAGGAGTATGGACTGGCAGATACGCATCCAACAAGGATTCGCTGCAGAGCACGTGGAGCTGTATTCAGCATCTTATAATATCCCATAATGGAGAAGAATCTGGATCTGTACACCCGAAACTCACACAATACCATAAATCAACTACAGCTTAATTAAAAATTATTTAAATAAAAATTTTTATTTTAAAAATGTTTTAGAAGATGAAATAAAGATCTCTTCAGAACAAAACCTGAATTAGCTACCAGTGAAATTTTCATTGTCACCATCAAAAGATGGTTTTATTTAAAACATTCATGAAACAAAAGACGAAAGTTCTCAACAGTGAATTTTATAATTATACAAAAAATTTACTACAGTTTTTGTAGTGGCTCAGTCATGTCCAGCTCTTTGTGACACCATGGACTGTAGCCCACCAGGCTCCTCTCTCTGTCCATGGAATTCTCCAGGAAGAATACTGGAGTGGGTTGCCTATCTGTTCTCCAGGGAATCTTTCCAACCCAGGGATTGAACCCAAATCTCCTGCATTGCAGGCAGATTCTTTACCATCTGAGCCACCAGGGAAGCAAGACACAGCACCTTCATTTATATAATTAAAAGCTATATGGCCAATATCATTCTTGCTACTTTACTGGCTTCCCCATTTATGAATTAAATAAATCTTTGACACATGCTGACTTTAACAGTCTGAGATGGGCTATGTTTGCACGGGCAACCAACAAAGTCCTACTGTGCAGCGTGCTCTGTGGCAGGCTGGATGGGAGGGAAGGGTGAGGGAGAAGGGCTGCGTGTGCATGTCTGATCGAGTCCCTTTGCTGTCCACCAGAAAGTATCAAAGCGCGGCTAACCAGCTATGCTCCAATATAAAAGAAAAGTCCAAAAAAATAAAGTAACAGTGAGGAAATGCTCCGCCAGGCCCTGTGCCACTGGAGAAACAGATGGCCAAGTCTCTGCCTCTTTAGCAACAGCAGAGACAAGGAAAAGAATAATATGAGTAAGGTTCTGAAGACACCGCTGCAGAAAGATGAGACTGGCCTCTGTCTAGCAGGACAGGGCTGGAGTAGGCGATTCTACAGAGAAGGAACACACAGGAAGGCATGTTGGAGAGGCATCATGCATTCAGGGAAAACTGCTTCCATGGGTTGCCTGGTTCCAGAGTAACAGAAAAGGCTACAGCCAGACAGGAGGAGGTCTTATCTGCAAGGCTCAGGAATTTGGACTTTACCCCCACCCCGGGCAACCAGGACCCAGATGACTTTGTTAAGAAGCTAGGAACTCTTCCTGGAGGAGAAAATGAGAATGAATGGAGAGAGGCTGGAGGCAAGAAGACTGAGGCTGTTATCTGGAGGCTGTTTCAAAAATCAAAGGAAGTCATCTTCTTTCTTGTCCCGCAGCAGCTAGCACAGTGCCTTAGGTGTGGCAAGAGAAGACAATGTTGAACTCAACTGACTCCGAGAGAAAAAGACCTAAACTTACAAAGTGCTTTCTTGCTTTTTAAGGCAATTTCTTTCTCAAGATAGGAGAAGGGGAAAAAAAAAGCCACACTAATAAGACCACCAATTTCTTTCAGACCATTCTATAATATACAGCTAAAACCTTGAGGAACTCTGGTTCTCCAGATTTTGTCTCTCCATATCTTTATCACAATTTCACTGATCTCAAAACATCGGTGGGGGACTTCCCTGGTGGTCCAGTGGTAAGGAATCCACCTGCCAGTATAAGGGACACAGGTTCAGCTCCGAGTCTGGGAAGACCCCACATGCCATGGGGCAACTAAGCCCGTGAACCGCGACTGCTGAGGCCCATGCGCCCTGAAGCCCGTACCCCACAACAAGAGAAGCCACTGCAACCAGAAGCCCGCACACACAGCCCTGGAGTAGCCCCCACTCACCACAGCTAGAGAAAGGCCGCTCACAGCAGAGATCCAGCTCAGCCAACAATAAACAAACAAACAAATAGAAACTTTTTTTTTAATGCTAAGTGAAAAACTTTAAAAAAACGGGAAGAGTAAAAAGCCTGCAAAACAAATACTCTGACCAAAGGATGCCACATCTATATTCTTAATAATGAAACCAAAGAAAGAGTTTAATGCAGACAATGCCAGCTGAGTGTTTCTCCAAAAAGCTGAGTTCTGGACTTGCATTGTTATCCACCACGACACAGATCTCCTGTGCACAGGTGAGATAGTGGAGACCTGTTTCAAAGCTGAATGCAACCTACTATTGATTGCATTCCTATTAAAATTCCAGCTTTTTTTTTTTTTTTTTTAATAAATTGACAATCTGAGCCCAAAACTCCTATAGGAATTCATTGGACTCAGAAGCCAAAGCAACCTGAACAAAGGTGGAGACTCACACCATTATCAAAACTTATGACTAAGCTCTAAAAATGACAAGTGCAGAGGGGGTGTGGAAAAAAGGGAGCCCTCCTACACTGTTGGTGGGAATGTAAATTGGTGTAGCCACTATGGAAAAGAGTATGGAGGTTCCTCAGAAAGCCAAAAAGAGAACTGTCATATGATCCAGTAATCCCACTCCTGGACATACGTCCAGACAAAACTGTAACTCGAAAACGCAGGCACCCCTATGCTCACAGCAGCGCTGTTTCCAACAGCCAAGACCCGGGAACAGCCTAAACTTCCATCAACAGAAGCATGGGCACAGAAGATACAGTGTGTGTGTATAAATGGAATTCTACTCAGCTAAAAAAGAATGAAAGAATGCCATCTTCAGCAACATGGACGGCCCTAGAGATTGCCATGCTGGGCGAAATGACTTAGCAAGAGAAAGACAAATACCATATGATATTACTTATAGGTGGAATCTAAAATATGACACAAATTAACATATCTGTGAAACCGGAACAGACTCACAGATACAGAGAACAGATCTGTGGTTCCCAAGGCGGGTGGGGGAGGGACGGACTGAGAGTCTGGGATTAGGAGACACAAACCATTACACACACAATGGATAAACAACAAGGCCCTACTCTACAGCACAGGGCACTATGCTGAAGACTGGTATTCAAATCCTTAACAGAGCATAAAATATGAAAAAGAAATACATATACATCTCTGAGTCTCGTTGCTGTACAGCAGAAATTAACACGGCATTGTAAATCAAGTACACTTTAATGAACACGAACTGTAAGAACCTTATGACTCAGCTATGGCGATCAGAATGGCGTGGTACAGGCACAAGGCAGACACATAAATATAGATCAACGGACTACAATTGGGAGCCCACAAATACGCCCATACATTTACGTCAACTGACTCTGGACAAGTGCCAACATAATTCAATGGGGAGACAACAGTTTTTTCAACAAACAGTGCTGGAATACCTGAATATCTACATGCAAAAGAATGAGGCTGGAGCCTTAACTCACATCATACATGAAAATGAACTCAAAATGGGTCACGGACCCAAATGCAAGAGTTAAATTATAAAACTCTTAAGAAGAAACTATAGTAGCGAATCTTTGTGACCTTAGGTTTTGGCAGCGCTTTTCTAGATATGGTGCCAAAAGCAGAAGCGATAAAAGAGACATAAACTGCACTGGATCAAAATTAAAACCTGTAAGTAAAAAGACAATCCACAGAGTACTTCAAAACTATACGAAAATACACAAGGAGACCTGTATGCAGAATGAAGAACTCTTATAAATGAGCAATAAAAAGACAACCAATTAAAATGGGCAAAGGATATGAAGAGACATTTCTCAAAAGAAAATATACAAGTGGTCACTAAGTATAGGAAAAGATGCTTATCAGAGAAATGCAAATCAAAACTACAGTTAGATACTATGTCACAGTCATTAAGATAGGCAAAATAAATATAACATAGATACTATGTCACAGTCATTAAGATAGGCAAAATAAATATAACAAGTTCCGGTAAGAATGTGGAGAAATTGGAATACTTAAACATGACTGATTCAGTCACTTTGGGAAAGTTTGGCAGGTCATCAAAATGTTGAACACAGAACTGCATGACCCAGCAATTCCACACATAAGGTATGTACCCAAGAGAATCGAAAATTCATGTGTACATAAAAACTTGTGCATAAATTTTCATTAGCAGCATATTTATAATAGTGAAAGTGAAGTCGCTCAGTCGTGTCAGACTCTTTGCAACCCCATGGACTGTAGCCTATCAGGCTCCTCCGTCCATGGGATTTTCCAGGCAAGAGTGCTGGAGTGGATTGCCATTTCCTTCTCCAGGGGATCTTCCCAACCCAGGAATAGAACCCAGGTCTCCCGCATTGCAGGCAGACGCTTTACCGTCTGAGCCACCTCCAAAGCAAAAACAATTCAAACGAAGAATGAATAAGATATGGCATATCCATACAATGAAATGTTATCCTATTATTCAGCAAAAAAAGGAATGGACTGCGGATACAAACATGAATGGACCCTGAAAACATGCTAAGTGAAAGAAAAGATCACATCTTGTATGATTCCCTTGATATGAAATGTCCAGAATAGACACATCCATCAGTTCAGCCACTCAGTCATGTCTGACCCTTTGCGACGCCATGGACTGCAGCACGCAAGGCTTCCCTGCCCAGCACCAACTCCTGGAGCTTACTCAAACTCATGTCCATCGAGTCGGTGATACCGAACAAATCCATAGAGACAGAAAATAGTAGATTTCATGAAATGAGGGGAGAGGATATAGGAATTGACTGTTACTGGGCACAGAGCTTCTTTTTAGAGTGATGGAAATGTTCTAAAATAAGACAGTGGTAGGGACTTCCCTGCTGATTCAGTGGCAAAGACTCCGCACTCCCCATGCAGAGGGCCCAAGTCTGATCCCTGATCAGGGAACTAGATCCCATCCATATGCCACAAATAAGAGTTCAAAGATCCCACATACCGCAACTTAAGACCCAGCACAGCCAAAGAAATAGGTAAATAATGATAGTGGAGATGGTGGTATGTGTAACACCATGAAACACCAAAGGCCACTGAATTGTTATGCTTTTTACTTCTGGACTTTAAGTCCATAAAGGTAGACTTTATGTTACTGAATCATATCTCAATAAAGTTGTTTTTTATATATATATATATATATATATATGATTGCTTATGAACTAAATTGGCACTGGTGTTGATGGGTTATTTTCTCTTCTATAAACAATCAGTTTAAGATTTATTCGGAAAATATTGAACCAAAAAAATCATCACAAAGGTGAGATAGACAGCATAAAGACGTGACTCTGAAAGATTTTTACCCTTAAATAATACCAAACGTTATATGCTTTCTAAATATGTAGGATAAGATCTACTTATAAACTGTCAAACTAATCTCTTCAGTTAAATGAACAGTCCCTGTTTTTACAAAGTCCAGAGCTATTCAGGTATGCGGGCTAAATAGCAACAAAGCAGGGGAAAGTACACGGGAAAGACATGGGCTGTAACAAGTTAATCGGTTTGGACAGAATAAAGGTCCAGGCGTTTATTTCCTGTGAGCAGAAGGTTTGAAGCAAATTACGTTCAAAACTCAGAGTCTCTGCCTGTTATTTTAAACAACTGGTCCAGGATCATTATTAACTGAGGCTTACAGATATCACACATTCACGTAAATACACTGAGGTTAGCAGCAGGCCAGACAGCAGGAAATCTATGAATTTCGTCCTGGAAAGATGCTGCACTTAAGTTTAAAGAAAAAAGGAAGAGCAACCAGAACCTCAGTTACAAAAAGCAAATTGCGAGCGCTGAGCCCAGCTGTCTATAGAGACGCAGATCCTGTCTTCCCAAGTGATGTGTGTGAAGAAGCTCATTTACGTGAATAAGTTCTGTATCTTTGCTGGAACAAGAATCACTAACTCATAGCCATGGCTTAGAAGTTAATACTAGAAACATTCTATCAGTGATCAAACTGAGGCTGAGACGGAGACTAGAGAAACGAGATTTCCTGATGTGCGATGGAGAAGAGCATGTGGGATGCTTCACACTGTGAAGCAACAAGAATTTTCAGAGTTAGCTAGAGAGAAGATAATCCCCATCAAATTTTAAACCCATATCAAAAAAACAATGGCCAGAGATAAACCTGGTAGAAGAAAGAACTCTTTACTTAGTAAAGTGATTTAGAGACTTTAAAAAAATAATAATTGGGCCTTCCCTGGTGGCTCAGATGGTAAAGAATCCTCCTGCAACTTGGGAGCAACCTAGGTTCAATCCCTTGGCTGGGAAGATCCCCTGGAGGAGGGCATGGCAATCCATTCCAGTATTCACGCCTGGAGAACCCCCACGGACAGAGGAGCCTGGCAGGCTACACTCCACGGGCCGCAGTCAGTCAGGCACAACCGAGAGACTAAGCACACACAACACAAATAATGAGAGGAAGAGGCAACCAATTTCTAATCTCAATCAATTTACCAACTGTTTATTTCCATTTGAGAATTCAATCTTCTAAAAAGTTACCAGTGAATTTGATTCCTGTTCAGGAGCAATGCTATTGCTATGTCCTAAAGAAATCTGGGGTCTGAGCTAGGGGATATTGATAAGAATGTCCCATCAATGTAACATGCAGTTTCTACTAATTTAAAGAGTAAGATACTGTGTTCCTGGCTCATGTTTGGACTGGAGGTTATACATACAAATAAATACACTACGGGAGACATGCACAATCAAATTTCAAACTGAAACATAACCCATATGTGTAATCTGTTGTATGATGCAGAATCTATTTCTGTGAATGAGGGTAGCAATTGCACTTTTGAAGACTCAGAGATTTTAATCTCACACTGAAAGGGGAAAAAATGATATATACAAAAATACAGAATAATTTAGTTTTTCTTATTTTACATTTCCATATCTAGTCAAACTCAAAGACTTTTAACATGATATTATGGGGGGTTAAATATGATATTATGGAGTACGTTTGAAAATTTTTAATAAGGAATCATAAATTGCTTTTCACAGGCACAAACTAGGATTCTCATTTTTTTTAATCCCATTTAAATCTACATTCTTTTCAGAGTGATGAAAATGTTCTAAAATAAGATCCTGGTGATGGCTGTACAATTTTTATTTGCACAAAATTTAGGCGAAATAAGATATTCTATAAACAGTAACTTGAAATTTTTATATCTAATTCTAAAATCTCGCTAATGTTTAATGGATTCATCTCAGCATTTTTCGGTTCTTTGTATATATTACTACCATCCTATACATCTGCCTCTAAAGAGTTTTGAAAGAGAAATTATCTACTCTATAGTCATGTCAATATCACAATAAAAGCATGCCATATGGCGGGAATAGTGTTACATTCCTGGATTCACTGGTTAAAGAAACCCAGACTTAAAGGTTGCCAGAAATTCAGTAATGAAGCAGGGACTATACTCTGGTCTTAGGAGCAGAGGTGATATTTTTAAATAAAAGTGGTTGGAGAACAGTCATGCTGTCTTCAAACAGAATCTATATAAACCTGAAAAGTTCTTACATAGTAGCTACACTGTTCTGCAAAAGTAAGTAGACACTGAGAAGTATATTTGTATTATCTGGAGTAACCAAAGGAACCAAAACTAGCAGCTCTGGGGAGTGGAGAAAGGAAGGCAGAAATATTGTCAAATTTTCAGCCTAATCTCTTTGGCGCTCCTTCTCTAATTTATTTATTACCATGAAAGTGAAAGTGAAGTCACTCAGTCGTGTCTGACTCTTTGCGACCCCGTGGACTGTAGCCTACCAAGCTCCTCTGTCCATGGGATTCTCCAGGCAAGAATACTGGAATGATTTGCCATTTCCTTCTCCAGGGGATCTTCCTGACCCAAGGATCGAACCCGGGTCTCCCTCACTGGAGGTAGACGTTTTAACCTCTGAGCCACCAGAGAAGCCCACATTTATTACCATAGGCAGAGTATTAAATGTTTTAAATAGAAATTTTAACAGAGAATAAAATAAAACGAAGTTGCTAGATCTCCTTCCAAATAGATGTTTCTAATTTGAAAAACAAATTAGAAACATTAGTATGATCCCACGACAATGGAATATGAGGAAGATAAAATGATGGCAATAAATGTGGCCAGGCCCAGAATGAAACCTGCAGGCTCACGCTCCTAACTCTGGAATCAACAGCTATCTTATCAGTTAACAGCAGGGGAAGGCGGCGAGGGGTATAGGATAGGCAGACAGCTTCCACTGTCTATAGCAAACAATCCTCCTATTTAAAAATTTGTCTGGCACTTCACAGTAAATCCACGCTATTTCAAATAAATAAGAGAAAGAGTGGACCACTCTTCCAAAACAGTTGCACTGCCGACTCTCGTTGTGGCCTAGTGCAGAAAGACGCAAATATCGTTGGTTCTGGGTCAGCTGACTCAGAATCAGCCTGAGTGTGAGGCTGCTTTAGGGATTCTTCATCCAGTTTACTTCTACATGATTTAAAAAAAAAACCTATACTCAAGTCTGTCCTCCAATAGTATAAATAAATAATGTAAATAATTCACAACATTTTCCTTTTAGTAGTGCATATAATGACCTCTCACAATCAATGTGCTTTGATATCTGAGTTGAGACTTGCTGAAAAGGATGAGGAAACAGGAAATGTTTTGTTTTTAATTTTCTAACAACCATGAACATACCACCCAGCACTATATGTGTGTGTGTGTATACGTGGTATATATACATGCCTTTGTGCGTATGCCCATGGGCCCCTTCCCTCACTTCCTGTGAAACAGAATATCAACTTTCATTCCAACAAATTTTTGGAAAGTAATAAAAAACACAGGGAAGAATACTTAAAACTAATCTCATTTTTGCCAATTTAATGTTTGCTATTCCAAGTACCAAAATAAATGCATGGCCTTCAAGTTAAGGTATGACAAAGCAGAAATCTGATATGGATATAATGTCTACTACTCATCTGAATCCATGACTCAGAGTATTTTAAATATACATATGGAAACCAGAGTCTTTTCATAACCAGAGTACAAACGAGAAACTTGTGCCGAGACATGACAAACATGAATCTGAAAAAGCTTCACAGATTTAAACCTTCCATTTAAAACACAAGCTGTGTTATCAGTGCTTTGATATAATCCTGAAAATGCAGCAACACTGAGTTTAAAATCTCGGTAATGTTTTCTGGTTGTGATGATGGTGATCACTTGTTCCATTAATGGTAAACACATACTGTATGACACATACACGTTCAAGAAGGGAATTCATATATTGACAGAGATAACTTTTGAGATTTCTTGTTACATGCTTAACATATTTGCAGTGGCTATCTCTGGACATGTAACTGGAAGAAAACTCTAAAGTTTTACCTTTTTACAGTAACCTCAGAGCCAGTTTGGTCACTACAGAAGTAATATATGTTCTTCCAGAAGTCAGAGCAAGTAATAAAACCACCCATAACCTCACCACCTGGCCATAACCCCATGACTGCTTTAAATCAGAGTGTATCTTTGTCAGAGCATGCAATAAAAGTGGCTAAGTGCCTGGTTCTGAACTCCCAGGTTTGAATCCTGCCTCTTCCCTTTATTAGCCCTGTGACCTTGAGCAAACTTAGGAACTCAGTATCTGTGTGTCAAACAGGAATAATAATAGCAGCTACTTCACTGAATTTTTAGATATAATTATCCTACCTATAGAGTTTTGCTACCTGCCTTTTCACTTACAACAATCTGTGAACAGTTTCCATGCCATTAAATGTTCTACTATGAAATGTTTAAGGGCTGCAGTGCATCCCATTACATGGCTGTTCTAGAATGTATTCTGACCCTCATGGCCAGGCATGTAAACTGTCTTCAGCTTTTCGCTATCATAAGGGGCACGAGGAGATGTCAGGGTTGGAAGGAGGATGTCCTAAATCACAGAGACACTGACCATGGCTACACCCACCAGGCTGTTTGCCTGTGAAACGGTTGTCATCTTCCTGGACGCCCAGGCCACTCGGTTCTGCCTTCTCTCAAGTTAGGTGCCAGTCTTCCAGCCGTTCTAGGCGTTCTCAGCAGCCTTCACATAAATTATCTGATGCTCAAATTAGCCCAAGTCAGCTTCTGTTACTTGTAACCAAAACACTCTACAGATACACACGATGTCATTCTCTTATAATTCTGCTGCTGCTGCTGCTGCTAAATCACTTCAGTCGTGTCCAACTCTGTGCGACCCCACAGACAGCAGCCCACCAGGCTCCCCCATCCCTGGGATTCTCCAGGCAAGAACACTGGAGTGGGTTGCCATTTCCTTCTCCAGTGCGTGAAAGTGAAAAGTGAAAGAGAAGTCACTCGGTCGTGTCCAACTCTTAGTGACCCCATGGGATTTTCCAGGCAAGAGTACTGGAGTGGGGTGCCATCGCCTTCTCCAATAATTCCACTGCACACACACAAATGACAAGCTACACAACCAACTGACCTTCACAAAATCAGCTCCGTCTCAGGAAGCAGTCAGCAGCTAGACAACCGCAATGCAAAGGACTCAGGTTCTCAAGACAGATATTTTTTCTTCCAGTGAATACAAAATCCAAAGGAGCCTTCATGCACTTACAGGCCAAGGATGTTACAATTTCACTAATACAAAACTACACAGACTATCATCTACAGAAAGGCTAATCTAATCTCTTTCTCAGAGGAAAAAAATCAAACTGCATGTTATACCCAAATACCAATCACCACTGCTACTAACACTTACTACAATTACAGTTGCTCCTGCTGTACACCACTCTACTACAAGGCCAGGCCCTGCCAGAAATGACTTACGCGTGTGTTAATCACTCAGTCGTGTCCAACTCTGCGACCCCATGGCCTGTAGCCCGCCAGGCTTCTCTGTCAATGGAATTTTCCAGACAAGGATACTGGAGTCAGTTGCCATTTCCTTTTCCAAAAACTTGTAATAAACTTTTAAGTAGATAATATTATTCCCATGTTATATGTGAGGAAACTGAGGCCTCAGAGAGACTGAGTAACTTGCCAAAGGTCACACAGCAATTCAGGATTCAGATCCAGGCAACCCAGCTTCAAAATCCTGTGTCCTTAACTACCCTATATACTGCGTCTTGATTTTTGTTTTATAATGACAGACATTTGAGTTCTGCTCAAAACATAACATTGTCGGTGCCTACAGGGCAGGACAGTACTGACCACATGCATGGATTCTGATAAAGACCCCATTTTCTGTTGCAGCTTCTCTCCCTAAGACTATGACCCCCACACACAGAATATCTCATCACACCCCTTCCCCCAACAAATGCCAAGTGCTTTTTCACTTCTAAGCCTTCACTCAAGCTATTGTTTTGTTAGGTGGCTTTGTTGTTTGGGCTGCAGCACATAGGGTCTCAGTTCCCCGACCAGGGATCAAACCCGTGCCCCCTGCACTGGAAGCTTGAAGTGTCTCACCCACTGGACTGCCAGCAGAGTCCCAATCTCCATCATTTAAAACGCCCTTCCAAACCCTTACCCTTCTTCCTGTTTCCATCCAATAACACAACACCAAGTTCTAATGCCACATCCTCCACAAACCTTCCCCAAGCCCACCCAGATGGAGTGAGTTTGCCGGCCCCTATACCCCTGTGATTCTGTTTACCTCCAGTGGAGTGCATACGACACTCTGCTATCCTACTCTCCCAATGTAAGAGTCTAGAAAGCAGAGACTTTATCTGATCAATTCCCTTCTCTTATTTGGTATCCTTCACTGCATAGAAAAAGGTCATTGCAAGAAATAGTTGCTTAATAACCACTGAGGTTAAGGAAATAAATCCAGGCTGTAAAGACTTCTCCATCAAGATGGATTATCAAAGGAAGCAACTGGAAAATATCAAAGATTTAGAAAACCTTAGGCTATCATTAAACTACTCTAAGCCCCAGTAAATCTAAGTCTAAAAACCTATCATTAAGAGACACTATCATTTGTGAAATTTTAACATTTATCTCAAAAGAGCCTTTTAATGTCTGAATGTGCGCCCTGGGGGAAATGAAGGAGGAAATTTTGGGGAAAACTATTTCAAATATTTGGTAAATATTGGGAACACAAGGTCACATGAACCACAAGGGAAAAGCCTAAACTCGGGCTGCTACTAGAGCCACCAGCAGAGGGTCACAGCCGCAGGCGGGGCAGGCGGGGCGGCCCTCCTCCGGGAGTCCACTGCCCTCTGAGAGCTCTTCTTCCTCCAGGTGGTTTTCCTTGAGTGATTTATGGGCTCAATCAAAGCTAAGTAGCTGTCTGCATTTTTCTGAGTTACCTGCTCATCACCTCGGAGACAAGAAAATATTGTTCCCTTTGCATTTTTCTCAGATCGGATACGTAGTTATGGAAAATGGGTGGGCGAAACCCAAATGGAGTTACGGTTATTAACCAGGTGGTAACACTAAGATTCTGTGATCCGTTTAACAGGAAAGGTGCGATCCTGGGCCACCGACAGGAACAAGAACGAACAGAAAACACTCACTGCCCTCCCCACCTGCAGATCCGACGCAGAGTGGGCTCTCCTGTCTAGACCCCCTGCCCCAAGGGGGGCCACCATGGTGAGAAGTCCGAGCACCGCCAACGGGAGAGCAGCCTCTGCTCCCAGCGCCGAGAGAAAGCAGCCAAGAGCCAGCGCAGCCAAAGACAACACAGAAGCTCTAAAACAGAAAGTGCTCCCTCACCCTCACTGGGCGACCCACTAAAGCCCTTGTCACGAGCAGCCCTTGGTGGGAGCATCTCAAAGCATGCACTCCTTCCTAAACACTATAAAGCCTCACTTAAAATCGTTATGAAACCTCAGGACTTCCCGGGTGGTTGAAGGCTAGGACTCTGTGCTCCCAGTGCAGGGGGCCTGGGTTCAATCCCCGATCAGGGAGCTGGAGTCCACAGGCCTCCACTAAGAGTTTGCACATCGCAACTAAAGATCCTGCCTCTCACAACACAACCACGACCCAGCACAGCCATGCAAATAAATAACAATAAATATTTTTTAAAAGGATACGAAACCTGTATTGGGATCGTTCTGATTGTGTTTGCTTGCTCTCCTCTTGGTCCAGGCTCATAAGGAGCTCTTGGAAATCCCTGGACCTGAACACAACAGGAAAACAACTGTTCTCAGACACAGAGAGGTGGGTGACTGCCCTCAGCAGTCCCCGGTGGAAAGGATCTTCCTGTTAACCGCAGGACTGCTCTGTGCCAAGCAGCTTACAGTCACAGCAAGGAAGCAATGTTAAATGGTCCCAGCCTCCCCTAACCTAGTCCTCAGTTCAGTTCAGTCACTCAGTTGTGTCTGACTCTGCGACCCCATGAATCGCAGCACGCCAGGCCTCCCTCTCCATCACCATCTCCTGGAGTTCACTCAGACTCACATCCATCAAGTCAGTGATGCCATCCAGCCATCTCATCCTCTGCTGTCCCCTTCTCCTCCTGCCCCCAATCCCTCCCAGCATCAGAGTCTTTTCCAGTGAGTCAACTCTTCGCATGAGGTGGCCCAAGTACTGGAGTTTCAGCTTTAGCATCATTCCTTCCAAAGAAATCCCAGGGCTGATCTCCTTTACGATGGACTGGTTGGATGTCCTTGCAGTCCAAGGGACTCTCAGGAGTCTTCTTCAATACCACAGTTCAAAAGCATCAATTCTTCAGCGCTCAGCCTTCTTCACAGTCCAACTCTCACATCCATACATGACCACAGGAAAAACCACAGCCTTGACTAGACGGACCTTGGTTGGCAAAGTAATGTCTCTGCTTTTGAATATGCTATCTAGGTTGGTCATACCTTTTCTTCCAAGGAGTAAGCGTCTTTTAATTTCATGGCTGCAATCACCATCTGCAGTGATTTTGGAGCCCCCAAAAATAAAGTCTGACACTGTTTCCACTGTTTCCCCATCTATTTCCCATGAAGTGATGGGACCAGATGCCATGATCTTCGTTTTCTGAATGTTGAGCTTTAAGCCAACTTTTTCACTCTCCACTTTCACTTTCATCAAGAGGCTTTTGAGTTCCTCTTCACTTTCTGCCATAAGGGTGGTGTCATCTGCATATCTGAGGTTATTGCTATTTCTCCCGGCAATCTGGATTCCAGCTTGTGTTTCTTCCAGTCCAGCGTTTCTCATGATGTACTCTGCATAGAAGTTAAACAAGCAGGGTGACAATATACAGCCTTGATGTACTCCTTTTCCTATTTGAAACCAGTCTGTTGTTCCCAGTCCTAAGTGACACCAAATGGCCTTCTCAGAGAAAAGGGTATCCTCAATGGAATCTCACTTCTTCTCTTGACAGTTAGAAATCACACCAGGGGAGAGAAACACCCTATAGTTCACCTCGACAGCAAACTCATCCGCACTCATCCACATGTGACCCAGAAAGCAGATGACAGATATCCATCCCAACCCTGTGAAAAGGAGCAAAAGCGAGGCTGCTAATCTTATTTACCTATATGAGAACACTTTTCAAAGTCATTTTTCTTGTGGCAGGGGAGGATAAATTAGGAGCTTGGGATTAATGTATACACACTACTATATGTAAAATAGTAAATAACAAGAAAACAAGGACCTATTGAATAGCACAGGGAACTTTATTATATCCTGTAGTAAGGTATAATGGAAAGGAATCTGAAAAAGAGTGTGTGTGTGTGTGTGTGAGAGAGAGAGAGAGAGAGTGAGAGAGAGAGAGAGAGAGAATGGGGCTTCCCTGATGGCTCAGCAAGTAAAGAGCCCACCTGCCGATGTAGGAGACACAGGAGACGCAAGGTGCATCTCTGGCCCAGGAAGATCCCCTGGAGAAGGAAAGAGCAACCCACTCCACTATTCTTGCCTGGAGAATCCCATGGACAGAGGAGCCTGGCGGGCTGCAGTCTCTGGGGTCGCAAAAAGTTGGACATGACTGGGCGACTAAGCACATATGTGAATGAATCACTTTGCTGAACACTTGAAACTAAAACATTGTAAATTATAATAACTATGCTTCATTTTTTTTTTTTAAGTGATTCTTCTCGCTAAAAAAAAAAATCACTGAGAACAGACATCTCCAAACTCACTGCAAGATTTAAGAGAAACGCTTGAAACCGTGTGAAAGGCACCAGGGGAACCGACTCAGGCAAACCATAAGGGGACTCACACCCTGCTCACAGCCTGAACAGCTGGCCACTGTTGCTGCAGAGTCTCCACAGCTGGCCCATCCCAGGCGTTCCCTGCCACACCCCTGCACTCGACATTCCATTTTTAAAAGATTAATAGGACTGCTTATCTTGAAAAGAATCATTCCTTTAATAAAGAACTGACACAGGACAATCTCGTTAGAGATGTGTGTGTATTTGGCTGTGTGGATGTGTGCTTGGGTGCAGTCGCTCAGTCGTGTCCGACTCTTTGCAACCCCACAGTCTGGAGCCCGCCAGCCTCCTCTGTCCATGGGGATGCTCCAGGCAACAATGCTGGAGTGGGTTGCCATGCCCTCCTCCAGGGGATCTTCCCAACCCAGGGGTCTCCCACATTCCAGGTGGATTCTTTACCGTCTGAGCCACCAGGGAAGCCCAAGAAAACTGGAGTGGGTAGCCTATCCCTTCTCCAGGGGATCTTTCTGACCCAGGAATCAAACTAGGGTCTCCTACATTGCAGGTGGATCCTTTATCTCCTGCCAAATCACGTATGTTGAAGACTTTGTACAAGTTATATCTGTGGATCTACAGAGTCTTCCGTCTCAGGCCTTATGCTAACCCCGACCCCAGACTTTAGCCTCCCTCTGTCGATGTTCTTCACATGGTGACCCATGACACAGCTGGACATCTGAGCAGCCAAGTTTCAGAATTTCTAAAGATAGAATAATACCAGAGAAACTGGCTTGAATAATAGTCAGTTAAGTATTATATCAAGTGACCAAATCAACCAAATGGGAGCCCATTTTAGAAAAAGAGAAGGTCCTCTTATTAACTATGCCAGGACAAAAGGGTCAAACAAAGGTTAAACAGAACTGTTCCAGGCAAAAACTGAGAGTATGATTACCCTAGAATATTCCCACCAGATAAAACTTGTTCCCAGTTCTAAGGCGTTATTTATACTGTTCTATAGATGCCAAAACACTGGGTAGGCCACCTCCTCTCAGGCACGCTGCGGCCATACCTTATTTTATTGTGCTTTGCTTTATGGAACTTCAGATTCTGCAGGTTTTTACAAATTGAAGGCTTCTGGTAACCCTGTGTCAAGCAAGTCTATAGGCACCATTTGTCCAACAGCCTTTGCACAGTTTGTGTCTGTCACATTTTGGTAATTCTCACAATATTTTCATTATTTGCATATGTTATGCTGATCTGTAATCAGTCATCTTTGACGTTACTATGATTCACTGAAGGCTCAGATGCTGGTTAACATTTTTTAGCAATAGAGTCGGACATGACTTAGTGACTAAACAACATCACGACATTATTTAGACAGAATGCTACAGTAGAGCATAAACATAATTTTTATATGCACTGGGAAACCAGAGAGTCCACGTGACTCACTTTATTCAATATTCACTTTAATGCAGTGATATAGAACCAAACCCACAATGTCTCTGAGGTATACCTGTATTTGATAATAGCAGAATAATAGGAACTGGGAGGGCTGGGGGGAGGAAGGTAAAACACGGCTGAGACTTGAGGCGCATTGTCTGTCCAGTAATCTAACGCACGAACTAACAGCATCTCGCGCATCCCTGACGTGGAAAAGGACACAGTGACCGCAGACGCACGGCACGTCCCAGAGCCCCTTTTTCAAAAGACACAACTGCAAGCCTGACACAATATTCACACCCTGGATCACAGGAGAAGGTATGTAAGAACCATGCATAGGATTCTGAATCACAAGATTAACAAATCTGTGCTGTGAACTATAAATTTACGAGAGATTGATCTCTCCCGATACGATATTAAGAAATTGACTGAATTTTAAGACGTTGGAAATTAGATGTTAAGAGAATACGATGATTTCTTCTGTGCCATTGTTTACGCATCTTCCGTCCTCTCTAGGCTCACTCTGGGAGGCTGGGGCTGCAGCTCTACAATCTACATTTCTAGGACCCAGTGCTGGCTGGCTCCCTGTTCATTTCTGCCAAAGGGAAATCCTAGAGAGAGGCTAAGAGAGGAGAGAAAGAACAAAGGGCTTCTTCCTTGTTTTCCTATTTCTGTCAGCATCACTCCAGCCGCAACTGGATCTCCAGATGTTGAGATATGCACCATGATACATACTCAAGCATATCCGGGGCAGAGTCATGGGTAAACCGTAGAACTAGAGACACCTGCATGTCCATCAGAGGAGTCCAACTGATTTAACACAAACAAGGCAGTGGAGGAATAGAGTAACCCCAAAAGTATGTAAGACATACAGATAACAAGCATCAAAATGGTAGAAAGCTTTATCAGCAAGTACATGAATGCATAAGTGTTTAACTCTCCAATTAAACGATGGACAGAGTGGACACCAAAGCATGATCCAAGTATATGCTGTCCCCAAAACACTTTTTTTTCTGTCCACGTCACATGTTCCCCGACCCTAGAATGAGCCCGGGCCACCGCAGTGAAAGCACTGAGTTCTAACCACTGAACTGCCGGGGAATTCCCACAAAAGACTCATACAGAAATACGCAGAAAGTGAAAGAACAGGAAAAGGCATTCCATGCTAACAGTAACCAAAGACAGCTGGAGTACCAGCTATGGCAGTACCAGACGACACAGGCTGTAAGACAAAAAGCTGGCAGACCGGACAAAGAGAGACCTTATATAATGATGAGCCAATTCATCAAGAAGACGTAAAAATCATATATGCACCTAACCACGGAGCCACAGATATATGAAGGAAGAACTGACAGTTGAGGAGAGAAACAGTTCTCCAATGACAGCTGGAGGCCTCAATACCCCACTTCCAATGATGGAAAGAACAGTAACACAGATCAACAAGGAAACGAAAGAGCCAGCGCCGTAACCCAGCGAGACCTAACAGACATGTATCAGAGATTCCACCCAAGAATGGCAGGAAACACATTCTTCTCAAGTGCATGTGGAACATTCTCCAAGACAGTCCATGTATTAGGACAAAAAACAAGTCTCAATAAGTTTTAAAAGGCTGAAATAATTCAAAGTATCTTCTACAATCACAGTGGAATGAAACTGGAAGTCAGTAACAGAAGGAAATCTGAATTCACAAATATGTTGAAACTACACAACACACTTAAAAAAAAATAGTACATCAAAAAAAAAATCTCAAGATAAATTAGAAAACACTTTGAAATGAATGAAAATGAAAATCCACCATATTAAAATGCATGAGATGCAGCGAAAGCATTGCAAAGTGGAAAATGTGGTTTTGAATGCCTGCACTGGAAAAGGAGGATCTCAAATTAATAACCTAATCTTGCATCTAAAGGAACCAGGAGAAGAAGAAATTAAACCCAAAGCAGGCAGAAGATCAGAGCAGAGACAAGCAAACTAGAGAATATAGAGAGAATCAGCAAAACCGAAAGTTTGTCCTTTGAAAAGATCGACAGAATCAACAAATCTCTATCTAGGCTGGCCATGGAAGAGAGACGACTCAAATCGCTAATGCAAGCAGTGAACCTGGGGTTCACTAAGAAATAAGGTTATAAGAGAATATGCCCTGTTGCTCACGAGGCTACTATGTCCATGAGATTCTCCAGGCAAGAATACTGGAGTGGGCGCCGTTTCCTTCTCCAGGGGATCCTCCCAGACTAGGGATCGAACTCATGCTTCCTGCAGTGCAGATGATTCTTCACCACTGAGCCACTGGGGAAGACCCCAAAGACTGAATGATTTCCCCTAATAGCAGGAATAAGACTAGAATGGCTGCTTTTGCCAGATAAGGGCATCTAGATTGGAAAGGAAGAAGTGAAACTCTCTATTCACAAATGGCATAAACCTCACATACAGAAAACTCTAAAGAATCCATATAAAAACTGTTAGAGCTAATAAATGAGCTCTGCAAAATTGCAGAATACATGGTCAGCAGTCTACTATCAGTTGTATTTCTATACACTAGCAATGAATATCCAAAAATAAAATTAAGAAGACAATTGCATTTACGTTAATATTAGAGAGAATAAAATAGTTTGCAACAAATTTAGCCAAAGAAGTACAAGACTTATACACTGAAAACTATAATACAGTTGTAAGAAATTTTGAGACCTAAATAAATAGAAAAATAAAATCCCATGTTTATGGATTATAATATTTAATAATGTTAAGATGACAACAACCCCCAAATAGATCTACAGGTTTAAAGCCATTCCTATCAAAACCTCAAATGCTTTTTTTAAAAAATGGAAATGGACAAGCTCATTCTAAAATTCATATGAAACTGCAAGGGACCCTGAAGAGTCAAAACAATTTCAAAAAAGAACAAAGGCAAAAGATTTACACTTTCTATTTCAACTCACTACAAAGTGATAATTATCAAAATAGTGTGGTACTGATATAAGGAGGGACGAAGACAATATACAATTGAGTCTAGAAATAAGGTAACACATTTATGGTGAAATGATGTCAACAGGTGCCAAGTGCAATCAATGGGGGGTAAAGTCTTTTTCAATAAATACAGTTAAACCTTGAATAAGGCGGGAGTTAGAGGCCTGACCACCCCGGCAGCTGACGTGTGCTCCTGCATCTGTGGAGCCAGCCAACAAAGGATCGAGTAATACTAGAGTATTTGCTACTGAAAAAAACTATGTATAAGTGACCCTGTGCAGTTCAAACCCATGTTGTTCAGGGGTCCACTGCAGTCTTCTCAACAAATGATGCCGGGACAACTGGATATCCACTCACAGAAAGGGTATGTTTGGACCCCTACTTTGCAGCATATACAAAATTAATTCAAAATGGATTAAAGACCTATAGTAAGAGCTGAAACTATAAAACTCTTAGGAGGAAACACGGGGCAGATTCACTATTTTTGGATTAGGTAATGGCTTCATATGACACCGAAAGCACAAACAGAGTTTCAAATGCAAAGCAACAAATGTTCACCAGGATATGGAGAGACCGGAGCCCATAGACACTGCTGCTGGGGTGGTAAGACGGCGCGATCATGGTGGAGAGCAGCTCACTAGCTCCTTACAATTCAAGCAGAATTCCATGGGACGCCACCATTTCTACCCCTCGGTGCAACCCGAGAGAATGAAACATGCGGTTCCACAAAAACGTGGACACACGTGTTCACAGAGGTGTTGTTCACTGCCAAAAAATGTAAATCACCCCAATGCTTATCAGCTAACGAACAGACCGACAAAATGTCTGCATCCATACAATGAAATATTATTCTGCTATAAAAAAGAAGTATTGACACATACCGCAACATGAATAAACCCTGAAAACATTACGCCAAGTGAAAGAAGCCAGACACAGAAGGCCATGTGTCGCATGAGTCTGTGAAATGCCCAGAACAGGCAAAGTTCTAGACAAAAGCAGATGTCGGGGCTAGGGTGGGGACAGTGGAGAACGACCGTTTAGCAGGTGCTCAGTTTCTTATTGGAGAAGGCAATGGCAGCCCACTCCAGTACTCTTGCCTGGAAAATCCCATGGGCGGAGGAGCCTGGTGGGCTGCAGTCCATGGGGTCGCCAAGGGTCGGACACAACTGAAGCAACTTAGCGGCGGCGGTAGCAGCAATTTCTTACGGGGGAAGGAAAACGTTCCACAGTTGTATAGTGGCGACAGCTGCACAACACCGGGAACACACGAAAAGTCACTGGATCGCACGGTGAATTTTGATTCAATTTACAAGAGAAAAAAAGGAGGCAGCCCTCTCTATACTAATATTGGAAGCACTCCAAGATGCATTATTTAGTGAAAAAAGCAATGCATGGGACTGTGAATGATATGATCTCCCTTAAAAGGGGGGCAATAGGTCAAGGAAGGCTATACATACAAGCATTTTTATCTAACATTTTAACAAACTCTTAAGAAACTGTTTCTGGTAAACTGTCTCTGGGGAAGAGAATCTGATGGCCAGGTAGCTATAAAGAGACTTTCTTTTCAAAATAAGCCCTCTTGAACAACCTAAATGTATGTGTATATTACTTCCCCCGACCCTGTCAAAAAATATATATATATAACCTTTCCAAGAGAATAAATAAAGAGATGCTTATATAATGAAAACATGTTTACGGGAAGGTATGCTAAGTATGCGGACCCATACCGGGTATAGAAAAGCACGGGGAATGAGATTCTACAACAATGTCAGACATTGGAATACTCTTTAAGAGTGTAATTACACATTTCCCAACTAGAAGACTGAATAAACAACGTGATGCTTACATAAGAAACTGAAAGGCTACTTGAGTCAGTGACAAGCAAGCCATCCTTAGGGCCCCTGACCCCTTGGGCAGGAAACCTGGGCTCCTTTTTCCTCCCAGTTAAGATCTCAGCCTGGGGCCTTCAGGCACTAACAGGTAGGGCAGTCCCCAGACTGAGAAGCATCTGTACACAAGTCAGAGACTGTACAAACACCCATGGCCACCATTATAGGCCAAAGGCCTATTTTCAACACTTTCTCGTGACTCTGAAGACCTTCCAACTGTATCACTAACCGCCCAAAATAACTATATTGCTTTAATTCACTGCTAGTGAGTCTCCAGGCACACGGACAGGTGTCAGGAAAATAAAGTCCTTTCGGTGTCCGCTGCTAACTTTTTCTGTTGTTCTGTTTCTGGGTCAGCTCTGACTCTTTGCAACCCCCTGGACTGCAGCATCCCAGACTTCCCTGTCCTCCACTATCTCCAGGTTGCTGTTGTTTAATCACTAAGTCATGTCCAACTCTCTGTGATCCCATGGACTATAGCCCGCCAGGCTTCTCTCTCCATGGGATTTCCCAGGCAAGAATACTGGAGTGGGGTTGCCATTTCCTCCTCCAGGGGATCTTCCCAACCCAGGGATCGAACCCAAGTCTTCTGTGTTGCAGGCAGATTCTCTACCGCTGAGCCACCAGAGTTTGCTCAAATTCATGTCCATTGAGTTAGTGATGCTATCTAACCATCTCATCCTCTGCCACCCGCTTCTTTTGCCTTCTATCTTTCCCAGCATCAGGGTCTTTTTCAATAAGTCAGGTCTTCACATCAGGTGGCCAAAGTATTGAATCTTCAGCATCTGTCCTCCAGTGAATATTCAGGGTTGATTTCCTTTAGGATTGACTGGTTGGATCTCCTTGCTGTCCAAGGGGCTCTCAAGAGTCTTCTCCAACACCACAGTTCAAAAGCATCAATTCTTCAGCTTCTTTATGCTCCAACTCTTACATCTGTACATGACTGCTGGAAAAACCCGTAGATTCGACTAGACAGACCTTTGTCAGCATAGTGATGTCTTTGCTTTTTAATATGCTGCCTCAGTTTGTCACAGCTTTCCTTCCAAGGAGCAAGTGTCTTTTAAATTCATGGCTACCTACGACCTGCAACATGACCCAGTCAAAGTGTTTGCCTCACCCACACTCTCTCAGGCTCGTGGCTGTTTCCCATTTCTGTCACATTCACCACCAAATCTCTCCTCATCTTCAAGTTCTTTACAAAGGCTGCTAGTGGGTTCTGGCTAAAACAGGAGAACCTCCTGGAGCCGCTGGGAATAAGAGTCTGTCCTTCCTGCCTGGCTTCATTTGGAGCAGAAAAAAATAACAAACCTGGAAGCCCCATGCAGCAGGAGCCTCTGTAGTCTGTGACTTCATTTAAGGAAGTATTCTATGAAACCTCTGAAAAGCGACTGAATTTAGATTGAAGCCTTTCACCATGGATGCCAGCCTCTTCAGCTAGAGAACCCACATGCCCACCAGCACAGCGGGGGTGGGGGCGAAATCAACAACTTTAAAAAGTGCATATAAATGTGTCATCATTGAGGGAAGTGAAGCTGGCACGATTCAGCCCAAAGAAATTTTCTTCTGGTCCCACCAACATCTTAATTCTCGATAGAGGAGTGACTACAAAAACTTTTAGGGAAAGAAACAGTGAACTAAGGGAGACGGGTTTTCAAGCAAGGAATTACTCTGTCTACCAGGATGTCTGTCATGACATCCTCTGGCATCAAGGTACTGAAATCAGCATACTGTCTGAAAATGAGTTGTCTACACTGAGTCAGACAGGAAGGAAAAACCATCTACTTTCTTACGGGTACTATTTCCCCAACACCTTACTCTTCCCAAATGTGTTGATTTAGACCTTGAAGTCTAAAATGAGACACACGCAAAAAGAAAACAACCCCCCCCAACACACACACACACACACACAAAACCTGGTATGACTTGAGATGAACAACAATTAACAGGGAGATAGGGGCTTCCTAGGTGGCTCAGCAGTAAAGAATCTGCCTGCAATGCAGGAGATGTAGGTTTGATCCCTGGGTTGGGCAGATCCCCTGAAGAAGGAAATGGCTACCCAACTCCAGTATTCGGACGTGACTTAGTAACTAAACACTGACAACAACAGAGAGATAATGATCTTTTCTATGCATTTTTTAAACCTTTAAGAGTGAGCCATTTAAAAGCTACTCTTCTCCAATGTTCCATTCCCAAAATAAAGTTAAAATATTATCTATAATTTTAAAATTAACATTTAACAGCCTCATCCAACTTCATGTTCCAAAACTGATTCTATTCTACAAGCCTTCTCTAGACAGATTCCAGCAGATGACTGTGTAAGAGACAAATAGTGAGTTTCCTCGTTCCTGAAGACTTGTCTCCTCTTCTCCCTGCACCCCCAGCAGCTGGGAAACAGTCCCAGATTCTTCCAGAGCTTAGTTTGGAAGTAAAGCTCAGCCTCGATAAACACTCAACCCAGGAAATGCTTTGGATCATAGACCACTTAAAATACTCAGTCTGTCCTTTCCCAGGAGGTCTCTCTACAAACTCCATTTGATAGACAGTTTGGCAGTTTTATATTTTCAGTAAAACCTCCTGGAACATTGCTGAGAGATAAAATCACAGCAGGCTGGAAACTATACAAATGGCGGAGGGGAGCACCACAGCCAACAAAAGCTCCTGACATCTCAAGGGAAAAGTATTGTTCAAAAGAGCTTCCACAAGAGAAAAAAAAAAAAGGAATTCCCTAGTGGTCCAGGGACTAGGACTCTGGGTGCCCAGTGCAGGGGGCCCAGGGTCGATCCCTGGTCACGGAACTAGGTCCCAAATGCTGCGCTCAGGATGCCGCATGCCACAAGTCAGGGGTAAAGAATCCGCCTGCCAAAGCAGGAGACACAAGAGATGCGGCTTTGAACCCTGGGTTGTGAAGAACCCCTGGAGTAGGAAATGGCAATCTGCTCCAGTATTCTTGCCTGGAAAATGACATGGACAGAGGAGCCTGGACCCTATAGTCCAATAAGGTCGCCAACAGTTGGACATGACTGAGTGATTAAGCAGCTGCCTGCCACAACTAATGACCCCACGCACCGGCCCAGCCAAAATCGGTCAATCAATTGTGATCCCAACAGACCTGCTCCCTGGGGGAAGGGAGAGCAGAAGGGGGAGGGAAGGGGTGGGGGGCAAGGTGAACCAAGTCTCCACTCTCTGTGCCACTGGGCATGTTTCTTTTCTCATGTAACCTCAGTAACTGCTTAATATTGTTAGGCCACAATGAAAACAGCGAGAAAGATCTGCTCTTGGTGTTTCTGAGATGTCCTGGTCCTTGCACTACTGAAAAGGCTGACAGTCACACTCACATTCCACACCCACCTTTTTCACACAATCACCATTTCACATCCTTTCTCTTGTGCCTTTGGGACCACGTTTCTCGCTGTGTTTGGGCGCTGTTCAAACCGTCTCCCAAACCACACAATTATCTGTACTAGCAAATTCTCTCCTAAACTTGGTTCCTGAGTTCACAGACAGATTACATAGAGCCCCAGAACATTCCAGCTCAGAGCAACAGTCGGCTTCATTACACTGAACAGAATGTCAAGTTCTTTCCCAGAGTGGTGGTTGGGAGACCTGGTATGGCGGGCTGTCGCTCAGTCATGTCTGACTCTTTGCAACCCCGTGGACTGTAACTGGACGGCTCTTCTGTCCAAGGGATTGCCCAGGCAAAAAGACCGGAGTGGAGAATACTAGAGAATACATTTCCTCCCCCAGGGGATCTTCCTAACCCAGGGATCAAACCTGCGTCTCCTGCATTGCAGGCAGATTCTCTACCGCTGAGTCATTGGGTGAGACCATGGGGAGACCGAGGGGCTAAACCAAATGGAAGAGCAGCACAGGGTTAATTTATACCAAGAATGTGAGAGCATCTCAAAGTCACCAAGGTTTTATTTTTTTCTGTGGAAGCGTAACAACAGAGTAACATTTCAGTAATACATATGTGATAACAAGGCACAGTCGAATCTGATTTTTAGTAAATAATCAATAGGGGTATAGGCCAAGTAGGAAATAGCTAATACAAAAAAAAAAAAAAAACACACAACAACCTTGAGGTTGGTCTCTTTCCTATTTGTATCCTTACCCATCTGTGTCAGGCTCACTTCCCTCTCCATATAACAACCCTTAAAATGTTCACTCTCTGGGAAGGTCGGCTGAACCTGGGAGTTCCTCACAGAATGATGTTTAATGAAGGCTTTAATTCAGAGACAAAAAGGAAAAGAACCAGATTCAGAAACAACTCTGACATCAACTTATAAAGTAAGATGCAAAGTTAACAAAGGAATTCAACTTTAGTCCATTTACGAGATCTTCAGTGAAGTCCTGGGCAAGGCAGCCCCTACTGTATGCTGCTTGGCGTCTGGTTACTTCATTTATTCCTGGCAACAGCCTTAGGAGAAGGGTACTATTTCTGGCAACAGCCTTAGGAGGTGGGTACCTTCTGCTGCTTAAAGATGAAATATCCGATTTGCTCAAGGTCACCGGTATGTAGTCAAACTGGGTTGCCGACTCGACTGTGCTCCACAGTCTCCAGGATGGGGACAAGACTAGAACTTCCCTGGTAAGTTTATTGAGAGGAGGAAACAGACCTCAGGGAAACTGCTTAGCCTAGCGTCTGGCAAGTAGTAAAAAGTCAATAACTGCCAGATACCTCATTATGATTACCTAGCTCACCCTGCTCCTGAGCAGCACAGCTGGAACTGGAGCCCAGGTCAGCTGTGTTCCAAAACCCATACTCTGCGCACAGGGCTGGCCCTGGATCCACTGCTCAAAGTTGTGTCGAAAGGGCTACAGGACAGAAGAGGCGCCAATGAAAGACTTCCCAGCATGGAAGCTCGGAAGCCAGGACTCTAGAGTATTTGGGGAGAGATCCCAGACTTTGGGAATGAAGGCTGCCAGCCCCGGCCTGTGTGATGTGGGGCAGGGTGAAGGGAAGGGAAACCAGACAGGGCCTTCCACCACACCACACCATGCAATTCCCCTCCACGCACTCAAGGGTGACCTCTTTTGCACGAAAAAGGATTTTAAACAGCACCTGAATGTAAATGAAAGGAGACCTGGCGTCCAAAACACAAACACCTTTAAAAAAAAAAAAAAAAACCCACTACACAAACACCAGCCTACCATCAAGACTGGAGGAGCCCCCGAGGCTCCAATTACAACTTGTAAGACAATTTGAAATAAGCACGTGGCTGGTTTATCCACACAAGCTGGGTCTGGGGCTTGGGCTGGGGCAGAAGGGGACCCCCCGCTCCACATAATCATTCAGGGACCCAGGCTGATGGAGGCTCCCCGACGTGATGCACAGTTCTGGGTGCCCCACGCAGAGTGGGAGGCGCTTATAGCAGCAGCCTCAGGGTGGGCGAGATCACTGCTCCTCACGGTTGACCAGCCTGGACCAAGCACGCGGTCCCAGCCAACTGAAGGGCACGAGGACAGTCACTGAGCTGTTTGCGCCACCGCAGAGGCAGCTCTGGAGTGCCGGGGGTGGGGGCACGAAAGAAGAGCGCCTGGAGTAGGCTCTCCTCTGTGTTAACAGGAGGGAGAAACGGAGAAAAGGGGACAGAAAACCTCTGTGCGAATACTGCGGGAGAAACTAGTATTACCGTGGTAAAAACAGTCACCTCTCTGTTAACGCAAATCAAAACTACAATGAGGTGCCACCTCACACCAGTCAGAACGGCTGTCCTTACAGAGTCTACAAATACCAAATGCTCGAGAGGCGGTGGAGAAAAGGGAAGCCTCCTACACGGGCGGTGGGAACGTAGGTTGGGATAGCCCCTGCGGAAAACAGTATGACGCTTCCTCAGAAACTCAAACGAGAGCTACCGAATGATCCAGCCAGGCCACCCGGCCCTGGGCACATGTCCAGACAAAACTAGCCTTCAAAAGACACACGCATCCCGATGTCTGTAAGAGCGCTGTTCACAACTGCCAAGACGTGGAAACCACCTAGACGTCCACAGACAGGACTGCACGAAGAAGTCATGATACACACATACAATGCGATCGCACTCAGCCGTAAAAAGGGACAGAGCAACGTGGATGGGCCTAGAGGTTATCATAGACGTGAAGCACGTCAAAGCAAATACTGTATGATATCCCTTATATGTGGAGTATAGAACATCACACAATGAACCTATAGCTATAAACAGAATCACCAACAGAGAACACACTGGTGAGTGCCGAGAGGGAGGGGGCGGAGATGAGGGAGGGGGGTTATCAGCTGGGAACTATTACATACAGGATGGACAACAAGACTCCTACTGGGTAGCACAGAAAAACATGTCCAGTGTCCTGTGATCAACTATAACGGAAAAGAATATTAAAAAGGTACAAATAAATAAGCAGAATTTTTAATGTCACATTAAAACAAACAGCATTAAAGACCAATAAAAAATTCTAAAATACGTAAAACATTTTCAAAAATAGCTAACGTCTCTGGAGGCCAGCTGGTTGGCAAAGGACAGGGAGGAGGACAGCGCATTTTTAATGGGTATTCTTTTAGATCACACACACGCGTAATCTATTTTAAAACTAAAATAATTTTTAGGCTGTGATTTATACACTTCAAATTAATAGGTTGTTTGGAGGGTTTTTTTCTGAATTGAGTCCAATCTATTCTAATATAAGAAACAGCAAGTTCTTGACTCATACAGCCTGAAATTAAACACCTGGAGTAACACTGACATAATCACATCCCTTTGTAAAGCCTCACTGAGAGATTTTGGACTGACTTCTCTCTGTTCCAAATATAAACATCACTACGATTGTAGGTGATGAGAAAAGTACTGAAGCCAATCAAATGTCTGCTCTTTGAAATAATTTTTCCTGTTACTTCAACTTCTGTACCATTTATTCTCTAAAGAAAATGTCTTTTTCTAAAATAAAAGTGTACTTCTGGCACTGTTAAGCTTAATTTTATGCAAAATCTCAAAAAAAAAAAAAAAAAAGGCAATGTCTCCTGGGTTCTCCCCCGAAATGTTTCAGAATGCATTAAAGTATGGCCTGCACTGAGATATAGCCTTTGCCAAAACCATGATCAGCATCCCTAAACAACCTTAAATACTTCATGGCCAGATGTGCCAGGGGCCTGCCTCCAGGCTTGTGACAAGGTAACCCAACATGTCTGCTCTGCTCACGCAGCTGTCAACAGAAGTAGAATCCTGCTGACATTCAGCGGATGAAGGAAGCCGTAAATAATGCAATAAGTAAACAGTTAGGTCAAGTCCCCGAAAACTCTTCCATCATTCAATTGTAATATCAAAAACAGGCCTAAAAAAAAAAAAGCTTATACTATCCCATTCTAAGCACTCAAAATACCAGAAAATTTCCAAGAGAAATAGCACTCTATCGAGTTATGTGATATCCTTATGGGTTTTCCGTCTAAATTTATGCTAAGCACATTACATAGCCACTTTTTACTATACCAAGTTCGTACTTAAATAGCCTGTGACTATCTCTCAAGTTCTACAATATACTGTCCGCATTTATATTTTAGCGGAAAATCAACTGCCATGCATTTCTTTCAAATGGCAATACTACACTTTCCAAACAGAATGCCTTTGGGTGTATCAAAGGCACTTTCCTAAGTGGGCTTTCTGCCAACAACTTGTGCTTTTTTTAAAGGTTATGTGCATTATCATTTAACCTGCTGGGAGCCTCCAAATAGGTTTATTCAACTAATATTAATGAATTCCTTAAATGTATCTCAAGTTCCTTTCTAGATCAGTGAAGAAACACAAAGAACCCAAGTTTGCCAAGGCTTTTGTGGGTCTTACCGGATCCACTACTCACCGCACACAATGAATTAGTAATCATGAAACTGCCAATACTGCGACACACGAGGCCAAATCCAATGTAAGTTCAGGACAAAAACACAAAGGAAAGGAAACTGCAGATCCCACTGGGTTATGTTTAAACTGAAGACAGATGGCATTAATTTGTGGATATGCAAACAATTTCTAGGACTTTGGCGTCAGAGACAGCCATAATACCATGTATCACTGATGCTAAGACACAGTTCTTCATATTTTAACATCTCGGAAATTGTCAAATGAATCACACTGTAGTGTAATTACTGATGTTTCTTTTTTATTGGTCCATAAAACAATGGTGTGACTTTCAACTCAGAGTCACCAAAATATGACAGTGTTAATATCAGCTAACAAGTATTGAGCATTTACTGTATACCAGACATTGCATGTGGATTATTTTATTTAATACCCAAGATACTCTGAAGTGGGTCCAATTATTTACCCCATTTTTATAGCTGGGAAAACTAAGAGATGAGGTCACTTGTCTAAAGGCACAGGTTGGCTCCAGCTCAGCTCTTTATCCTACCCTTCACCCCCACCACCGACTGCAGGGAGGAAGAGCATGCTGGAGGTCTGAGAGCCAACTGTTCCTTGGGGCATGAGTTCAGGGCTCAGTCAAGCATCTTCTAAGCACTTTTTTTTTTTTTAAGGAATACAGAAGTAAAAACATAGAGTTCCAAATATCAAGAACAGATATTAATTCATAGCCTTTACTTAAAGGAAGGGTTGGTAAGAGTTTGCATACCAAAACCAAAATCCTGCATGCTACAACCAAGACCTGGTACAGCCAAATAAATATTTTTAAAATTTTTTTAAATTATATTATTGCTAGAGAAATGATATAAGAATGTATTCCTTTACTCTGTAGCTAAATTTTGTTTAAATCAGTGTTGAAATAGCCCCAAATAAAACAACTTATGCATCAACAATGAAACTTATTAGGGTGGTGGTTGTTCAGTGGCTACGTCATGTCCAACTCTTTGCGACCCCTCTGTCCTCTATTATCTCTCTGAGCGTGCTCAGATTCATGCCTATTGAGTTGGTTGTTGGGCTAAGTTCACATAAAAAACTACCATTCCTAACACTTGGCAAAAATGTTTGGGACTTTTACAAAAACACATTTTTTAATTCACACTAGTACAGAGACTTTTTTTTTTTCTTCAAAAGTTCTTTAAATAGTATCATCTACTTATTTGTTGGCTGCCTTCCTCGTATTTATTTTCCAGTTCCCTCAAATGCCCCTGTTGTATATGTTGGGAGACTAATACCAGTACTAGATTCCAAGATGGACCCTAATCCCCATCATCCTAGCCAGGGGCTAGTTCAGAGATGGACACATGGACCCAAAAAGGCCAATCAGACAAGAAGATTCAGCTCCAGGACTTCTACTCCAGGAAGAAGCTGTTGGGGAAGTGCTCTCTTAACATCTCTGCTGATTAAAGCTAGACGCAAACAGCCGTGGGAGCTGCTGGTGGCCACCTCCTGCCTTTCGAACACAAGTGGAGGCAGCCAAGAATGGTCTGAGGTCACAACACTGAGAAATGGGAAAACCAGGTCCTTGCCATGCTGCTGGAATGACTTTTGGACTTTTCAGTAAATTTACAGAACAAAATTCTTTCTACTGAGCCAATTTAAGCTAGGTTTTCTGCTACTTCCATCTGAAAGCATTCTGTTTTTTTAAATTAATTTAAAAAAATTGGAATCAGGAAGTGTGGTATTATAAATACAAGACAGAAGTAACAATGTGAAATTGGTTGAAGAAAGGAAACAGGATAAAATTAAATGAGCACCTTAGGGTCTCAGCCTGGGCCTTTACCTGTGTCTACTCTCTAAGAAAACACAGACTGTGCCTTGTGTGCCGCCAAGATGGCAATGCAAGGAGCATGAGGCACTAGACAGGGAGATTCAGGACAAGGAAAGGTTCTGACTCCTGCTCACAGGATTCTGTAAGGCTCCACGAGGAGATAAAATGAAAAGGGAGAAAAGTATGCCTTAGCTAAAAGAGGGCCTTTCTGCTTCAAACTGCAATCCAAGGGGACCAATAGGTGTGAAGAGAGGAAACAGGATAAAGAAAGAGAGGGGAATGGTACCCTGGGCAGGAGCTAAGACTTCAGGGTAGGGGTGGGCAGAAGAATCCTGACCCCCAGGACACCCTCAAACATGCTTGTTAGGTATTCTCAGCCTGAAAACAGGAAACATCATTCAAGATGTAACTGCAAAGCACCCCCTAGGCAAGGGACAAATTAATGACCACTTCCATCCAACTACTTTTTTTCCAACAGCCCTGAGGGAGAAGCTGAGGAGATAACCGGGAAACCAAAGGTTAGGAAGATGGGCCAAATTCTAGACTTGAGAGTATTTGAGGCTTTGGTTCAAACCTGTGGAACTGCCCGAAGTCCAGGAGCAGACTAGCTCTGGGCTGTCATATGGCCACAGACATCCTAAGCCTAGCCAACCACAGGCTGTGACTGCCCAGTTCCCAGCCCCAATCTCTCACCCCGTGGCCCACAAGAAGTGGCAAACACCACCTCCAAGAGGGGTGTCCTCAAGTGCCCTACTCACATGCGGCCATGGAACACGACCAACCAGAAGGTCATTAGCTCCCTCAACCAACGGATATGTGTGAGCACCACTGTGAGCCAAGCCACCTTCAGTGGGGCAACCAACGTAAACGAGACAGCAAGGCCAAAGGCTTCCTGTTGGCAACACGCTCTCCAGCTCCGCCACTGGCCACCCCTAAATCACCAGACAGAGGGGAGCCCCATGCCACCCTGGCAAGGGCAGCTGGCCACCTCTGCAAGGCCCCTGAACGGGAGCTGCGGGCAGTGCGCACAGAGGCAGGAGCGAAGCGCTGCAGGAGCGAAAGCCTTTCCCCTTCGCCTCCCCCTCAGGGCAGTGGGAAAGGAGCGGCTGGCTGGGGAACGGATGGAGCCAGTTTCTTTCCACCCTACTTGAGGATCTGCCCAAGTGAGGACTTTTTCCATGAATCCTTTAACATCACTGAAAGAGAGAAATAGCTAACACTGCAGCCGATGGTTCTGGTTGTAAGTAACACTGAAATACACAAGGGCAAGCAGCAGCTGTCCAAGCGAGAGCTGGGGAAGGCAGCTGGAGCCAGGATGGGCCAGTGGGCACATTCCAGACAAAATGTGCCAACAGAAACGAGGACTTGAGGCTGAATTACAGACGAAGAACGCCAAGGAGGCTTGTTTCCCGTTTTTGGTTTTTTTTTTGGTTTGGGCAACTGGGTAGATTCAATGAAGTGGGAATAACTGTAGAGAGCAAGGTTTCCTGGGAAGGGGATCAGAAAAGCTTAGGCTACTCGGCATGTTGTAGGGGAGAAGAATGTCATGTTTCCAACCTCAAAAAAACTGCTACCTTATCTCTACCCAAAAACACTTGTCTAATTTTGTGAGTGTAGACTATCCTCAGTGTAGACTAAGTTAACATCCCATGAAGACATGCAGGCCTTCTGCACGTGACTATTGATTATTGCAAAGCATGTGTGTGTGTTGCTCATTCGCGCCAAGTCTTTGCCAGGCTTCAGGCTATATGTCCATGGCATTCTCCAGGCAAGAATACTGGAGGGGGTTGCCATTCCTTTCTTCAAAGGATCTTTTTCCGACCCAGGGATCAAACCTGGTTCTCTGGCATTGCAGGTAGATTCTTTACCATCTAAGCCACCAGGGAACGCGTCTATTATAGCTGCTTTGAGAATTTTTCTATCAGCCCATGAAATGATTATCCATTTAGGAGAAAAGAAACTATCTTTTCTCTCCCGTTAAATGTGTTTTTAAAGAATAAAACAAATTTCATGCTTTTTTTTTTTAACCTAGAAACAAAAACACAATTAAAAACAAAAATCAAAAAAAGCTTATTGGGGCTGGCTTGCATCTTGCCTCAAGTGAAGAAATGCTTATGAGAACTCTAGAAACTATGAGACGCTATACAGATATAAAGGCATTACTATTAGTATTATTTATATGGACAAACTCTCATCAAGCAATTCTCCAATCTATGATCTGTAGGTAATATATGTAGAAATACAATATGGTAAAACTTAAGATTTTTATCCTAAAGCCCTAAGAGAACAAAAAAGCAACACATTACATGTGGTGATGACTTTTTCTACATTTACAGAGTCAGCTATCAATATTTCTTTTTTGGGTACCAGAAGGCAATGGCACCCCATTGCCTCAAGTCCAGTGGGCTGTGTTCCATGGGGTCGCTAAGAATCGGACACGACTGAGTGACTTCACTTTCACTTTTCACTTTCATGCACTGGAGAAGGAAATGGCAACCCACTCCAGTGTTCTTGCCTGGAGAATCCCAAGGACGGGGGAGCCTCATGGGCTGCCGACTATGTATGAGGTCGACCGAGTCGGACATGACTAAAGCGACTTAGCAGCAGCAGCAACATTAACAAACAGGGCTTTTTAGAGGTTCAAAATAAATTTATTGATTAGAAATATGTGGGAAAAAATACCAAATTTACCCAATTATTACAGCTGGTTTATGCAAGTTAGCATTTTTACCCCACTTCAGGGAGGAGGTTATTTTACAAAATAGATCAGTGATAACCCCAAATGACATTCCTAATAAAAGATATGAACCAGCACTGTTATTCAGAATCGAGATTCCAGGCTTTCAAAGGACTATCTATAAAAAAAGTAGGTCTAAGGAGGATTAGATTCCTGAATCTGCAAAGAATCACTTGGGTTGGAATAGCTTTTTAATATTATGCTAGAACAAGAGCTTTTGAGCTTCTGCTTGTTTTTGTTTTTGTTTTTTGTTTTGTTTTGGGTTTTTGGGGGGACTAGGGGATGGTTCTCAGTATCAGAATGAACATATTCTCTGGTGGAAAAAAATCTATTCAGACTTACAAAGGATGCAGTGCGTTTTACTCTCTAGGACCCAGGGATCTTCCTAGTAGAGAAATATACATGACATGGATATATGCACCCTTAGATGCTACTTCAGCCCTTTAAAGTGCATTTGGCACAATTACTTTGAATGTCCAGAACACCTATATTTGAAATAATCACTATTAGCAATTAATGTACTAGTTGCTCTAAGAAATTTTTGCTTAAGAGTTGTAGATTCTTTTGTTGTTTGTTTTCACCATTTTTAATTATTGAAAAGCAACATGCTCAAAGCTGGGATAAGAACTGGGTGGGGAGGAGATGAAATAGTAAAAGAAACACAATGAAACAAAGTCTCTTTCTTTTCCCGCTCTGATCTGTACCCTCAAGTCCCAGTTTGCCTCCCCAGAGGTCATCACAATCAATATTTCAACAGGACTCTTCCAGTGATGTCTATATACATACACCATAAATTTCCATTGTGTTTTATTACTCAAATAGTATATACAATTTCCACTCTTCTGAATTATGCTTCCCACCCCCGCCTCCCCCTACTCAATAACAGACCTTGGAAAATATTCCATCTCAGAATATAAAGCACTAGCTTATTCTTTTAAACAGCTATGTATCCCTGGGGATATGTCATAATTTATTTAGTTCTCTATTAATGCAGATTTAAATTGTTTCTAGTCTTCTATAATTTTAAGCAATGCTGCAACAATTTTGCACATAGGCTGTACATAAATGTGTGAATATAATGTCTGTAAGAAAAATTCCTAAGGGCAAAATTGTCAGGTACAAGGGTATCTACATTCCTCACATGTGCTCAGTCACTTCAGTCGAGTCCGCCTCTTTGGGACCCCATGGACTGTAGCCCACCAGACTCATCTGTCCATGGAGTTTTCCAGGCAAGAATACTGGAGTGGGGTGCCAAGCCCTCCTCCCCCTGGAGGAGGGATCGAACCCACATCTCCTGAGTCTCCTGCATCGCAAGTGGATTCTTTACCTCTGAACCATCATATACTTTTCTTATCTGATATCAAACTGTCCTTTCTACTCGATTGTACCAATTTATATTCTCAACCACAGTGTAAAACAGTTTCTGCTTTTCCACACCTTTGTCATCATGACATACTGTTAAACTCTGGTCACTGCCAATCTGCTAGACAAAAAACTGTTTCCCCCTTAGTTTTAATCGGTAAATTTTGTTTGGCATGAACAGGACTGCATGTTTTTTCACATGTTTGAAATCCATTTTCATCCTTTTCTGTGAATTGTCCACATCCTTTGCCAAATAGGTTATTGGCCTTTTTCTAATTGATTTTGAAAGCTCTTTATATATTAAGCAAGCTAGACTTTCATAACATACAGATTACCAAGTGTTTTTCCTAGCCTGCCCATTTTTATCCATTTTATTTTCCATGGAAAAATTTTCTATCCAACTACTAAAGTTTTGCTTGTAACTTTTTCAGCTGATTCTTTTGGACTTTCAAAGATATAAAATCATAACCACTTGCAAATAGGGACTTTACTTTCTGATGTCTTTCTCTAGCTGACACAGCTGTGACAGTGGGCATCCCTGCGCTGGTCCCGATTTTGACGGGAATGCTTCCAAGGTTTCACAATTTAAAATGATGCTGTGATGCCACTTGGCTTATGATACTGTTTCTCTTGGGACTTTGCTGAATGCATAGAGAATTTAGCAATTCACTCTTGAGCGTAAGTTTTCCATGTTGACCTGTAGATTCCATAATTTTCTTCAGTACGTTATCAGCTTGAGCACTTACATGATTATTTAAGCATAAGAAATAACAGGAATCTATGACTTTGTATTTACACTGTGCTCCTCTAGGAATAATTCACAGCTACTCATCCAAATATTGAATCCATATCAAGTCCTCGCCTGACAGAAAAAGGCAGGTGTCTCCATTACTGACTGGAAAACTGAGTCACAAACGGATGATAATCCCACCACCCCCTTTCTTCACCATGGCACTTCTGTGAGTTAGAAAGAAACTACCAGTCCGGTAGTTAAGCCACAAGGAAGCACCAAGGCCTTTAGAGAATTTAGCGGATGCTCAACAACACGAGGAAAGCAAACCAGGCTGCTGTCTGCAAGCCCCGCTTCACAACATGCTCTTCCAGACTCCCTGCAAGCAGCCTTCAAGTTGGACTCGGGAGCCTAAACATCTGAAATGCATCACCGGCAGCAAGCATAACAGGTCCGCGTTCTGTGATACACGACGCTGCCAACATTCCTCAGCCAATTAGAATTCCTTTCAGCTGCAATGGAGGTGAACACAGCTGGAATTACAGAGTGGGGCCATCACCAGGCGCACTGATTGTACATTATTTAAGCCTTGTTTTAAAACAATAAGAGGATTTTTTTTTCCCCTTTAATCTAGAAATATGGAAACAACATTTCCCTCAGCTTAAGTATCTAAATGGATTCAATTTTATCTATAGACACAACAGGAATTCTAACGTTTTAAAAAGAAGACATGCCTGATCCACAAGTCTACAAGCTTTTCTTTTTTTCCCACGAGAGAGCTCGGCAGCTCTTAACTAGAATGGCCTTAGGGACTGCGGACAGCTAGATGCGGCTGACTACGAGACAATTTAAGTGAGGGGCATTCTCTCGATAAAATTCATTGACAAAACAAGCAAACTACTCATTTAGGTCATTCAGTGACCCCCCCCCAAAAAAAAAACCCCACAACAAACCCACGTATTTTTTACATGCTCTTTGTTTAAAGACATGAACCTCTGAAATGGTTCTTAAGTAACAAAAACATTGATTTGAGAATCCTAAAAGTTAGGGTTTCTCACCCAGAAAATCAGAGCATGGTATGAATACCCAATTATTTCATCCATCTCAGAAGGTTTTTGAACTTCCTTTTTGCTCTTAGCACTCAAGAAAATGCATGATTCAGCTATTTTAACTTTTAACCAGTGCCCACAAGCATGTTACAAAATAGCCAGGCTAGTGAACTGGATCAGTGAGCTGATGTTGAAATATTAAGGGTCAGTCTTTGTTTCTTTTTTAAATTCATTAGGAAATACTTCTTCACAAGTGACTCAGTCCCCAGGACCTCCCCCTCACCCAATGTTCCACATTAGAACCAGCCAATGTGACTGAACATAGAAAAGGAAAATTTGGAGAACAGAAAGAAAAACTGAAGTTCAGACACAACTTTCATGGTTGCAAAAATAGGAGTTCTGAACTGACAAAGAAACAGGCTTGAAGTAAAAAATTGTAGTTTGATAAATCACAACTACAATCAAAATACAGAAAGAAACAGGGCTTATGGACAGGTTCATTTCTCAAGTCACTTAGGTGGTCAAAGTTTTGTTTTTTTAATGGATTTGAGGGAAAAGATTTTTCTTAACACAGAATGGATATAACCAAATCAAAAATAAAGTCAATATGAGAACATGTATTTGGCAGAAGGTGATTGCTTTTAGTGTAACTGCAGTTTAAGTTTTGAATAAGCATTTGATCTAAGCCCACCACTCATCCTTAGATAATTCAGTTCAAAAAAGTGCTTTGACTGTATCTTCATGAACCTGAAACACGGTTAGGTAAACTCAGTGGAGGGTAAATACTGATGACTGAGTCCCTCATCACAGTTTCGGCTGATTAAAACAAGAGTTCTGCCTGCCTTACGTAAGTCAGGTTCTTTGCTGGTACAAACTGACACAGGCAACGTCTTCAGATTTCATCTTTAAGAAAAACAACTATTTCGAATCACTCAGGTCACCTGTGGTTGATCAATTAAGGTTATTATCAGCTGGTGAGTACAACTGCTTTTCTCCAAGCTGGATCATCCAAGACACCAAAAAGTCAGCCTTACATTACACATGCCACAACTCGAAAAACAGCTTCTATATCCATAGGCTATCAAGGAAGGTCTCTTTCCCCTTCTCTACTTGGAATTAGAATTTTTCTCCCTTTCCAGTACACAGTCACGCTCCGAAAGATATAAAAATACGAGGAGATCTGAGAGTGTTTCAAGACATAAAAGCACCAAAAAAAAAAAAAAGTTTGGGCTTTTTTTTTTTTTAACTAACTGGGCTTTCCAGGTGGTGCAGTGGTAAAGACTCTGCCAGCCAATGCAGGAGACACAGGAGACTCGGATTCAGTCCCTGGGTGGGGAAAATCCCCAGGAGTAGGAAATGGCAACCCACTCCAGTATTCGTGCCTGGAAAATTTCATGGACAGAAGAGCTTGGCGGCCTACAGTCCATGGGCTCACAAAAAGTCAAACACAACTGAGCGCATACACTCCACATTTTAACTCACAAGATAACAGCAGAATAAAATTGAATTTGTTTGAAGAGCACAGTGGAACCCTAAGAACTCAAAATTTCCATTCTTTTACCAAAGTGTCCTGGGATTCATTTGTGTACCATGTAAGAACAAAGTTCTTGCAAATTCTGCTTGAATTTAAGATAAAAAGTGTTTCCAAAGTATTTGTCAGAGGACTCCAAACTATCTACAAAATAAAGCTCTTCAACCAAGATCACTCAGTCTTGTACATATTATGCTCCAAGTCTACTGAAACCATTTAAGAATGATTTTCCTGTTAAGATATCACAAAGACATTCATTAAAATCATATTCTTTCCAGTATAAAGACATACGTTCTTCTACTAGTTTGGGCCTGCTTTCCAAAGCAGACCAACCTGGGACACAATAGTTTTCAAAAACAAAAAGGGCTCCAGAGAAAGGGGGGACGGAAATCATAAATGCAACCATTACACAAAAGTAATGCTTGGCATAAATCAAACAGAGGCGCTGCGTTTTAACATAAATTCTAAATATCAGGACTGAGATTTAACAAAAGCAAGTATAAGCAAACAGTAATTTGGAACAAGTAGGCAGTCAAACTGATGTATCTTCAAGAAGGAAAAGAAAACTATAATGGAATTGAAATCTTGCTTTATGTATTAGGAAATGGAGAACCCAGAAAGGTTAAATGATTTGCTCCATATCATAGTTAATGGTAGATCTTACCAGAATCGAGTTTTCTAACTCTAAACCCAATGTTCTACTCAACCACCAAATATAACTGTGAACACCGAAGTTCTAAATGCTCTTTTATAATCCAATTTTTCATGCTTTTCATTTTACTGCGCCCTGTGTGGTATTCCCTGACTGGGTAGAATAACCCTCATTCTAAAGAAAAAAATCACTTTTTTAAAATATCACACAGGGAAGTAAATTCTGAAACAGGTAACAAAAGTACACACCTCTTGAAAGATGGCTTCCCAAGTTTCCAGAAGAGATTTTAACCTCCCCTTGACACGTTCAAAGATGGGGCCAGAAACCTATCCTCCCACTGCCAACAAGATAGCTCATTCCTACGTAATTTACGTAGTTTCCACATAATTTACGTAGTTTTCAGGTAAATTAACATTCATCAGATTACTGGCACCTTGTGCATCTACAATCAACACTAAATTCTCACCTCTCTGCAGGGAGGACCACAGAGTCCCTCAGATCAGGAATAACATCAGCAGAGGGAAAGGGAAAAATCGTTTTGGAAAGAACATTCATAACTTGATCCTTCAATAGCAAACATGTCCAAAAACTCTTTGAAGTATTTCTGCATCAGTGACATCTAAATTCCTGAAAACTGGCTTCCCTGGTGGCTCAGCAGCCCTAGCCCATGTGCCCTAGAACCCTTCCTCCTGGGCTAGAAGAGAAGCCATAGTAATGAGGAGCCAGCACACCGTCGCAACTAGGGAAAAGCCTAGCACAGCAACTAGGACCCAGTACAGCCGAAAACTAAATAAAGATAATAAATTCCTGGAACCGAAAATAATTTGGGAAGAACTAACCCCCACTCCAGGTGGAAAAGGCTCAGGTCCAGACCTGCTAACTAGGCTTGATTAATAATATACATCTGACACAAATGTTGTAATTAAAACCTAGTCCTTCTAAAACATTAATCACACTTTTATCTAACTCACAAAATCAGTCACTTCTGCTCTTAACAAGAAACCTGAAACCAATCTCACGTCAACTATAGATTACACTGCAAATGAGAACCAAATGAAAGGTGTCAGTCAAGTATTACAAAGTAAAAAACGTGGCTTTTTTGTAACAGTAAAACAATGTATATACTGTATCTACACAGTGAGAGTTTCCTACCAGCCCTGGAATAAAGAATTATATTTCTCCAGAAACAAAAATCCCTGGGACATATTTGCTATTGACAAAACCAGGGTCTGGATTAGGGTCCAAATCATTGTGATCTGATTGTGTTATTTAATCATAACCTGATCTGACATCGTTCTACAAAAAAACTATCTCCCTTTCCTTGAAACAAAAAATGGAGCATGCAACAACTAAAAACTCTCAGAGGAAATTTTAGTTTGAAAAAAATCACTCTGTGCTGTTTTCAGGGATTTCACCAATAACTGAGGGCCATCCCAAATGCTCATTTAAAGAATCTGACCAGACCGACTTTGAAGTCATCATCAGACCAGTCACTGAACAGAAAAATCCAGGGGAAAACCCCTAACAGGGATTAGCCTGAACTTTATATTTCCTTTCCAGAGCTGGAAATATTTGCGTTTGGAAAGTCCCCCAGCAGAACCGTATTTGCAACACTACAATCCAGCCTCAGGTGTGAATTTAAAGGGAGACGGGGCAGTAGTAGTGGGGAGAGCGAAGAAAAGAGAGAAGCGGGTGCACACTGGTCCAGGATCTCTGGAGCCCGCCAGCCAGGGGCACGGCCGGCAGACACAACTGGCAGCTACACACACCAGAACCACCACGTCGCAGGCCGAGAACAGAGCTTCGCGCTCACCCTTGAAGGTGGCACTACAGAGCCACCTAGGAGACACGGGCATTTCATTGAAGACTCAACGAGAGTGAATCAAGAAGCCTGCGCTAATGCAGCTGCCAAAGCCTCCAGAGTGTGCGTGTGCGCGCGTGCGCGCGTGCGTGCGAGTGTTGCGGGGGCGGGGGGGGGGAGTGTGAGG
>SJYG01000203.1:4191450-4209851 GCA_006410535.1 Litocranius walleri
CCGCGGGGCGGCGGGGCGGGGCTCGGAGCGCGCCCGCGCTGGGCCGGCGACGCGGGCGCGCTCGGTCCCAAAGCCAGTGGTTGGGGCGTCCCGCACCGGCGCGGAGGAGGGGGATCGCAGGCCCTCGGGACCCGGCGCGACGTGCAGAACCTCGGGGGCCGGGAGCGAGCGCCGGGCACGCCCCGGGGCGGGCGGGACGGCGAGGCCCGCGTACGAGCGTCCTCGTTCTCCGCCACATTCTCCCACGGAGCCGGTTTGCAGATGCGGACTTTGAGGTTCAGAGAATGGCATCGATTTTCCAGGCCTCTTACTCAAGGCTCCGAGCTCGTGAGAGCTGTTGAAAGCGGGCTTACAGCAAACCGAGGCCTGTGATTACACCAACGACTTTGCACGAATAGGCGTGCAATTCCAGTTTGTTTATTTACTTTTAGTAAAGAGTGTCTTAAAAATGCAATTCGAAGGAGGGACTTCTCAAAGAGACAAAGTCCCTAGGTGTGTTCTAGGCAACTAGTGCTCTCTCTTGACCCGTAAGAAAGTTGCCAGAATCGCAGGAAGTGTCATATATGGGCAAGATAAATAAGATGCGAGGGGTGGATAAAGAGGTGGATGGTGTTACCATCCAGTCCACAGACACTTGAGCCAAACAAAAAAGTAGCTTTAAGGCCTGCCTTTCCCTGCCTTCTGCTAACACTTCTGCCAGAGTTTCAGGGTGGAACTAAAGCTCATTATGCTTTCTTCAGCAAACAAACCCCTCTGTTAACCTGTTACAAAGAGGAAAAACGTTGATAGGGAAAGCTGGGTTTGTTTATCAGACTTGTCTTTGACCAACTACCTGATTCTCTGGATGCCTTCTTTGGTTTGTGTCTTAAGGAAACCAGGCTCTGATCCCTTGCGGCCATCCCCTGCAGCCGGGACCTTCCTTGTGGTCACGGTCTTCAGAATAGAGCCCTCTTCCTAGAGCCCTTTGACATGCCCACCTGCCCTTGCTGAGCTCAAGACTCCGGAGTTGGATTCAAGGCTGCCTCTCCCAGCCTCCATCGGTGACTTAAAAGGACAGATCTAGATCATTTCTATGACCCCTTGCAGCTCAGACTTTGAATGAGTCTAGAAAAATATCCAAGAATACAAGCTATGTTGAAGCAACAGAGCAGGGGATCCAATATCCAGCTCTTCCTCTGAGACGATTGTCACCGAGTCCCTGGATCTAAATAAATCTATTAGAGTCTGCAGTGCCTCAAGATATCCCCATTCTGCTTTCAGTGCAGTCAGTATTCCTCCCTTCGCTCGGTTCCCATATTCAAGGAGCCTCTTCTCTAAACTACACTCTGCTTACCTGGGTGCTGGACCCTGTTCTTACGCCAGCTGTTTCTGACCTAAAAACCTTTCATTTCTTAACCTCATTGTTGTCTTACCTTCCTGAATGTCTGGGCCTTAATTGTTTCCTCAGCTCCTGAGTCAGAAGGCTACTCCTGGAGGTTACTGAATGGCATTTTATTTACTCATTAGCAAGTAATACATGACTAGGGGCCAGAAACATAAGTCAGAGCTGCAGCCCATGGGGTCGCTAGAAGTCAGACACGACTGAGTGACTTCACTTTCACTTTTCACTTTCATACATTGAAGGAAATGGCAACCCACTCCAGTGTTCTTGCCTGGAAAATCCCAGGGACGGGAGCCTAGTGGGCTGCTGTCTCTGGGGTCGCAGAGAGTCGGACACGACTGAAGCGTCTTAGCAACAGCAGCACAGCACCTGCAAGGCTCTGCTGAATGGCTGTAACAAAGAACGGACAAAGATACAGTGTCCGAGGCTAAAAAGTAGATTACAGTACCACTCTGCTTGGAAGGAGAGAGATGGAGAGCTCAGAAAAGTCACAGAAGATCTTGATCTGGGGATTTAGAGGCAAGTTGAAGTCTTTTGAGCCAAGAAGTGGGAAAGGGCACTATAGACAGAGGGAACAGCTTGTGCAAAGTGAATGCATTTTCTAGCACAGGGTTCAGTGGCAGTGCAGTCACGTAGCTGCTGAATTTCTCTCCTTACACCAACTCCACTAAAAGTTGATAAAGATGATAAATAAAAAGATGTTTGCCCACTTAAAAATCATCACCACAATTTTGTGCTGAGGCTGTAGGCCAGCCTTATATCAAACTTAAGATGTACCTTGAAGGACTTGCCCTGTGGTCCAGTGGTTAAGACCTCATGTTTCCGATGTAGGGGGTATGGGTTTGATCCTTGGTTGGGGAACTAAGATCCCACATGCTGAGTGGCCAAAAAAAAAAATCATCTCACTATACAAATATCCTCAATGTGTTCAATGTGCTTCTCAGCTCCAAATTAAACCTTAAAAAAAATGTACCCTGATACCCAATCTCTGATCAAAAATATTCAGGAAATTCCAGAAATTTCCCAAAAGCAGAACTTGATGCCCTCTGTACCAGCAGCTATTTACATAGCATCTACATCTAGAGATGATTTCAAGTCTATAGGAATGTTAGGTAGTTAGAATAGGGAAACAGGTTCCAAGGCAGAGACCAGACAAAGGAAGGGGAAAAGCCTGAGAAAAGGGAAACCACAGCTGGGGATTAGAACCTATTGGGGAAAACATGCCTAACATGACCCTTTCCCTGATTGGCCTTGAGCATACACCCTATCTGCATTCGCTTCCCTGATTAGTCGTAGGTGCAAACCCCATTTTACATGGGGAATAGCCTCAGGAACCTCCAAAGTATAACCTCCAGAAAGTATAAAAAGGGAAGCCCAAACGGGCTGAGGCCATTCCTACCAGGAATGCTCTAATATCTCAAGTGTGTACTGCATGCTACTTGCTTAATAAATCCTGCCTGTTTGAGCTGTCCTGGTCTGTCGTTTCAATTCTTTGCTACAAGAACTGAGCGGAAAAAACTGACCCAATAGGAAGATACGCTTAGGTTATATACAGATACTATGCCATCTTAAATAGTTTAAGGGACTTGAGCATCCCAAAATTTTGCTTTCTTCAGGAGGTCCTGGACCAGTCCACCACAGATAGGAAGGGATGTCTACTCTCTCCTAAAGCTATCTTGACAAATAGACAGGAAATGCCAAACAATTCTGCTGAGACAGAGACAAAGTTCAGTGAGTATCCTTTTTGCAGTGACTTTACAGAAAGCAGTCTTGATCCAGCTTTCTGTGTAGGATTTGGCAACTGATTTTATTGCCCCCAGATGTATCACTTCCCTGACTCAGTGTTATTGGGCATTTGAAAGGTTTTCCAGTGAAAGAAAAAAAATCTCTCTGGGTCTGACTACAGTACTTCTTTTTTTTGTGTCCCAAACTCTTCGAGAATCTGATAGCAACAGTGGAGACTTTAACCAGAAAGATTGATCTATGCAAATACACACCGAATTTTGCATCCCATTTCCGTGGGTTCATGAACACCTGAAACCAATTTATGGATCCTGTAAGGTCCCATTACTCCTAATCTAAAGGCAACGATCAAATGAGCAGCATTGGGGATATCCCATATGTATGTGTTCAAGAGGACTTCCCTGGTGGTTCAGTGGTAAAGAATCTGCCTGCCCTCATGCAGGAGACGCAGGTTTGATCCTTGGGTTGGAAAGATCCCCTGGAGGAGGAAACGTCAACCTGTTCCAGTATTCTTGCCTGGGAAATCCAATGGCCAGAGAAGAGCCTGGCAGGCCACATTCCATGCGGTCGCAAAGAGTCAGACACGACTTAGTGGCTAAACAACAACAACAAAATCAGTAAGTGTGAAATGCATGTGCTGGTCTTTGCTCTGAAACCAGCAAGTCCTACGGCCCTAAGGAAATCTGTTCGGAATATCATGCAGAGAATCCTTGGTGGGATATACAGCTCTAAAACATGCCTCTTGAGAAGACACGTCTAGACCTGAGCTGGTGCTTCTGAGACCAGCGGTTACATCAAACTAACCTTTACAGTCTTTTGTAGATCTAGGATCTAGGATTCTTTTACTTTTCACCTAAACATCAAGTTTTAAAAAGTAATTGTGAGACTTCCCTGGTGGTCCAGTGGTTGAGAGTCCACCTGCCAATGCAGGAAATGCAGGTTCAATCCCTGGTCCGAGAAGATTCCACATGCGAAGGGCCGCGAATCCCATGTGCCACAACTACTGAAGCCTGCGTGTCCGAGAGCCTGTGCTCTGCAATAAGGAAGCCGCCACGCTGAGAAGCACATCCCAGCAAGAGAGTAGCCCCTGCTCACCTCAGCAAGAGGAAGCCTGCTCACAGCAACAAAGACCCAGCACAACCAATAAATAAATAAAAATTAAACAATTATCATTAATTAGCACATTCGTGTGTTCTTTTATTCCCAGAAGGCTTTAGGATCTTTCTTTAAATTACAACCTAAACTTGATGCAAGTCTTAGTATGTTATCATTGGTAAGGTTTTTTACTTTTTTTCCTCATTGAAATTTTTATTGAGATAATGCTTTTAAACATGAAGTTGTAAAAAATAATACAAAGAGCTTCTAGATACTTTGCTAGTTTCCCCTAATGGTAACATTTTGCAAAACTGTAGAATATCCCAACCAGGGTATTGACACTGATGCAATCCAATCGCGTTCAGATTTTCCCAGTTTTTCAGCAGGATGGCTGAAAAGAAAAATAGTAATATGAAATGCTGGCAAGAATGCTGAGGAGCCTTGCTTGTAGGTTAAGTGAAGCGTTATAACCACTCTGGAAAAGCTTGGCAGTTTCTTATAAAACTAAACATTGTCCTTTCATTATGACTCAGCGATTATATTCTAGGGTAGCTTATCCCAGAAATCTTATACTGGGGTGTGTGTTAAGTTCCAAACAGTTTTAACATTTGGTAGGTTCAAGTATCCATCCCCATGGTCAAAACACTGAACACTTCCAATGCCACGTGGAGTCCTTCATGTTGCCCTTTTATACCCACACCTTTTGTCCCACTCTGAACACCTGGCAACCACTAATCTGACCTCCATTTTAAATATTGTTCACTTTAAATGGTACATAAATGGAATCATATAGAATGTAATCCTTGGGGATAGATTTTTTTTTTCCATGCAGCATCATTCCCTGGAGAGTCATCCAAGTGGTTACAAGCATCAGTAGTTTTTTCTTGTTTATTACTAAGTAGTGTTCCACAGTATGGATGTATCAGTTTGTCTAACCGGTGGGTCACCCTTTGAAGGGCACCTGCTGCTGCTGCTAAGTCGCTTCAGTCGTGTCTGACTCTGTGCGATCCCATAGACAGCAGCCCACCAGGCTCCCCCATCCCTGGGATTCTTCTTTGCAGAACACTGGAGTGGATTGCCATTTCCTTCTCCACCTGGACTAACTCCAACTCTTGGTTATTTCAAATAAACTACTATGAACATTTGTGTACAGGTATTGATGTCAACAGAATTTTTCATTTTTCTGGGATAAGCTACCCTAGAGTATAATCGCTGAGTCATAACGAAAGGACAATGTTTAGTTTTATAAGAAACTGCCAAGCTTTTCCAGAGTGGTTATAACGCTTCACTTAGCCTACAAGCAAGGCTCCTCAGCATTCTTGCCAGCATTTCATATTACTATTTTTCTTTTCAGCCATCCTGCTAGGTGTGTAGTCACTGCGTTTTATGGCTGTGGAACTATTTGAGATATAGATTATTTCTTCAAATAGATGCAGCCAAGTAATTAGGGGAAATCCCAGAAAAATAACTCTAAAGTCTTTAAGGATCATAGCTGAACCTCACAGTCTGTGTTCAGAAACAAGTAAGGTCATGAGTGAAAATGAGAAAATAATTGAACTGCTATTATTCATTTAAAAATATAATTTTGTTTATAGAGTAACTCTCACTTAGCAGTGTTCTAAGCAATTAAATTGATTATCCAAATAAAAGTAAGACACTATTAAGAATATAAGCTTGATTTTAAAGAATCTTTGATATTAATTTTTCATTTAAATGCTTTATTCTCTGCAATTACCCTCTGTGTTTTTCAGTCTTTTAACTTTATTGAGGTTTTCAGTGGCTAAGTCAAAGATCTGTCTTAGTAAATGTTACATTGCACTTGAAAATATGTGGGCTATTTTCAAATCTTTTGATATTGTTATCTATCATAATTCCACAGAGATAAGAGAACAGACTCAGTATGATTTCAATACCTTTAGACCATAACATTTTTGCACTTTATGTCCCTGGATATGCTCTAGTGTATCCTGGTTTATAGTCTATGGGAACTTGAATAGAATTTGCATCCTGCTGTTGTATGAAAGGGCTTCCCTGGTGGCTCAGATGGTACAGCGTCTGCCTGCAATGTGCGAGACCTGGGTTCGATCCCTGGGTCAGGAAGGCAACCCACTTCAGTACTCTTGCCTGGAAAATTCCATGGATGGAAGAGCCTGGTAGGCTACAGTCCATGGGGTCGCAAAGAGTTGGACATGACTGAGCAACTTCACTGTGTGTGTGTGTGTGTGTGTGTGTGTATGTGTTGTGTAAAAATTGTATAAATCTTAATTATGTTGAAATGGCTCATAGTGCTTTTCAGGTCTTCTATATCCTTCTACTTTTCTGTCTATTCATTCTATTACTTTATGAGAGTCTGGAATTGAAACTCCAACTAAAAACTTAATTTACCTACTTAAATAATTGTAATATATAGTGGAACCATATGTAACTTTGTTCTGTATTTTCTAAGTTTCCTGTAAATGTGTTATCATACTTTCATAGTATAAAAAGTAAAAAAGAAAGAAAAAAAATCAGACAATGATTTTATTATTAGTAAACAGAAGATATGTCTAAAGTTCTGGTCTATTACTCTTTACAGATTTCATGATTTCTTTGGCTCAGAAAAATAAGATAAATTCTCTAAATTGGTTATATCTCATCTACAATATATAGGCAATAACCAAGGAAATCAACAAACCAAAGGAAATCTTAAGTCCCCAAATCACTTGTGTGTTGGCTAAATATTTTTGCTAGTCTTACAGCAAGCTTGAAGGAAGCACTTGTATATTCTAAGACAATGGGTCTCAAAAGTGTGGTCGCCAGAGCAGCAGCGACACCTGGGGACTGTTAGAAATGCAAATTCTTTGCTGTATGACCCAAGGAGTTCAAAGGAGGTGCTCTCTGATAACCTAGAGGGGTGGGATGGAGCGGGAAGTGGGAGGGGGGTTCAAGAGGAGAGGACATGCGCACATCTTTGACTGATTCACGTTGATGTGTGGCAGAAGCTAGCACAACATTGTTAAGCAACAATCCTCCAATTAAAAATAAATTTAAAAAAACACATCTTTTAGAATAAAAATAAGAAAGGCAAATTCTGTGGCACCACCCAGCTTACTACAGCATCAAACTCAAGAGGTGAGCACAGCAGTCTGGTTTTGAACAAGCCCTCCAGGCGATTCTGACACAAGCTCGGGTTTGAGAACCCCCGTGAAAGGCATCCAGTTGCTTTTCTAAAGTCTCAACGAAAGGAAGAGAGCAAGGAAATGCAAAGGTTATGTTGGCCAGAATGTCCAAATCAACGCCAGGTAATCTAAGCAAAAATGAGATTTGTTAGAAAAACTTCAAGGGGTCATAAAATCCTTGCTAGATTTTAAGATAAATCATGGACTGTAATCAATACATCTGATCAGCCAAGGAGCAGATTCTTCGATCACAAACTGTGGCCAGGATGCTACCCTTGCTCCTCTAGGAATTAACGCCATCTGTCCTTGCATGTCAGGATTATAAACTCTAATAGAGTCACAGATGTAGAAAACAAACTTATGTTTACCAGGGGGAAAGTGGGGGAGGGATAAATTGTGAGATTGGGATTGACATATATACACATACTACATATAAACAGATAACTAATAAGGACTCCCCGTATAGCACAGGGAGCCCTACTCAGTACTCTGTAATGGCCTGTATGGGAAAACTAATCTTAAAAAGAGTGAATATACGCACATGTTTAACTGGTTCATTTTGCTGTACACCGAAAACTAACACAACACTATAAATAAACAATACTCGGAAAAACAATTTTTTTTTAAGATTATAAGTTCTAGAAGGAGTTCCCAATTTGTTGCATTGAAAGCAAGCCCCCTGTTTTCACTGTCTGGGGACAGTGAGAAGGACAAATAAAGCCCCTTTTACCTGCATAGGGGGAACTGAAGTGCTGACTCCTGCCTAAACCACACACAGTAGGTTCTTTCTCCCTAAGAGAACTGAACAGCCCCTAAAAGGCTAATACCTGTCTCAGAAACAAGGAGAGCCTTGAATTAACATTCCCTATCATTTGATTTAAGCAGATACCAATAATTTAGAGTTTCGTTTTTTACTCCTCAAGCACACATTGACTCATAGGAAGATGGAGACAGCTTAACAGGAAGAAAGGAAGTCTGCGATTTAAAACAAACTGGAAAATTCATGAATCACACACCCTTGCGCTAATTATCAAAGAAGAGCTGGAGCAAGTGCCCGTCTGTGGAGAATATTAACCAAAGTCTCTGGCGGCAAGGAGGTGGCCCAGTTCCCTAGTCCCACAGACACCCCGGGCTGGTCACCGAATCATCGCTGTGTGTCTTCTGCACCGTGTTGAAATCAAACTCAGTGAGAGATCGGGCGGGGCTCCAATCTTACTGAGACTGGGCAAAAATAGAAACAAGTGCAGATGAATGAGAGACTCCCCTAGTACCAAGAAAGGGGGGAGAGCAGCGCCTCGTTATTCAAAGGCATTAATAGAAACAAGTTAATTTGGGGTTCTGGCTTGTGTGAGGGAGGGATGCTACATAATAACTAGCTTCTATTTCTGCTTGGTGAACTTGATAAAGATTTTCAAGCATCGCTTCTTCAAACCCAGGTTCAGCCCTTTCAGGTGCCTGCTGCAGCACTAAAGTATGCCGAAAACCCCCAAGCCTACTAGCTGCCCTCTAGCTGCCAGGACCTCCCTGGATGAACGAGGTCCATAGGAAAGATCTTAGACTTCCATTTCTCCCCTCCCTTGAACTGTATTTTAAAAACACAGTCAGTGGCCCAGACGATAAAGAATTCACCAGCAATGTGGAAGACCTGGGCTCAATCACTGGGTTGGGAAGATCCCCTGGAGGAGGTCATGGCAACCCACTCTAGTATTCTTGCCTGGAGAATCCCATGGACAGAGGAGCCTGGCGGGCTACAGTCCATGGAGTCACACAGAGCTGGACACAACTGAGTGAGTACGCCCGCTCTATGTAATAATTTAAGCAAACATTTATTAAGAACCCCAGTGTACTGGGTTCTTGTGCTGCTGCGCAAGGATTTTTTTTTTTTTTTGCTGTTAGAAACATTTTTATTGTGAAAGATGACACACTTATGGAAAAGTGAAACTCCTGTGTTGCCATCACTAGATGAAGAAATAGAACCCTGCCAGGCCCAGGAAGACATCTGAATTCACCTTCCGGACTCCAACCCCTCCCTGGGCCCTCCCCAGGTAACCGCTCTCCTGACTCTCGGGTAATCATTTCCTCCTGGGGTAAAGCATTTCCTGCTTTTATTCACAGTGTGACCCATTAAGTATGAACTCAGCTTTCTTTTGCCTCTTTTTGACCTTTCTAAAAATGGAACCATACAATTTTTGGCATCTTTTCTTTTTTTAATTCAGCGTCATGTCTTTGAGATTCATCTATATTTTCGTGTTATGGCTGCAGTTCCTGTATCTTTATTGTCTGTACAGTATTCTATTGTATGACTATATTTCAATTTATCCATTTATGGACATTTGGATTGTTCTAACTGGGGGATAATATGAAGATTATGTGTTAAATTGCACTTTGACTAATATGAATATTACATTAAACTGTGGTGCGGCGCGTGTGCAGTGCATGGGTGCTCCGTCATGTCCAGCTCTTTGCAACCCCATGGACTGTAGCCCACCAGGCTCCTCTGTCCATGGGATTCTCCAGGCAAGAATACGGGAGCGGTTTGCCATTTCCTCCTCCAGGGGATCTTCCTGACTCAGGGATCGAAACTGCGTCTCCTGCGGATTCTTTACTGCTGAGCCACCTGGGAAGCACTTCCTGGTTAATAACAGGTATTGCTTTGGCTGTTAGGAATCCCTTTAGTGATGTGTGTACTCAAGGTTTTGGGGGCTTGAAGGGGGTTGTCCATTTTGCTTTGGGATTTTTTTCTTTCTTACTGATTTATTTGCATCCTTTATGTTATTTGGATATAAGTGTTCTGTTGGTTTTCTTTTTGCCAATCTTTTTGTTGAGGCAAAACACACATAATAGAAGATGTACCATCGTCACCCCTTTTAAGTATAAAATCACAGTGTTGTGTTACGTCATCATGCTCTGTCTCTGGAGCTCTTTTCATCTTGTGAAACTGAAACTGTATCCTCTAAACAATAACGCCCTCATTTCCTCCTTTTCCCCCATCCCTGGCAGCCACCCTTCTACTTTCTGTCTCTGCGAATTTGACTGTTTTCCCTCACGTAAGTGGAATCACACAATATTTGTCTTTTTGAATTTAGCTGATTTCACTTAATGTCCTCAAGATGGAGAACAGTATGGAAGTTCTGTGAAAAAAACTAAAAATAGAGCTACCATATGATCCTGCATTCCGATTCCTGGGCATCAATCTGGAGAAAACCATAATTCAAAAAATGGAGGGGGCTTCTGTGGCCATCCAGTGGTTAAGACTCTGCACTTCAAAAGCAAGCGGCATAGGTTCAATCCTTGGGCAGGGAACTAAGATCCCACATGCAGTGAAACCAAAAAAATAAACACTTTTTAAAAATAGAAAGAAAAGATACATGCACCCCAGTGTTCACAGCAGCACTGTTTATAGCAGCCAAGACATGGAAGCAGCCTAAACGTCCATTCACAGATGAATGGATAAAGAAGATGTGGTGCTCTAATCTGAAACTAACAAAACACCGTAAATCAACTATACATCAATTAAAAAAAATAAAAATCACAAAAAAGATTCATCTTCGTTGTAGAATGTGTCAGAATTTCCTTCGTTTTTAAGGCTGAATCATATTCCACGGTATGGATAGACCACGTTTTGCTTATCCATTCATTTGTCCATGGACACTTGAGCTGTCTCCACCTTTTAGATAACATGAATATTGCCACTATAAATATGGGTGTACAAATATCACCTAGAGATCCTTGTTTTAATTCTTTGGGGCAGATACCCGGAAGTGCTGGATCACATGCTATTTTTAATTTTAAGGAGCCACCAAACCATTTTCCCTACCAGCTGCACCGTCTGCCATTCCCACCAGCAGTGCATGAGGGTTTCAGTTTCACTGCATCCTGGCCATCCCTTGTTATTTTCTGGATGTCTGTCATCCTAGTGGGTGTGAAGTGGTTATCTCATGTGGTTTCTATTTGTATTTCCCTGGTGATTCACGACATTCAGCATCTTTTTCTGTGCTTGTTCACCATTCATATCGCTTCTTTGGAGAAATGTCTATTCAAGTCCTTTGCCCGGTTTTGAATCGGGTTGTTTGGCAAGCAATTTTAAAAGATGAGTTAGGTCCTTCATTTTGTCTAGTACCGGAGACTCATCACATAAGCAAATCATTCAAACCATGTATCAAGGAGACAGAAGAGCCAGACTGAACACTCCCCTTTCTCGGTATGCGGTGGGTGTCTGTGGAGAAAGGGACACGTCAGTCGCTTCACCTGGATGCATGTGGTGGGTTACTTGTCGCTGAGTGTTTTCACCTCGTTATCTTAAGCAGCAAGTTGCTGAAGCGGCTCGAAAATTGTCAGCGATTAATTCAGGAGCATCATTCATTTAAATACACTTGGGAGGTATGGCCGGTCACTTTGCCTTTCAGAAGGCAGCCCCCAGTCTTTGCTTATTAAAAGGCTTGAGCCACTTTCTTGACAAGCCCCATCTATTTCTGCTGTGAATTTTCATCTCAGATTGTCACTTAGAGGTATAATCAACGTAGATGTTGCAATTTGCTCAAAGTCTGTGATGTCTTAACTGAGTTCAGGACAAGGCTGTCATACTTCTTCATGAGAGTGCTTGGAATCAAGTGAGAACACAGTTGATTTTTGCTCAGGAAAGTATTCGCTGCATAGAAGACAGACTGTCCTTACTGCAGCTGAATTCATATATTCTGGTTAGATTCTCAACTCATGGATGAAAATTAAGAGACTTGAATAAATAAACCAGGGAGAATCCAAGGGGAATGTTATGCTAACTGTGGGCTAGTCTTAGGAGAAAGCTTCCGCTGGAAAAGGGGTGGGGCTAAGTATCATTAGAGACGTTTCGTGGAACCGGAACAGTCTGGCTGACGCATCATTCCCTGAAGGAGTTTCCACCCCCTGAATGCAATCCTTTGCAGAATACTTCATATCCAAGTGGGTGGGATAAGGAGGGTGAGAGGGGGTTGGTGCCAACAGGGGATGACTTAGGAAAGCAATGAACTGCCCCAACATTTCTTTCCTCAAATCTAGAGACTTGCCACGAATTGTTTAGCAATCATCAGAGTTTCCTTCCCTCAAATGCAGAGATCTAAAAACTCAGGGCATATGAGAGCCAGGATAAACCCCAGAGCGTAAGTCCCTGGCAATCTTCACATTACACATATGGCCATTACACACACGGCCGAGAGCAGATTTGGTACCAGCAGATCAGTGGGTTTAAGAGTTTCTCCGATGGCTCAGCAGGTAAAGAACCCGCCTGCCAATGCACGAGACCCAGGTTCGATCCCTGGGTCAGGAAGATCCCCGGAAGCAGGAAACGCCAACTACTCCAAGTGGTGGCCACAGTGGCTTAGTTGCTAAGTCATATCCAACTCTTGCGACACCACAAGCTGTAGCCTGCCAGAATCCCTTTCCATGGGATTCTCCAGGCAAGAATACTGGAGTGGGGAGCCATTTCCTTCTCCAGGGGATCTTCCCAACCCAGGAATGGAACCCAGGTCTCCTGCATTGCAGGCAGATTTTTTACCAACCGAGCTACGAGGGAAGCCCAGTTACTTCAGTATTCCTAAAAAACCCCATTGACAGAGAAGCCTGATGGGTTACAGTCCAAAGGGTTGCAAAGAGTCGGACTCGCCTGAGCACACACATGGGTGGGTTTAAACACGTCCCTGTTGACCAGCTATGGGATCCTGGGCGATTCCTCTAAATCTGAGTTTCAACTTCTTCATCTATAAAGTAGATATAATGCCAACATCATACTGTTACTATAAGCATTACGGGTATGGAGGATATCTGTAAAAACATTTTGTGTATCCTGTGACTGTTCTTAATCCAGATGTATTTGTATCTAAGCCACCTTCCAGAGAGGGATTTCGGTTTGTGTGTTTAACTGAATGTGCAGGTAGTGACCAGGACTTTGTAAACAATAAAAGTTCCCCTAATTTTGATTTTTTGTTAAATGTTATACCCCTCTGCCTTCCCCCTGAAAAAGGAAACTGCTTCAAGTTTTCTAAACAGTCACATTTCTCAAAGACAAGCAAATCAGGGATTTGGAATATATTTCCAGTTATGATTCACTCAAACCGAGTGAAAGGGCGCTTACTTTGTGTTTTCTATTTTCTTCTCTAAAAAGAAAAATTATTTGGCTGCACTGCCTGTTGTTTTTTTTTTTAATATTTACTTATTTGGCTAATTAGCCAAACCAATGAGCTAATTAAATTGGCTGTGCTAGGTCTTAAGGCTCAGCACATGGGATCTAGTCCCATCTTTGTTGCAGCATGTGGGATCTAGTTCCCTGACCAGGGATCAAACCTGGGCTCCCTGCACGGGGAATGAGGAGTCTTAGCCAGCGGACTCACCAAGGAAGTCCCTCTTTTTAACTTTTAATTATGGAGAACTTCAAATATCCACATGGGAAAAAATACAGAATAGTGTAATAACCTCCCCTACCATGAACCCATCATCAGCCATCACCACAGTGCCAGACGCACAAAATATCTTTCTCTTCCACCTCCCATGTCCCATATTAGTCGTTGCTCAGTTGCTAAGTGTCTGACTCTTCATGACCTCATGGATGGTAGTCTGCCAGGCTCCCCTGTCCTTCACGATTACTTTGAAACAAATTCCAAATGTTATTGCATCTGTAATCATTCAGTACATATCTCTAAAAGTGACATTTTAAATTAACCTTAACGTGAAACCTAAAAAGTTAACAATTCTTTAATATCAAATCTCAATTCAACGTTCAAGCTTCCAATATCTCAAATATCCAATGTATCTTATTTTTACATTTGTTACAATCAGAATACAAGTAAGGTATCACACCCATGAAATTAAAAGACATTTGCTCTTTGGAAGAAAGGCTATGACCAACCTAGATAGCATATTGAAAAGCAGAGACATTACTTTGCCAACAAAGGTCCGTCTAGTCAAGGCTATGGTTTTTCTAGTGGTCATGTATGGATGTGAGAGTTGGACTGTGAAGAAAGCTGAGCCCCGAAGAATTGATACTTTTGAACTGTGGTGTTGGAGAAGACTCTTGAGAGTCCCTTAGACTGCAAGAAGATCCAACCAGTCCATCCTAAAGGAGATCAGTCCTGGATGTTCTTCGGAAGGACTGATGCTAAAGCTGAAACTCCAGTACTTTGGCCACCTCATGCGAAGAGTTGACTCATTGGAAAAGATTCTGATGCTGGGAGGGATTGGGGGCAGGAGAAGAGGACGACAGAGGATGAGATGGCTGGATGGCATCACTGACTCGATGGACGTGAGTCTGAGTGAACTCCGGGAGGCCTGGCGTGCTGCGATTCATGGGCTTCAGAGTTGGACACAACTGAGCAACTGAACTGAACTGATCACAGTCTAGCTGGTCAAAATGTCTTTTATAGGTTTCCCTATATGCAATTTTTATTTGGAACTTATTAAATGAAGAAACTGAGTTGTCTGTCCTGCAGTTTCTGGATTTTGCTGACTGCATATCTAAAGCTCAGCTTAACGTTTTTCTCTGTCGTCTGTATTTCCTGTAAACTGATAGTTGGGTTGAGATGTTAACTACTTCTTTTTTAAATATGTGGTTGTGCTGGGCCTTCATATGGCATGAGATCTAGTTCCCTGACCAGGGGTTGAACCTGGGCCCTCTGCATTGGAAGCTCAGAGTCTTAGCCATTGGACCTCAGGGAAGTCCCTAATTGCTTCTTCCTCATGTTTTCTCTTCAAGTCTACAAGTTTTTCCTCTGTCTTCTCCATTCTGCTGTTGGGTACACCCAGTCAAGTCTTAGTTTCAGTTATTTTGTTTTTCAGTTCTAAAATTCCCCTTCTATTTTTTTGCTGAGAATTCACAGGCTCCAGGCTCTCACCTGAATGCAGTCTTTGCGTGAACACATGGTAGCGCCTCCAAGGCGGCCCCCAATGGTCCTGTCTCCTGGTCTTCTACATCTGTGTAGCCTCTCCCGCTTTCTACAGGGGTTCGCCGGTACACCCAGGAGCATATGGTGGAAGGGATGCTGTGTCCTGCTGAGATTAGGTTATGAAGGACCGTGGCTTCTGTCTTGGGCATTCTCATGAACAGACGCTCAGGTCACTTGCTCTGGCAGAAGCAGCCAGGTGGTACCCGAGGCCCTGCTCTGTCCCTTACCAAAAGACACAGGACAAATCAGACAAGCTTGTGAGCTCCGACTTCTTTACTGGGAAGTTGCTTTTGCCCCGCCTGTTTCCCAGGGTTATGAGTCTCATATACGATAAAATGCTTGAAAACATTATAGGACTATTAATTTATCCAAACCGACACCTTTAATTCACAGATGAAAACCTGAAACCCAAAGGAATGGGGAGAATTGACAGATGAGACACAAAGGGAACAGAGGCTTTACAGGGGCAAAAAAGGCAGGGCTTCCCTGGGCGTCCAGTGGTGAAGAATCTGCCTTGCAATAAAGACGACACGGGTTCAGCGAGCCTGTGTGGCGCGACTGCTGACATTCGTGTGCCCAGAGCCTCCACGAGACACGCCGCTGCAACAGAAGCCCGTGCAGCGCAACGCGAGAGAAAGCCCCCTGCAGCAACGAAGACCCGGCACGGCCCCAGTTACCTTTTCAAAAAGGGAAAGAAAAAAAGCCAGGTCTGGAATCCAGAGCTTGCGACTTCAATCAAGGCCAGTTGTTTTCTCTGCTATTCCTAAAGGGCCACGTGCTATTATTGTTCAGCAGCCACTGCACACTTCAGAGAAACAGATGGATTATGGATGGCACATGGTCAACCAAGAGGCTGATATTTCTTCTACGGCACATGACCACTTGAGGGGAGATGCAAGAGGATCGGAGTTTTTTCGTTTAGCTTTTACATCACAGATTTTTCAGAGCCAGTTACTCCTTCCTGTTTCTCTGCCAGTCATCTCAATCTGCTGAGTCCAAGCACACGGGCACCAGCCAGAAGGTGACGAATACCATCTCTTCGCACCCAAACCGTGTACAATAGGCAAATAGTTCCAGGTTTAAAACCCTGCTAGACGAGTTGGTGTCGGAATCTTTAAACTACAAATACTCCTTTGTTGTGCAATTTAGTAAAGAATAGTTGAGAGAAAAGAGGCTAACGGTTGGAGCCAACATGGTCAAACTATTTGGGCAAAGGTAACATAGCTATGCTAGAATGGTACAATTATCATTTTTTTCCTCCATTCTTAGTTTTGTCTGTTTAACCTAGAAATTCAAATTTTATACAATGTCTATGTTGACAGAATGACCAGATAGATCTTTTGAATTTCAATAATAACTAGTCATAGGTTAGTTATTCACACTTCACGGGTCTGTTAAGATTCTTCCAGTTGCAAGCCAGCGGAAACCAACCGTAGCTACTTGAAGCGAGACAATCTAGGGAATTCCCTAGCAGCCTAGTGGTCAGGACTGAGCGCTTTTCACTGCCCGGGGCCACGGGTTCAATCCCTGGTCAGAGAACTAAGGGCCCGCAAGTCACAGGGCATGGCCAAAAATAAGAAACACAGTCTGTGGGAGGGACAAAGGAGAATGTACAGGACCCAAGGGCAGCCCTGGAGAAGCAGGAAGCAGGCGCCACTGGGTGTGAACTGCTGCTGCAGAAGCGAACCCTCGCCAGTCCTTTGTTTCTGCTGGGCTCAACCCCTGGGCCTCAGATTCAAAGTCCTCAGAGAGTGGAATTCTGTTTGGCCAAAGATGTGCCCAACTGGATGTCATGAGCTGATTTAAAAAGAGAGAGAGGGAGTTGAGAGGAATCTCCCAGGCCCTCTCCACTTCCGTGTGGGAGAGTAGAACCCTTTGAGGCTTTCATCCCACCAACACAGCCCTCAGAAGCTGGCAGAGTCACCCCAGAAGATGAGGATACTGACAGGAAGGCCCAGAGTCCACTGATTCACAGATTTGTTCTCACCATTGAATGAGACCACAAGGTGCCTTCCAGTCATATTTCAGAGGGACACCCGCATATCAACTTCCCTGCCCACCTATCAAGGACCAGCGAGAACATGCTTTGGGCATGACATCTGGAGTGACGCTTCAGAGCAAAATATAAGTTGATTTCATCTACACACACATCAGACAAATTGAGACCAATCCTGCTTTAAACCTCCTGTATGCATTCCCACACCACCCCGTGCTATGTCTCCAGGCTCTTCCCATCCTCGTCACTCTCCTTGTGACTACTGCCCACACAGGCTTCCCTGTAGAACGTTCTGTATGAACAAGCCTCACCTGACAAGGAAAAGGGTCGGGGATCCACAGTCAAATAAATATAAGAAATACTGGTCAAACCATACCTACCACTCACCCAAGTTTGTCTGGGGAGCTCTAGGCAGCCCTGCTCTGAAGATCTTCTTTGAAGATCCTGAAAGGGAACTGTTAAACCACACACACTTAGGAGATGGATTCCACATGGCTTTCAGGCACAAGTGGCTTAACTGCATCTTTGATAGATAGAGGTGAAAATGTGGAAAATTTTATTAACGTTCAGTTTTAAAAGCTTTACACTTGTGATACACCAAGGGGAAGGAGTTTTCTTAAAGAAGTGAGTCTTAGGGTCTGGGTCCCGGTTTAGGAGTTGTGCAGCAGTGGTATGTGTTTGTTAAGTCCTTTAAAAATTTGTGATCTTGGTCCCGGGCTGGTAAGGCTGTGACAGTGTCTTCTTCCTTTGGGGGGAGAAGAGACACTGTTATACCTCCAGGCTCTCAGCACATTATCCCTGCAGGATAGACTCCTTCACATCTTCTGTGGATTGGAATTTGCTCCGAGTCAGCCTTGAGGCTCTCCCAGAGAAGAGCTCAAAGGACAGAAGCCTGAACTGTTTCTCCAGATGGACCTTAAATGCAGTGTGTGTGCATCCCATAAAAGGCACCATCTTACACCACGAAGCAGACAATCCAGTGGCTAAGAATTCACATCCACAGTAGACAAATCACATTGCTTTGAACCACCATCATCTGCCTCCAAGTGTTATCATTTCCAATCAAAACTCTACCCCTTAAACAAGGCAGCATTCCCTCCCCCGCCCCCCGCCACCCC
>SJYG01000203.1:4210411-4255581 GCA_006410535.1 Litocranius walleri
CCCCGCCACCCCCCCGTAGTCTCTGGCAACCACTGTTTGACTTTCTCTCTGTGAATTTGACAACTGTGTGTCCCTCATGTAGGGGGAATCATATAGTATTTGCCCTTTTGTGTCTGGCTTGTTTACAAAAGCAGTTTGCTATATAGAACATTAACCTTATAGTGAGTAAGGATACAATAGGTATAGATAGTTATTACTTCTAGATCAGAAGTCTTTAACTGGGAGCCCTTATAGGGCTCCTCAAGAACTATCTCCCTTTTAAAGGATGAGTTTCCTGATGCTGCTAAGTCGCTTCAGTCGTGTCCGACTCTGTGTGACCCCATAGACGGCCGCCCATCAGGCTCCCTCGTCCCTGGGATTCTACAGGCAAGAACACTGGAGTGGTTTGCCATTTCCTTCTCCGATGCATGAAAGTGAAAAGTGAAAGTGGAGTCGCTCAATTGTGTCTGACGCCTAGCAACCCCATGGACTGCAATTATAAGGTTTTCTTAGGTGCCTTTAACCCAGAAGATGCTAATCACTGTCCCGGGTCATTTCTCCTTTGAGAGCATCCTCTAGGTCCCAAACTAAAATCAGCTATCTTTCATTAGGAAGAGCCACGAACCTGGCCATATTGACTGTATAGCTCTGGATTTTGCTAATGATTCAAGTTTGACATTTAACAGAGTGTAAACCTAGCCCCATGTTTACCTGGCCACCTAACTTTGATCTCACCTTCCTCAAATGAAAAACATCTAATGCAAAACTACAGAGCACGAGAGAATCTATGACAGAGGAGGCAACACTATACAATGGGGATAAGGCAGCCTCTTCAATAAACGGTGTTGGGAAAACTGGACAGCTACACACCAAAGAATCACACTGGACAACTTTCACACCATGTATAAAACTACACTCAGAATGGATTAAAGACTTAAAAGAGCTGAAACCATAAAATTTCTAGAAGAAAACAGACAGCATGCTGCTTGATATCAATCTCAGTAACATGGTTTTTTGATAGGTCTCCTCAGGCAAGGGAAAACAAAAGCAAAAATAATAAACAGGTGGGATTACAGCAAAAGAAAAAGCTTTTGTGTAGCAAAGGAAACAATCGACCAACAAAATGAAAAGGGCTGCCTACTGGATGGGAAAAGATATTTGCAAATGATATGTCTGATACAGGGTTAATATCCAACATACACAAAGAACTCAAACAACTCAACATTAAAACTTGAATACGAGTGGGTCAAAGACAAATAGACTTGTCTTCCCAGACGAGACATATAGATGGACAATAGGCACATGAAAAGATGCTCAACATCTAATCATCAAGGAAATGCAAGTCAAAACCACAGTAAGATCACCTTATATCTGTCACAATGACTTATCAAAAACAAGCAAAAAGTGTCGGCGAGGATCTAGAGAAAAGGGAATCCTTGTGCAGCATTTGTGGGAATATAAATTGGTGCAGCCACTATGGAAAACAGTATGGAGGGTCCTCAAAAAAAAAAAAAGTAGAACTACCATATGATATAGCAATTCCACTCCTGGATCTATAGCCAAAGAAAATGAAGGACTGATGCTGAAGCGGAAGCTCCAGCCCTTTGGCCACGTGATGCATAGAGCCAACTCATTGGAAAAGACCCTGATGCTGAAAAGACTGGAGGTAGGAGGAGATGGGGGTGACAGAGGATGAGATGGTTGGATGACATCACCGACTCAATGGTCAGGAATTTGAGCAAACTCTGAGAGATAGTGGAGGACAGAGGAGACTGGCGCGCTGCAGCGCATGGGGTCACAAACAGTCAGACACAACTTAGTGACGGAGCAACAATCTGGAAGATCCATGCACCCTGTGTTCAGTGCAGCATTATCATAATAGCCAAGATATGGACGCAGCCTGAAAGCCCATCGACAGAGGAATAGATAAGGAAGGTGCAGAACATTACCCAGCCATAAAAAGAACCTAATCTGTGGCAACATGGATGGACCCAGAGGGCACTGTGCTGGCGGAAGTCAGACAAACACAAAGACTCCATGGCTTCACTTATATATGGGATCTACAAAAGAAAAACACACACAACAGAAACAGTCATAGGTAGAGAGAACAAACACACAACTGCCTGAGGGGGATGAAAGAAATAGGTGAGGGAGATTAAGAGGTACGAACTATAAATGAGCCATGGGTATGACATACACAGTCTGGGGAATATAGTCAATGGCTATGTGATATCTCTGTAAGGCAAGAGATGGGAATTAAGATTTTTCTGATTTCTACACATTTAAAAATGTATAGGAATATCAAATCACTATATCATGTAGCAGGTACTAACACAGTGTTGTAGGTTAATTATCCTTCAAAAAAAAGCTCACAGAAAAAGAGATCAGATTCGTGGTAAACAGAGGTGGGAGTGAGGGGGGAGGGGAATTGGATGCAGGTAGTCTTAAGACATAAACTTGCCATTATAAGATAAATAAGTATAATGAGTGTAACACATATAGATAAGAATAATTAACATGAGTAATGTAATTAGCACTGCCGTATGTTATATGTGAAAATTGTTAAGAGTAAATCCTAAGCGTTCTCACCACAAGGAAAAAAATTTTTCTTCTATTTCATATCTCTGAGATTATGGATGTTCACTAAACTAATTGTGCTAATCATTTTAGGATGTATATACTTCAAATCATTATGCTGGACACCTTACACAGTTCTCTGTGTCAATCACATCTCAATAAAACGGGGAGAAAAAAAACAATGGGATATTACTTCATACACATTAACATGCCTATGATTAAAAAAAAAAGTACAAAGAAAATAGTTTCACCAAAAAAAAAGTAAAAAAACCACAGAAAATAAGTATTGATGAGGATGTTAAAAAAAAAAATGGGAAAATGTCTGTGTTGATGTAAAATGGTACATCCACTATGGATAACAATATGGCAGATCCTCAAAAATAAAAAAACAAAATTACCATATGATTCAACAATCCCACTTCTGGGTATATACCCCAAAGAAATAAAAGGAGGAATTCCAACATATCTGTACTCCCGTATTCATAGCAACATTATTCACAGTACATGAAAGATAACCCAAGTGTCCATCCGTGGATGGCTGGATAAAACGCAGTATATCTGTATGATGGCATATTTTTTAGGCTTAGAGGAGGAAACTTTGATACATTCTACAACACGGATGAACTTTGAGGACATTATGCTAAGTGAAACAAGTCAGTCAGAAAAGGACAAATACTGTGCGATTCCACTCACGAGGTGCTTAGTACTTAAATTCAGAGGTGGAATGTGAGGCGGTGGTTTCCAGAGCCTGGTGGGGGCAGGGGGCAACACTGTTTAATGGGGACAGAGTTTCAGTTTGGAAAAGTTCTGGAGATGGCTGGTGATGGTGGCCGTACGACAACGTGAAATGTACTTAATGCCAGTGAACCAGATACTTAGAAATGACTTAACAGTCAATTTATGTTACATGTGTTTTACTACAATAAAAAGTCTTTACAAGTACCTAATGCTATCTGATCATGATTCCCTGCTCCTACAGGAAACTTAGGAGCCTTTATCATAGAGTTCATTCCCAAACATCCTGTTCTGGAAAGAGACAATTTGTTGTTGCTGTTGTTCAACTGCTAAGTCGTGTCTGACTCTCTTGCAACCTCATGGACTGTAGCCCACCAAGCTCCTCGGTCCAGGGAGTTTCCAGGCAAGATTACTAGAGAGGGCTGCCATTTCCTCCTGCAGAGGATCCTCCTGACCCAGGGATGGAACCCACACCTCCCGCATTGGAGGGGGCTTCCTTACCACTGAGCCATCAGGGAAGCCCAGAAAGAGACAAAACACACTTAAAGAGCAAAATGGTTGTTCAAAAGCTGGCCTCCCTTTGCTGTTTGAATTTCTCAGTACAAAGTCACTTTAACATCATACTCCTTTCCTCTCGCTCCCCCAGAAGAGGCAAGTAGGGGAAAGTAATAAAAACAAGAGTGAGATCCACACCAGAGGAGGCAGGACAAGCGTCTGTTAGATTAAAGGGGTCTGGAAGCTTCCTAGGGCCAAGAAACTCCCACTCGAAGGTGGCCCCCATCAACACGGAAGGGAAGAGACTCAGGGCCGGGTCATGGGCGGAGGCTGCCTGTCCATCACCAGCTTGCTAGAACAGCCCAGGTGCCGGCCGGGCGATCAGCTGCGTAGGAGGTCTGGGCACTTACCTCGGAGAAGTGTCTCTCAATAATGTTCAGCGCACTCATGGCGACCTGACGGTTCTCGTGAAGTTGCAGAGCCTCAATTCTATCAAGCCCACCGAGTCCTTCTATCAGCAGACACATGTTTTCCTTCTGAGAAATCTTCTCCGCTGCCTGCAGGCCAGATAAGAGCGAGACTCTGAACCGAAGCCCTTAGGACATGGGGCTTTACCTCAGTGGAATCAGACCAAAGCCGCCCAGTGGGTTGCTGCAGTGTTATTTTCCCAGATTGAATTAAAATTGCATTGTCTTCCTCTCAGTTTGGGGTAACTGTCATTTATCTATTGAGGTTTGTCTTCATTGCACAAAATACAGTATTTTTTTTTCTGAATATGCCACCATTCATGCACACACGGCTAAACACTATGTTGTAGGTATCCCCTTTCTAACTGGGCTTCTCTGGTGGCTCAGATGTAAAGAATCCGCCTGCAATGCGGGATACCTGGGTTTGATCCCGTTGGGAAGATCACCAGGAGGAGGGCATGGCAACTCACTCCAATATTGTTGCCTGGAGAATCCCCATGGACAGAGGAGCCTGGTGGGTTACAGTCCATGGGGTTGCAAAGAGTTGGACATGACTGAGCGACTAAGCACACCCCTTCTAATTAATGGAGACTTTTTTCAAAACAGAAAAAAGCGTTCAAATGATGCTGCATAAATGCAGATGTCCTGGCCCTGTGCTCCCTGGAAAGCCTTGAAAGGTCAGGCAGGAGATCTCGGTAACAGAGGCCACACATGGCAGCTAGTGAGGTCCCTGGAAACACGTGATGGGACTGGATTGAATCCAGTGCTGATCACTGGATTTCTCATTCATGGGCATTCACTCACTCAACATTTCTATTTACACTATGGGCAAGGGCCACGAAAGTATCAATAAAGGTGGGACGTAGAGAAAGCCTTTTCACAACTCACACTATCAGGGGAGACAAGAATTGGTATAGTACAGAAAGTTAATATTCTGGGATAAACCATGATGGGAAANTACACTATGGGCAAGGGCCACGAAAGTATCAATAAAGGTGGGACGTAGAGAAAGCCTTTTCACAACTCACACTATCAGGGGAGACAAGAATTGGTATAGTACAGAAAGTTAATATTCTGGGATAAACCATGATGGGAAAGAACATAAAAAAGGGTGTATATATGGGTATCACTGAATCATTTTGCTATACAGCAGAAATGAACACAATGTCAATCAGCTATACTTCAATTAAAAAAAAAAAACACAGAAAGGACAATAGAGTAAGTGGTCAGAGGTTTAAGTTATAGAAGATGCGCACAGAAAGCTTGGGAAGTACCCAGTTCCTAATGAACAGCACAGTACCAGGGTCCATCACAGAATAACGGCATCCCCTAGAGAAGGAAGGGCAAGGACAAACTTCTCAGGGAATAAGTGTTGCGTATCGAGAGGAAAGCATTCACTACAATGTAGCTCGGTCGTGTTTGATTCTTTGCAACCCCAAGGACTATAGCGCCTGCTAGGCTCCTCTGTCCATAGAATTCTCCAGGCAAGAATACTGGAGTGGGGTGCCATTTCCTTCTCCAGGGGATCTTCCCAACCTAGGGATCCAATCCACATCTCTTCGAGGAAAGGAGTAGTTCACCTAAGTAGAATCTTTGAGGGAAGCAGAGAGAGAAAGAAACAAATTTGTCGTCTTGTAGGACTCTACTGGCTATTATGTGAGCAGTAATAAACACACACACACACAAAACTTTCTGTGGATCAAATTAAATATTGCTTAGGCCATAATTTATCTGATGAGAGCCTGCACTTTTGTCTAAGTCTTGATACCTTCTAGTCCTCTCTGTACGTCCAGAGTGAGCTCTTGGCTTTGAGTAAAAGAAACAGAGGCAGGAACCAATGTCCTAGGTTAGTCTCTAAGAAAACTGGGAAGTGGGTGATGACCCAGAGCAGGAGCAGCCCTGGAGAATTCTGGACTTGGACAGAACAGCAGATGGCCCCCAAGTTACTTCAAAGAACCTCAGTTGTACTCTGCTGCCCACCTGAAGCTTCTTCTGCCTTATCCTGATCTTTCTTACTGTCCCATGGCCCACCACTGGATACAGGGGCTTCACTGGTTCTCCAGGTGGGATGTGCCCAGACTCCTCCCAAGAAAAAGATCCCAAGTGTTTAATTCAAATGAATGAGATGAACAAATTTCTACAGCTCCAAGTGTGTTCTCACACATTATGCCCAACTTTGCCTTGTTGTTACTGTTTTTCAGTCATTAAATCCTGTCCAACTCTCTGTGACCCTGTGGGCCGCAGCACACCAGGCTCCCCCGTCCTTCACTGTTTCTCAGAGTTTGGTCGGATTCCTGTCCACTGAGTTGGTGATGCTATCTAACCATTTAAGCCTCAGCCGTCCCCTTCTCCTCTTGCCTTCAGTCTTTTCCAGCACCAGGGTCTTTTCCAGCAAGTCAGCTTTGCTACTTTGCCTGCTGGCTGCCAAGTCTCTACTCTATATCTGTGATTTGCTCAAAGTTTTAGTGTCTAATTGGGCTGTTTCCAATCTGTTTTTGACTGGGGTCAGTTCTTTCTGGGACACTTGCATGAAAAGAGTGCTTTAAGTGAGCTTTTAAAGGAGTCCTCTGGTGTTACTTTGAACCTTTTGAAATGGCTTAGTCACATAAAAAAGACCTTCACCAAATGAATAAAGCCAGACTCTAAGATGGCCTGAGATGACCCCTGCCTCTGGGATATTCATTCCCTTGCGTAGCCCCTCCCAGGCTGAAATGGGGTCATCTGTGTAACCAATAGGATGTCGTTGAAATGACCTCCTTCCTAAGTCATACGAGACATTGGAGCTTCCACCTTGCTGCAGGGGATGCCAGCAGCCATGATGGAAGGGCACTCAAGCAGTGCCAGGCAACCCATGTGGTAAGAAGAACTTCCTAGGCAGGTAAGTGAGTCTTCGTGGAAGCTGATTCTTCAGCCTCCATCAAGCCTTCAGATGAGACTGCACCCCCATTTCCATCTTGAACTTCTAAGACCCTGAGCTAGAACCATCTGCCTCAGATCTAAGCTGCCTCAGACCCCTAAACCCAGAAACTGTGTGAGACAATGTTTGTTTTAAGCCACCAGAGGGGTAATTTGTTGTTCAGTATACACTTGACACAGATAGTATGTAAATATTGGCTTAACTCACCTTTATTTCAGAAATAAGACTTCTCTAGAATTATCTCAATGCTTTGTAGTCCATTTTCCCAGCCATGCAGCTAAACGGAAAGGAACTCTAGCACGGTCCCTCAGGGTCTCTCCTTGCTAATGTCCTGCTGCTTTCTCCAAGTATATTGTTTCATCTTCTAGAAGAACCAGCCATCTGACTCACTCACTGTTTCTTCCTTGCTTCAAACCTTTGGTTAGTTTCTCTATCTCACTCAGACTAAGTCCACCTTCTCTCACAGACCGTCCATTTTCTGGCCCCTGGATATCAAGAGCCTGTCTCCCAGGACCTTCCACCCTTTGCTTCTCTCTGGCCACACCCCCATCCTTGCTTTGTAAGGTCTCTTTCCCTTAGAGACCACTTTCCCAGGTGCCCACAAGACTCCTTCACTTCTCTCAGGTCTTTACTCAAACCTTCTTCCTCAGTGAAGTTTCTCCAGACTACTGCATCTAAGAGATCACCATGCCCTCCCCACTCTGAGCCATCAGTGACTACCCCTCCATCAGATATATTCTACCGGCAACTCCCTACTCGATGACTCTGCTCCTCACCCCCCTAAACTCTATGGGACAAGGACTTTGCTTTGTTGTTTCCTGAGCATCTAAAACAATGCAGGCCACCCAGACACTTCTGTGGGGAAATGAAGATGGTGGACCTTCATTGAAAGGCCTCTTGTCTTGCTATCCATTGGATGTGTGGACAGAGGGCGGTGGGGGGTGGGGGAGTGGGTATGGAAGTGGAGAGGAAAAGAGAATCCTAGTTAGGTTTTTAGAACCAAATGAAATGTCTTAATGCAGAGACTGTTATTTAGAAACCAACCTGCTCAGAACAGCTCACCTGGAGGATGAAAAAGAGAATGTCGAGTATGATGATAACCATTTTGTTGTCTGGGATGGTGAGGAGACTTATGAGTGGCTCCAAGACTCCAGCCTGGACAAGCTGGATCAACTGGTCCACGGAGCCCCCGGTTGTGAAGTTAGCCACCGTCCAGACAGCCTCTTTCTGGACTTTAAACTCTCCCTGCACAAAGAGAACATTTCCATTCTTTACAGATTCTGAAGAATTTAAATACAGGGATACAGATGTGGTTCAATTCCTAGGGACACTGGGCTACCTATTCCCAGGACTCTCTGTGCAATTTACACCGAGTCCCTTGGTAACCGGACTCTAGTTTTTTAACAGAGACACCATCTTTGAGAAGCCAAGAAGGAGGGCAGGCAGATTCATGTAGGGTCTTCGAGGGAGGTTCTACATTCAGACAGACTCATTTCTTTATGTCAGGTTATAGGAAAAAGAAAATCAACATCAACCAATACAGATGAACAGTTCCGATTAGGAATGACACCTGGGGTTTTAAGATTATAGTGACTCATGTCTACGTTTCTAGTCTTTCTGCCCCAGTAAAACTTTGCACAAGAAGCTCCAGAGCTGAGCACACCACCCCGTGAGGACACAGGAAAGCCACTGAAATCTCACTCAGTGCATCCCTTTCATTTATAAAAAGCACCTGGGGGTTTCCCTGGTGGCTCAGTGGCAAAGAGTCTGCCTGCCAAAGCAGGGGACACGGGTTTGAGCCCCGGTCCAGGAGGATTCTACGTGTCAAGGAGCACTAAACCTGAGCCCCACAACCACTGAGTCTGTGAGCCGCAACTGCCGAATTCCATGCACCCGAGAGCCTGTGCTCCGCAACAACCACAAAATGAAAACACCACAGTGAGAAGCCCTCGCGCTGCCCTGAAGAGGGGCCCCACGCGCCACAACTAGAGATGAGCCCCTGCAGCCAAACGGACTCAGCAGAGCAAAAAACAAAAAGAAGCAGCAGCTGGCCCAGAGAGATGGAACTCATTTAGCAGGGATCCTTCTAGCCATTTACAGGAGGAGTTAGTCCCACTTTATGGCTGGGGGATAACTGCGACCTCAGTTTAAACCAAAGCAAAAAAAAAAAAAAAAAAAACCACATGGCTGCAAGCAAGTTATAGTTCAAAAGGCACGGTTTGAAAAAAGATCACTCCTTGATTTCCAGCTAGATGCTTCTGATTAGAACAGGTGCAGACTCTGGGTAGGACGCAGGATAGGAAGCATCTGAAAGACTGGAAGACGCCATGGTTTGGGCAGCACACCTGGCCTGGCTTTCCATACCTGATGCACACCTGGGGACCCACCAGCCAGCCTGAGATGGACCTCCCTCTCCAACCCGAGGTCACCACTCCTGACCTGTTTCCCAAGTTGATGGTTTAAACATAGCTCCTCCACTAAAAGGTGACAAAAAGAAATGCTGATGGTAGCAGTTGTCTTGGGGAAAGGAAGTGGCAATCAGGAAGAAGAAGGGAGCTTAAGTGTATTTCTCCTGGTATATCTAGATTTACACTTTCATCGATGGGATTTTTATACTGAAAAGGCGCGCCCTTTCTTCAGTGGATAACATGACTATAACCCGATATGTTTTTCCTCCTAAAACAAAATGAAACCAAATCTCCTCCCATTTTTGCTAAGGAAAGTAGGTAGCACGCTTTTTTAACACTAGAGATTAGCCCAGATTTACCGGCTCAATATTTTTCTGGATACTTGAGCTGTGGGATCACCTTTTCATTGTCTTGTTAAGTCTTCTAAGTTTTTAACGGGCTATCCAAAGTGGCATGCCCCTCCTTTTTTTTTTCAGGGAGAGTTAAGAAACTAGTGTTTTGTAGGTTTGTGATGATCTCAATTAATCTTGCTTCTCGGTCTACATCTGAATACCTAAGGGAGGTGAACACACAGCCCAGTGCAAAGCCGCCTTTTGTCAGGGATGCTGCGGGGGCCACTCACGTTTTTTAGCACGGCCACCAAAGGAGGCAGGGCGCCACAGGCGATTAGCTGCTGGATGTGTTGGCGGGGACCAGCAGCCACGTTGCTCAGGGCCCAGGCTGCCTCCTTCTGGATGGAGGAGCGGGGATGCGTCAGGAGCTGGGGCAGCACACCCAAGATGCCCGCGTCCAGGGCCAGCTGGGTCTGGTGGTCCGTTCCTGTGACAATGTTGCCCACGGTGCGGAGAGAGGGGGTCTGGGGGACCAAGGTGAGAAGCGTAACCAATATTGCAAATTTGTCAATGTAGAAGATAACCAAACTCCATGCCCTCCCAAACGTTTGTCGTACTGTTTGCATGGTTTTCCGGAAGCCTGTGAGTAACGATTCTATCTGTGATCCTCATCAACTTGGTGCATCCACGGCTGTTTACAGAGTTTAAAGGTACTTGTCAGCCTCCCAGTAGTTTCAGCTCAAGTGGGTCAGAGGTCAAGTGATGCATTTCCCGAACAGTGCTGTCCTTTTCACGTCCTTATATTGGGCAAGTTGCTAAACTGATGGTCATCTTTATAAGGTAATAATCTCTGCTGAATTTGTATCGGGCATAGAAGGGAGCTTAAGTGTATTTCTCCTGGTATATCTAGATTTACACTTTCATCGATGGGATTTTTATACTGAAAAGGCGCGCCCTTTCTTCAGTGGATAACATGACTATAACCCGATATGTTTTTCCTCCTAAAACAAAATGAAACCAAATCTCCTCCCATTTTTGCTAAGGAAAGTAGGTAGCACGCTTTTTTAACACTAGAGATTAGCCCAGATTTACCGGCTCAATATTTTTCTGGATACTTGAGCTGTGGGATCACCTTTTCATTGTCTTGTTAAGTCTTCTAAGTTTTTAACGGGCTATCCAAAGTGGCATGCCCCTCCTTTTTTTTTTCAGGGAGAGTTAAGAAACTAGTGTTTTGTAGGTTTGTGATGATCTCAATTAATCTTGCTTCTCGGTCTACATCTGAATACCTAAGGGAGGTGAACACACAGCCCAGTGCAAAGCCGCCTTTTGTCAGGGATGCTGCGGGGGCCACTCACGTTTTTTAGCACGGCCACCAAAGGAGGCAGGGCGCCACAGGCGATTAGCTGCTGGATGTGTTGGCGGGGACCAGCAGCCACGTTGCTCAGGGCCCAGGCTGCCTCCTTCTGGATGGAGGAGCGGGGATGCGTCAGGAGCTGGGGCAGCACACCCAAGATGCCCGCGTCCAGGGCCAGCTGGGTCTGGTGGTCCGTTCCTGTGACAATGTTGCCCACGGTGCGGAGAGAGGGGGTCTGGGGGACCAAGGTGAGAAGCGTAACCAATATTGCAAATTTGTCAATGTAGAAGATAACCAAACTCCATGCCCTCCCAAACGTTTGTCGTACTGTTTGCATGGTTTTCCGGAAGCCTGTGAGTAACGATTCTATCTGTGATCCTCATCAACTTGGTGCATCCACGGCTGTTTACAGAGTTTAAAGGTACTTGTCAGCCTCCCAGTAGTTTCAGCTCAAGTGGGTCAGAGGTCAAGTGATGCATTTCCCGAACAGTGCTGTCCTTTTCACGTCCTTATATTGGGCAAGTTGCTAAACTGATGGTCATCTTTATAAGGTAATAATCTCTGCTGAATTTGTATCGGGCATAAATATCACACCTCCTCTGCATATTTAATCAGAGCTACTGAAGGGCCAGTGGCATTTGGGGGTGTATTCATAAAGGTCCTCTCACTGTCCTTGAAGGTCCCTAGGGTGGGTCTGTGCTTGGACTCGAGACAGTTGTCCTAGGAGGGCCATGGGTGCGTGTGTGCAGACTCAGTAGCTCAGTCGTGTTCAACTCTTTGTGGCCCCATGGACTGTAGCCCACCAGGCTCCTCTGTCCATGGGATTCTCCAGGCAAGAAGACTGGCGTGGGCTGCCATTTCCTCCTCCAGGGATCTTCCCAACCCAGGGATCGAACCCGAGTCTCCTGTGGCTCCTGCACTGGCAGGTGGATTCTTTACCACTGAGCAACCTAGGAAGCCCAGGAGGGTCGACTGTGGGCTTATTTTGGTTTCTCTGTACCATGCTGACAGCCCATCAACAGTTCTAGAATCTTCCTAACCTATCACATTAGGCATCTGCTACTCCAGTGAGAGGTGTAAGTGGTGCTGTAGGCCAAACACAGCCTTGCCAGTCTGCTGCATTTGGGCCCCGAGCCCCCACGATGAACAGCTTCAGAAGATGCTCCACACCTTCATGCCCTCAACACGATCCCCAAACTAGCCTTGGCTTCTGAGCAATGATACGCTCATCTCTGAATGGATGATCGTGAAGATTGCATAATACACAATATTAGGCATAAAAAGCAAAAGGGGTATCCGTGCTTCAAACTACACGTCCAGTGAAGTACATTATGCAAGTGACGTGTGTCACAGAGTCACGTGTTTGATGCTGGCTTTACTTACGTTCCACCTGTACCTAATGTAGTCTAAGGGAACCAGCTCGGGAGAGGATAAGGGGGAACTTTTATACTTGAGTAAGAAAATCAAGTGTTACGAGCTTTACATTAAAATGTGCACCCACATACCCCAACTTATTAACATCTACATGCAGAGACCAGCAGAAGGAGAGGTCATGAAAGACTAGTGCGCCAGGGGCTTTCCTAGTGGCCCAGGGGGTGTGGGTTCGATGCCTTGTGGCCAAATATCCAAAACACAAAACAGAGTATTGTAACAACTCAATAAAGACTTTCACAATGGTCCACATGAAAAAAAATTCTCAAAACAGAACACTTCACTAGGTGGAGGGATTGTAGGCAATTTTAACTGGCGCTTCTCTATCTTTTCTAGTTAGCAGATTAAGAGAAAGTAGTCATTGAATAACCCCACGATTTTGGATCAAAATTGATTCAGATCTTCGGTTACAGAGTAGCAGAGTCCAGGGAAAGGCAGAGGACCAGCTTTGTTCCAGGTAAAGGATGACTACCAACAGGGAAGGACTCGGGGGTAAGGAAGAAGAGAACCTGCTCAAGTGATGATGACCTGTGAACTCTAACCTGAAGGCCCCTACGGAGACCAGTGGGACCCGGGACACTTACCAAGACGTTGAGTTCCGAGCTGCACATAAGCTCAACCAGCCTGGGCAGGACCCCGGTGTCCACCACCTGGCCAATGCGTGCATCGCAGCCATCAGTGAGGTAGGACAGGGCCCAGCAGGTGTCCGAGAGGACCTCTCTGTCTGGGTGCCCCAGGAGGTAGAAGAGGACGGGCAGCATCTGCTTCACCGCGTGGTCAGAGGGGTACGGGTTCTTGTTCCGGCACAGATTGGACAGGGTCCAGGCGATGTTGCGCAGGAATGGGACCTGTAACGAGGAGACTGCGGCTAGCACTGGGTAGGAAGAAGGAAACCTGCCCACGGCAACACGTTCCGGCCATCCTCGATCAATAGTATTGACCCGGAGGAACCAAAGCGTTTGAGCTTCAAGCAGGTATTTGTTCTATGCGATAAGCCCTGGAGGGGCGCAGAGAAGGAGCTTTGTCTTCATGTTGCTGTGGTTTGTTTTTTTAAACTAGAGAGCAGCCCCGACTCGCTGCAAGTAGAGAAAGCCCTCGCAAAGCAACGAACACCCAGCACAGCCAAGAATAAAACATTCATTCATTCATAAAAAAGCAAGCAGCTGGCCAGTTTAGACCTGGCTGAACTCTGCTCTGGCTGACCTCGCCCGGCTGGATGACACACAGGTGCGCGCCATCTAGACAGACAAGAGTAGCTACCTTCCCGCGTTGCTGCAACGGCACCTCTCACTGGCTTCAGCTCAATATGTGCAACCAAGGCCCGATTCCTTTTCCCCTTTCCCCTCCCCACATCTCTAGAAGGAGGGTCCTCTAAACAACCTAACCTGAAACCTGGGGGCAATCCTCGCTTCTCTCTGCCTCCCCCTTCTGTGCCCATCACAGCAGCAAGCCAGGCCCATGTGCCCCTCCATCTCCCTCAGCTCTAATCCTATGACGGCAGCTAGGGGGCCTTTCTGGAAGGTCAGGTCGCTTCCCTTCCTGCCGTGACATCCTCCAGAGGCTTCCTTTTGCCCCCGGACTGACATCTATGTCCCTCGCCTCTCCTGCCACCCGCCCTCACTGTTCTCTGCTTGCAAGCTCCCTTCGTCATGCCAGCCTTTTTCCAGCTCAGCATATCAGGTTCTCTCTCACCTTGAGGGCAGGGCATGTGGCCCCTTATTTGTTTAAATAGACTTATCTCTCTCTCTCTATTTGGCCATGCCAGGTAGTAGCTGCTGCAGGTGAGATCTTTATTGAGCATGTGGGCTCCAGTTCCCCAAACAGGGATCAAACCCAGCTACCCTGCATCGGGAACCATGAGTCTCAGCCACTGGACCGCCACGGAAGTCCCTCTCTTGACATTCAGAAGCAGCCTTCTCATTTTTGTTTAAGGCGAATCTAGAACCCAAATGTCATTCCTAACGCAGGGAGTCCTCTGCTATCGCCACAGCAATCCATGTGGACTGTAAACTTCGACACTAGATCCTCTTATTACCCAGGAACAGTACTGGTGAGCCACTAATTCTTTCTGTGCCCCTTGAATAGAGAGCTCAGTCATCTACTTTTGCAGGATTGTAAGTTTAGAAAAACTTCCAGTGGATCTCTTCCAACCTCCACCCCCACTCCAAAGAAAGATCAGCACTACCTTGAGGACAAATGGGAAATCAGCCTCTCCCCAAAGTGATACCCAGTCCGAGGCCTTGTTCATCATCACTGTTGCAAGGGGCTGGGTAGGCCACATGGCCTAGCATTGGTTTGGAAGCACATTCCTCATTTCCCAACTTTGGGAACTTGTATACCGAGCTAGTGAACATCATCAAAAAGACACTCAACTGATATGCTTGACGAAACCAGGGTCAGCAGATGTGGAATGGCATCACTCGCGATAACATTGTCTCTGAATTCTGGTCCATCACCTACAAATAGATAAGAACACAACACTCTAAGAGGGAACAGAGAGTCCTAGGGTGGGTGACAAATTCTTCAAAAGGCTCTGCAAAGGGTGAGAAGCCAAAACTCATTCCTGGGTTGGGCAAGCAGATAGCATAACCACGACCTAGACCCCTGGGTCTCCAACATGTTGGTCGAGTAGATGGTCTGATGTGGAAAACAGCCACCACACAGCAGGGATTGCTAGAAGTATGGTCTCTGGGAGACGATGGTCTCATCAAGGAGCCAGCCAACCAGACCCGGGGAGTGCGCTCTAAATGTTGGCGGCATTTCACAGCATGGTTCTTGGGAGACAAAGGCCACTAGAGACCAAACTGTCTTCCCAGAAGGCTTTGGCAACACCCAAATGCAACTCAGAACAAAGTCTGGGAGACAGATAGATGCTAGCCAACAGCTATCTGCTACTCGGGGTAGAAGATCAACTTTAGACCCTAGACACCTCAGCCCTTCAACCACCAGGCAAGGCAGAAGCTACACTACACCACCCGATTTTGCCTGTTCCTTACTGCCACGAGCAAAATGAGAGATGAAATCTCTGTAACAGATGCTTTACTTCTGTGAGCATTTAAAAAGCAGACCGATTTTATATTCTGTTTGCTGATCTCATCACGTGAAGTCCTTGGAGGTCTAATCACACTGTTTCTGCTAATGCGGTCATGGAGGACTGTTGACTCTCTGAACTCGAAATTGCTAAGATTTGGTTGATCTTAATTTGTCAAAACCCTGAGGGGCCCAGTTGAGTTTTTCCCCCCAAGAGACATCTCATTTATATTCAGCCTGGGATCCTGGATTTTCCACCCCAGCAGCCCTCATCCCCAGCTTGTGCTTTCTCGGGTCACACAGGGAGTACGGCATCCAGGCCTAAATCCGTGAGGCCGATCTTAGGATCGTGTTTTCAGGGGGAGAATTTTCCCCTACACTGTGCAAACATTTCTGTGTGTTCCCTGGGCAACTTTCACTGAAGGTAGAATTCTTTTACGGTCCTGGGTGATGTAAGGGTCTGTCAGAATATCCCCAGCTTCCATGAGCACTGTCAACAGAGATTTGTCTTTTGTTCCTGAAGCCACTAAGTCCTGAGGCTGGAAGAGCCCAGTCTTGGCAGAGGCCCCGAAGCAGGTGGAGCTTCGGAACACAACAGGCCACCTAGTTTCAGCTTCAGTTTTTGGCCTCTGAACTTGACTCTGAGTTTCGGTGAAGCCCGTTCTACTCTTGCCAGCGTTGCTAGGTATTTGTATATTCAAGAGTGTCTGATCTACAGCATTCCCCAAAGAACTCCCCTGGCATGCCACATGCCCGGCCCACTGTTTTCCCAGCTCCCCAGTGGGGAGAGCCTCACCTGCTATGTTCCCGAGGGCCCACACGGCCTGTTCACACACAGTCATGTGAGGGGAAGACAGGAGCTCAACCAAGGGCTGGATGGCACCCCCATCCACGACGGCACGAGTCAGCTCCGAGGCCCCTGAAGCAATGTTGGTCAGAGCCCAGGCTGCCTCAAACTGCAAGCGGGGGTGAAAGGATGACTTCAGGAGCTCCACCAGCCTGGGGATGAGTCCCGCGTCCACGATCAGCTTCAGAGGAGGGTTCTTCTCCTGGGACAGCATTTTCCTTTGCATTGTGAGAGCAAAGAAAGACAAGAACATATCCTGTGAGTCAGGAAGGGAGAAGCCCCTTTATGGATGTCCTTGGCATTCCTAACTATCCAGTGAGACAAACGGCTGGGCCAGAGCTCCTTCGGATCCTCACGCTCAGCCTGTGGCACTTTGCGGGGATGAAGCAGCATTTTTGGTTATTATCTATGAGCCACCATTTCTGCAGAGGCCAATTTAAATGAAGCCATTCATCTCTGACAACACTTGCATATCTTAAGCTGTTCTCAAGGACAGTGTAGAGGAGCAATTTCATCTCACTTTTGGATGGACTCGCTTTTTCCTACATTGTGTGGGTGTTTCACCACTGTCAAGAGACCAAAGAGGTCAGTGGAATCCGGCTAGGAACCCGTCAATGATACAAGTCTGTTTGCGATACCTGGCTGCTTGGGTGGCCTGGAAACATAGTTCTGGATCTGAGGCATTGATACCACTGATTATTTCTTGCAGGGTGAGGCTGACCTGTATAAGGAGACACAGATTCAAGTCAGAGTCTCTGCCAAAAGGAACCGTGAAGGGCATCTAGTCTCGCCATCTACCTGATTAGAAGCAGCTGGCTTGAGCGGTACATCTCAAGCTGCCTGCTGGTCTGTATTAGGAGACGGAAGAACTCTTGGTGGTCTCATAGGTCTCACGGATTCACGGGACACTTCCCATGCTCTGGGGGAGGTAATTCCTCATATCACTTGGGTCCCCAGAGCCTTTTCCTCCCATACAAGCTAGTGGGAAGCCAGCGGGAGTTCCCTGGTGGCCCAGTGGTTAAGAAGCCACTTGCCAGGACAGGAGACATGGCTTTGATCCCTGGTACGGGAAGATCCGGGCTTCCCTGGTGGCTGACAGTAAAGAATCTGCCTGCAATGCAGGCAGTTCAATTCCTGGGCTGAGAAGAACCCCTGGAGAAGGGAATGGCAACCCATTCCAGTATTCTTGCTAGGAGAATTCCATGGACAGAGGGGCCTGGCAGGCTACAGTCCATGGGGTCACAAAGAGCTGGGGACGACTGAGCAAACTACCACTTGGCACTTTTTTCTTTTTTCCACTTTCAGGAAGATCCCACATGCCCCATGGCAACTAAGCCTGTGCAGCAACTGCAGAGCCTGCGAGAGCCCTGGAGCACGTGCTCCACGGGAGAAGCCGAGCACCGCAGGCGGGCAGCCCCCTCTCGCAACGGCTAGAGGAAGCCTATGCAGCGCACTGAAGACCCGGTGCAGCCAGGAGGAGGACGTGCTAGGGGTGTCAGCAAAAATGTCAGAGTCAGGACCGCGAAATGCTGCTCCACAAAAGCAACAACAAATCTAAAAAATACAATCAACTTTTCTACAACTCTGGAAACTGACCAAAAGTTTGCAGAGGTTTGTTTTATTCAAGCTCAAACGGGTTTACTCAAGAAAACTGTCTAACTCCCAGAAAGAACAGCGAGGACTGCAGCATTTTGCCTTGCCTTATTCCCACCCCTCCTCCCCCAGCTCCGTGGGCGTTTTAAAAACCAATAGCCCAGCAGGCACTGGAGGAGGCAGAACAGGTTGGTTCTCCCTTAAAACCTCATTCTCAAAGAGTTATTATTTGATCCTTCTGGTGGTTTCCTGGGAGATCCCATTTGTAAGACTCCATTTTATTGGGCTCAGACCTCACATAAAGAAAAAAGTCTTTTTCCTGGAGGCTGTTAAAAACAATTCAAGGAAGTGGTACAAATTCGCAGTTGCTTGGGGTGAGAGGGGGTTAGATAATAGTTGGGGGCAAATAATAGACTACACATTTTTGGGGGGGGGCTGTGCTGCATGACATGGGGGATCTTAGTTTCCTGACCAGCGATCAAACTGGTACCCTCTGCAGTGGAAGTACGGAGTCCTAACCACTGGACCACCAGGAAATTCCAAGAGATACATAAGATTCAAAGGCAAAAAAGAGCTGAAAGGAAAGGAACCAAAAACAATGTACCACGCAAAAAGCAACCAAATGGAGCTGGAGTGGGTACACTCATATGAGACAAAACAACCTTTAAGACAAAAGTTGTTATTAAGGACAAAGAAGGACATCTTATAATAATAACAGTCAATTCATCCATTAAAAGATATAATAGTTATAAACACACATTCACCTAACAACAGAGCCCCAAGCTATGCACAGCAAAAACTGACAAAATTGAAGGGAGAAAGAATTCAACAATAACAGCTGAAGACTCCGAACCCCGCACTCAGTGGATGGAATAAGCAGATACTCTAGCAACAACGTAACAGACGACTTAAACATCACTACTAAGCACTCAGACCCAACAGACAGCTACACCAATAAACAGAATTACATTCTTTTCAAGGGCACATGGAATATCCTCCGTGATAGACCATATACTAGGCCATAAAGCATGTCTCAGTAAAGCTGAAAAGACTGAAATCATGCAAAGTGTATTCTCTAGCCACAGTACACTGAAATTAAAACAAATAAAAAAAAGGAATGAAATTAGGGACACAGCTACCAACTTTACAGAATTAAAATTATAGACTCAGTAAACAGAGTACACCAGCAGATTAAATGATCTAGATGAAAAGAACAAATTCCAAGAAGCCCAAATCACCAAAGGTGACTGAGAAAATCTGAAGAGACCTATAACAAGAAATTGAGGTACTAATTTTTTTAAAATTCCACAAAGAGAAGCCCAGACAGAGAAAGTTTCACTGGTGAACTTTCACAAACATTTAAAGAAGAAATTGCCATATGGGCCTGGAAGTCATCCCAGGATCTGCTTTGAGGGAGGTTGGGAGGGATGGAGAAGGGAAGAGAAGCGACAGCATTGAGGTCCGAGCTAAGGCTTGACAAGCTGGGTAACTAGACAGATGCCTCTGCTGAGAGAGAGCCGTCGTGACCCCTCATTTCCTGTTTCTGGCTGAATGGAAGCAAGTGAATTTTCACTGAGAAGCAGCACCTTCTCTGTCTCCTGTTAGATCCCAGGCTTATGGCCACAAGATAACGACACTTAGCTTTCTGACAACATCAGTTTAGTTCTAATGACCATCTCCCTACTCCTTTCCTTAAAGGGCCTCAGTTAGAACTTGCAAGTTCTCCATCAAACATTTTAAGGGCAGAGAAACTAAGGACGTATTCTTACACCCAACCGCTCTAAATGCCATGTTCCCGACATACCCCTTTGGTCTGCTGATCAGAAGGGTCAAGTGAGACATCGGTGATGTTCCTCCTCTTTAAGGCCTGCTCATCTTTCTTGGCTTTCCGGAGCTCCAGGCTGACTGCTATCCTCTGCTGCCGCCTCGCCTAATGAGGAAAAGAAAGAATGGGAGCCCTTAGAGCTGGGGGTGGGGAGCAGGTTGCCACCACAAGTAGTCTTCAGAACACACTTCAGAGCATCTGATTTCACATTTCAGCAACAGGCTGAAGAGTTCAGATCGCACAACTGGTCAACAGTCAGCTCCGTTCACCTCCTTGGCTTTCTCCTCCTACACCACCTCTGGAGAGTCAGTCTTCCTCCCAAAGTGAAGGAAGTTTATGTCTGCCCATTGTCAGGTACAGAGACACCTGAGCTGGAAATCCCATTGCCCTAAATCTGAGTGCATCTTCCTTGGTGCTAATTAGTTCCAGAAAAGCAGGTTTGGGCCTGCCCGCTGTGAGCACCCAGGTGGGGCAGGAGCCTGAAGGGAGCACCTAGACCCCAGATGGCCTCAACCATTTCCACTGCTGGGTATCAGCCTATATTTCATTCAAGCCTTGGTCTAATCCCAAGAGTTTTACTTGGACACTAGAGGAAGAAGATGGAAATTCTAAAAAACAAACCAAAAAACAAATTCTTCTTCTTTTAGGGGGCAAAACTCAGACTTCACAGTATTGAGAATCCTGGGGAAATGATCTAATATTTATGAATAGGTGCGTTTGGGGTTGAAGACTTTAAAATATTGATTATAAGGAAGTCTGTGTGTATTAGATACTTGCGGTTCTTTAAAGAAGCTATTTAATCCCTTCTTGAAAATAGGGTCGGGGGAATTCCCTGGTGATCCAGGGGTTAGGACTCGGCAATTTTACTTCTGGGCCCCTGGTTCAGTCCCTGGTCTGGGAGCCAGGTTCCCACAAGCCACATGGTGCAGCCAAAAGAAAAAGAAAGAAACTGGGGTCACTGTGGTGTTCTCTGGAAGGGCGGGGGCACACTGGGGGCCCAAGGGGCCAGTTGCTATGCTGCCCCATCACGAAGTGGCCCTTCCCCAAGGAGGGCGCTGTACCCTCGGCTTCTCCCTTCTCATCTCCTGACCCCTCCCCCCGCTGTCCACATAGAGAGTTCCATTCCTATGTTCTAACTGGCTTCCTTTAATCCGCAGTGGTCTTGGAAGACAGACAAGCCAGCTTTGTTGGAAGTAAGTAAAAAGAAACTGGCTCAGTATAGTGTCCTAACTGGGCAACTGTGACCTTGTGCTTTCCTTATCCTCAGTTGCCTTTCAGATTCCCAAGTCATAGCCAACTTGATATGTCAGCTCATCAAGATACATAGACATAGGACATACAGCTGGACAGGAAACGTGGAGACCAGAGAAGCTGAATGAGGGTCAGATTCACACACAGCACAGACTCCCTGGCCCAGGCCTCATGCTGAGCCCAGCAGAGAAAGCAGTCTGGACCTTTCACTCCTGAGTCCTCTTTCTTTACAAGGCATGCTTGTTAGTACTTGTGTTTCCAACATCTCAGCTCCTTGGTGAGCCCCCTTGACATGCAGAGCTGCAGGCATCTATATGCCAGGCACTTGATACTCTACCAAGACTCTTGGAGGTAGGTTATCAGCCCTGTTTTATACATGAAGAAACTGATGGTCTGAAGTTTAATAGTTTCAAGACCACATGGAGACCCTAATTTAAGTCTACAGTTGTCCAACAAAGTCCATGAGGCTTGATCCTCCCCACCTTCAATATTATGAAATTTTCATACATACAGAAAAGTTAAAAGGATTATTCGATGAACATCCATGCATTTACCCACAAAGAACACTGCAATACTTGCTTGGTTACCCTATCTTCTCCCACCCTTCACTCTATTTTTAATGCATTTCAACCATATGCCTTTTCTTTTTTTGTGTGCAGTATGTGGGATCTTAGTTCCCCCACCAGGGATCAAACTTGCGATCCCTATAGTGGAAGCACAGGGTCTTAACCACCGGACCACCGCACTCACCCTGACAGAGTAAGGCATTCCTCCATACTCACAGATGCATCTTTGCCCCGATACTTAAATTTTCTCAGCCTCTCTTCCGGAGCATCCAAAGTTGGCATGTTAACTGGAAGAAGTAAAGCACCTGTAGGTAGGACAGTTTCAAAGAGATTTTCAGGGCCCAGTATGTGGTTACTATGTTAAAGCCATCTGGACTCTAAGCCCTTAAAGGCTCCTCAGTGCAACAAGGAGCAGACTCAGGAGGTCAGCATCCGCAGGCACCACACCCCAGCTGAGCAGGCAAGGAGCATCATGGGAGTTCAGAGGGGGCCAGGCCAGGGCTGCAGCGGTAAGGGAAACGTACTGCTTCTGGGGACAGTCTGGCTTGAAGTAGGCTGGAAGGAAAGCACAGAACCCTTCCACATGGCTGGGTCCAAGGACTTCTGTACAGAGTATACGTACAGGATGCGGAGGAGCCCGAGCAGGCTGTGATAAGGAGACGGTCTTCTCCTTCCACATGGGCATGTTAGTTTAGGACTTTATTAAGCATGACCCACTCCTAATTCTTCGGAAGGCTTCCTCCAGTGGGTCCAACCCACGGTCATCTCTCACCCACACCCTGGCATCTGCCTCCACTCTCTTCTCCCTGCTTCTGCTGTGTTCCACTCTGATCGACAGAAAGCCATGCCATCATTGAAAAAGAAACCGACTGTGTAATTCCCCCCACTTTTTTCCCCTCACCCTCTACTGGATGCCCACTGATCTTAGAGGAAAACTCAGATTCACCAAGATGCCCACCCTACACAAGCTGGCCTCAGCCTCCTCGCCCCAACAACTCTTTCCTATTTAAGAAGCTAAGTATCTTCTCAATCAGTCTGTTTCATTTTCTCCACAGCTTTTACCATCGCCCAGTATGTTCTCGTTTGTGCATCTTCCCCTCCAAACTCCCAAAGACAATGGGACCATGAGTGTCTTAGGTACGATTCCTCAGGCCCTTCACAATGCGTGGCAGGCAGTAATATCTGCTGGATGAGAGCAGTGAGCAATAAGCTCACGAAAGGAGATGGCGCTTCATGAGAGGAGGTTATTCAAATTGGGCCAAGATTGCACTTTCTACAGGGCAGTATGGAATGACCTTTTTTACAAGTGTGCAGTGAATATCTGTCTAAGTATACAGGATGGGCTGGACTACATTATACAGAGAGAAAACTGGACGAAGGTAACCAACAGACTCTTCTTGAGAAGAGAACAGCTGGGGATAATTTTGGTGGGAATGATTAATTTAGACATATCAACTTGGATGGGATAGTGTCGACACCTTGGAGAATTCTGTAAGTAAGGAGAGAGCCAAGGAGAGAGAAGAGGAATTCTGAGTGAAAATTGAGCAAGAATTGAGTCTTGGTGACACTCTTATTACGGTCCAAGAGAATGAGGGCTGTTCTGCATGGCAGTAAAGAAGGAAGACCTGAACTGTGGTGTTGGAGAAGACTCTTGAGAGTCTCTTGGACAGCAAGGAGATCAAACCNTTGTTGGAAGTAAGTAAAAAGAAACTGGCTCAGTATAGTGTCCTAACTGGGCAACTGTGACCTTGTGCTTTCCTTATCCTCAGTTGCCTTTCAGATTCCCAAGTCATAGCCAACTTGATATGTCAGCTCATCAAGATACATAGACATAGGACATACAGCTGGACAGGAAACGTGGAGACCAGAGAAGCTGAATGAGGGTCAGATTCACACACAGCACAGACTCCCTGGCCCAGGCCTCATGCTGAGCCCAGCAGAGAAAGCAGTCTGGACCTTTCACTCCTGAGTCCTCTTTCTTTACAAGGCATGCTTGTTAGTACTTGTGTTTCCAACATCTCAGCTCCTTGGTGAGCCCCCTTGACATGCAGAGCTGCAGGCATCTATATGCCAGGCACTTGATACTCTACCAAGACTCTTGGAGGTAGGTTATCAGCCCTGTTTTATACATGAAGAAACTGATGGTCTGAAGTTTAATAGTTTCAAGACCACATGGAGACCCTAATTTAAGTCTACAGTTGTCCAACAAAGTCCATGAGGCTTGATCCTCCCCACCTTCAATATTATGAAATTTTCATACATACAGAAAAGTTAAAAGGATTATTCGATGAACATCCATGCATTTACCCACAAAGAACACTGCAATACTTGCTTGGTTACCCTATCTTCTCCCACCCTTCACTCTATTTTTAATGCATTTCAACCATATGCCTTTTCTTTTTTTGTGTGCAGTATGTGGGATCTTAGTTCCCCCACCAGGGATCAAACTTGCGATCCCTATAGTGGAAGCACAGGGTCTTAACCACCGGACCACCGCACTCACCCTGACAGAGTAAGGCATTCCTCCATACTCACAGATGCATCTTTGCCCCGATACTTAAATTTTCTCAGCCTCTCTTCCGGAGCATCCAAAGTTGGCATGTTAACTGGAAGAAGTAAAGCACCTGTAGGTAGGACAGTTTCAAAGAGATTTTCAGGGCCCAGTATGTGGTTACTATGTTAAAGCCATCTGGACTCTAAGCCCTTAAAGGCTCCTCAGTGCAACAAGGAGCAGACTCAGGAGGTCAGCATCCGCAGGCACCACACCCCAGCTGAGCAGGCAAGGAGCATCATGGGAGTTCAGAGGGGGCCAGGCCAGGGCTGCAGCGGTAAGGGAAACGTACTGCTTCTGGGGACAGTCTGGCTTGAAGTAGGCTGGAAGGAAAGCACAGAACCCTTCCACATGGCTGGGTCCAAGGACTTCTGTACAGAGTATACGTACAGGATGCGGAGGAGCCCGAGCAGGCTGTGATAAGGAGACGGTCTTCTCCTTCCACATGGGCATGTTAGTTTAGGACTTTATTAAGCATGACCCACTCCTAATTCTTCGGAAGGCTTCCTCCAGTGGGTCCAACCCACGGTCATCTCTCACCCACACCCTGGCATCTGCCTCCACTCTCTTCTCCCTGCTTCTGCTGTGTTCCACTCTGATCGACAGAAAGCCATGCCATCATTGAAAAAGAAACCGACTGTGTAATTCCCCCCACTTTTTTCCCCTCACCCTCTACTGGATGCCCACTGATCTTAGAGGAAAACTCAGATTCACCAAGATGCCCACCCTACACAAGCTGGCCTCAGCCTCCTCGCCCCAACAACTCTTTCCTATTTAAGAAGCTAAGTATCTTCTCAATCAGTCTGTTTCATTTTCTCCACAGCTTTTACCATCGCCCAGTATGTTCTCGTTTGTGCATCTTCCCCTCCAAACTCCCAAAGACAATGGGACCATGAGTGTCTTAGGTACGATTCCTCAGGCCCTTCACAATGCGTGGCAGGCAGTAATATCTGCTGGATGAGAGCAGTGAGCAATAAGCTCACGAAAGGAGATGGCGCTTCATGAGAGGAGGTTATTCAAATTGGGCCAAGATTGCACTTTCTACAGGGCAGTATGGAATGACCTTTTTTACAAGTGTGCAGTGAATATCTGTCTAAGTATACAGGATGGGCTGGACTACATTATACAGAGAGAAAACTGGACGAAGGTAACCAACAGACTCTTCTTGAGAAGAGAACAGCTGGGGATAATTTTGGTGGGAATGATTAATTTAGACATATCAACTTGGATGGGATAGTGTCGACACCTTGGAGAATTCTGTAAGTAAGGAGAGAGCCAAGGAGAGAGAAGAGGAATTCTGAGTGAAAATTGAGCAAGAATTGAGTCTTGGTGACACTCTTATTACGGTCCAAGAGAATGAGGGCTGTTCTGCATGGCAGTAAAGAAGGAAGACCTGAACTGTGGTGTTGGAGAAGACTCTTGAGAGTCTCTTGGACAGCAAGGAGATCAAACCAGTCCACCCTAAAGGAAATCAACGCTGAATATTCACTGGAAAGACTGATGCTAAAACTGAAGCTGAAATACTTTGGCCACCTGATGCAAAGAGCCAACCCATTAGAAAAGACTTGAATGCAGGGAAAGATTGAAGGCAAAAGGAGAAGGGGACGACAGAGGATGAGATGGTCAGATAACATCACTGACTCAATGAACATGAATTTGAGCAACTCTAGGAGATAGCGAAGAACAAGGAAGCCTGTTGTGCTGCAGTCCACGGGGTTGCGAGGAATCAGACACAACCTAGCGACTGAACGCACGCATATATGTGTAACGGAAGCACTTGGCTGTACACCTGAAACTAACACAACACTGTGAACCAACTGTGCGACAATTAAAAAAAAATTAATGAAGTAACATTAACAGCAAGGGAGAGAGTGCCCTGTTTTGCAAGTGGAGAAATCATCTCCGGCACTATTTGCCAAAGTGCCTGCAGCCGTTAAACCCCAGAGCCAGGAAATCAGCCTAGGTCTGACTGCCACGCCATGGTTTGGTTCACTGAGCTTTGCAGCCGATAATCTGTAACAAAATCAGATTAGGAAACACCAAGTCTCCACCGTGGCTGGCACCTAACACGTGGCGGGGATGTTGGAAAATAGGAACGCACACATTTTAGGCAGTGGAAATAGCAGAGGCCGCTTCTGAAACACTCTGTGTTGCCACCTCATTGCTGTGTCTCGCTGTTAACTGAGCCCCGCCAGCTCAGTTCGTGAGGCTGGCTGAATGCGCACAGGAGGCTGGTTTGGTACACGGGGATGAAATGCTTTTGCTTCTGGGGAGACCCAAGGCAAGGCCTCATTCTAGGACTGTTGCCATGGGAACCACGCATCCTTCTGCCGCGTCCCAGAAGGTATGGCCGTAAGGTAATTGGGAAGTAGCGGGTTTATGATGGTCACTGCTTTCCTTCAAATCAACTGTCAACGGGGATTCCCCAGCAGTCCAGTGGTTAGGACTCTGCAATTTCACTGCTGTGGGTTCAATCCCTGGTGGAGGAACTAGGATCCTGAAAGATGTGCGGTGCAGCCAAAAAAGAAAGAAAACAAAAATCGAGTGGAAGGCCAGTATCAGCTGGCATAAGGAGATAAAGCTCGACTTCAGATCAGTCGTCCCCTCGCCCCAAAGCAGTTTGAAAGCCACAGATGTGGCCACGCCACTTCATCTGGGGACATTTTGCAAAGCCAGCTGCAGAGCCAATCCTGCTGGCTTTCACGAGCTTCCCTCCTCACAGCTCAAACGCACTTCCTTCCCCTCCCACGGCTATCTGCAGCACCAGGAGCACTGGCTACCCCATCATCCTTCACCAGGAGGAGAACAACAAGCCGGAGGCTTTGAATCAGGGGCAGAAGTCAAAGTCAGTACCTTTCTTCACCCAGTCTCCAAGTTTGAGATCCAGAGAAAGCCCAGCTGGTTACTTAGGTAAACATCACCCATTTGGGGGAGCTGATAAGCTGATACCCCTCCCCTCAACCTTAGGCCAGTGCTGCTGCTTCCCACACAGTATGAGACCCCCTTCCCTGGATGTCAGGTGGCAGAAGCCCACCTAAGGGACCCTCCCTCCCCAGCCATGTTTAATTAACGGCACTGAGTTACTTTCTCTGGTTGGGGCGTTATAGGCCATTTGGTTTCTTTCTAGCCTTTCCTAGACAGATCTAGTCAAGCTTTGCCGCTGAGCATCTTTCGTGAACCCAGAACTGTTTTAAATTAAGATATGTCTCATCACCCCAGGCTTGGCTTCTGCAAGTACAATTTTTCTGATTCTAAATTAATGCATGTTCACAGCTTCAGAAAATGAAATACTCCAGAAGCATAAAGAGCATTAACTCCCAATAACCCCACTCCTCCCCCAAGTTAACCTTTACAAACCCACACCACCACCCTCTATGCACCCTGGCCGCTCTGCACGAGCACCAGGGTGCTGAGAACAGGAGGGGAGCTGATTACAGGCACGGTCAGCGACACGTTCACTTCTCCACTCCGACTGTACTGGGGACATCTTTTGATGTGTTCAGATCTACATCACTAACAGCTGCTTCTTCAAACAAAGTGGGATTTAAGTGAAAACCATGCACTGGGTTGGAGTGAGCGAGGTTTATTCTCCAGGAAGGACTGAGACAACCTTGGCTCCAAGGTCAGCAAATAGGCACCTCTGGGGCTGGAGTGGGGCCCCCGGGGGAGGGAAGGTCTCCAGTTCCAGGGACCACCCGCCTCCACATTCATTCCAGGCTGGAAGCAGGGAGTGATAGAGCCAGGCTTCCCTCCAGGGCCCACCCTGACCAAGATGGAAGGCACGTGTCACAGCAAGGAGGAGGCAAGCGACCAGGCCTTGTCCCATGACCCACCTCCAAGGCTGCAGAAGGCTTTGTTCCTCACGTGAAAACTTCCCAGGGGTATTTCCGGGAGGGGGACACCAGAATACAGGTCTACAGGCTACTGTGTGGTTGATGCAGCCCCAGGCACCCTGCCACCCCCACCACCCGAGCTCCGCAGGGCCAGCAGCCCCCAACAGTCGCTACCGCCTCCCACCCCTTCTGAAAACAAGCCAAGAGCCACTCAGCACAGTGCCTGCCAACCGAGACTGAAGTCAGGCGGGAAAGGCCCCGCCTGGGCCTCCTAGGAGCCACCCCTCGGGGCAAACTACCGGCTCGGCAGAGGGAACCGCAGCAGCCTCTCTAGGGACCCCCAGACTGCCTCTAGGGTCCCGGTGCCCTCACGCACAGAGACAAGCCTCCAGCCACCCATCACTCACCTGGTAGGGAGCCGCAGTCTCCAGCCCGCCAGTCGGCCTTAAATGCCCTCAGCAGGTGGCACATGTTTGAGGGGGCGTTTGGCCCCGCCCCACGGCTGGTTCCTGACCAATGTCGACGGCTCTTGGAATCACGTGGTGCACTTTGCACTCCCCACTCACCAAGCCCCGCCCCAGATGCTGTTGACCTGGTCAAGGAGGAGGCTCGGATCTCCAGGTGATTCTCACGTCCCAACGAGGTACAGGTGGGAGGAAGCCTCAGAGGCGCCCCGCGCCTTCAGGCGATACAGCCTCGGAGACCCTCAGACGGCTGATCAAGAGGCGAGGGGCAGGGACAACTCCCTCCAGAAAAGGGTTTGCGTTCTGGGTGTTTGAGGCTTCCAGGATCTGGCTAGATTGAGTGGCCTCATCCTACAGTTGGCTAAAAGCTTAAAGCTGCTGTTGAACAGTTAACAAATGTTTCTTCCCAAGGCCGGCAAGAAGATTGGGAGGTGGTGAGAAGGGGTCTGCTTCATACGGAAATGGAAATAGGAACAAGATTTCATGTATTTCTTCAACAAATATTTATTGAGTCCCCACTTTGAAGAAAATGGCAACCCACTCCAGTAGTCTTGCCTGGAAAATACCATGGACAGAGGAGCCTGGCGGGCTACAGTCCACGGGGTCACAAGGAGTCGGACATGACTGAGCAACTAAACAACTGTGTGCAAGGCCTGGCTTGCAACAGTGAGTGGATGACCTGGTCCCCAGCCTCCCAGCAGGAACAGAGATGGGTGCTCCCAGGAGAGTAGGAACAGGGCAGCAGTTGCCGTAGGCGCAGTCAGGGAGGGCTTCCTGGAAGAGGTGATGCTCGAGCCAAGTCTTTAGGGAAAGAAGTTAGCGGGTAAAAAACTGAAAAAAAAAAAGTCCTCCAGGCAGAAGGAACAGCATTGAACAAGGCACTGAGGCAAGAAAACTGGTCATGGTTCCCTTGGGAACAGAGGTGACTGGGGATGGCTAAAGGGACACTGGGGTCAGGTGCCAGGGCAAAGATGGCCTGGGGTACAGGGGCGGGTCAGAGGGAGCTGTCCTCTCTGGTCCAGGCAAGAGGGGGTTGCACCGTCTGTTGTCGTTTAGTCTCTTTTAAGTCGTGTCCGACTCTTTTGCAACCCTGTGGACTGTAGCCCGCCAGGCTCCTCTGTCCATGGACTTGTCCAGGTAAGAATGTTGAAGTGGGTTGCCATGCCCTCCTCCAAGGGATCTTCCCGACCCAGAGATCAAATCCATGTCTCCTGCACTGGCAGGCCGGTTATTCACCAGCGAGCCACCAGGGAAGCCCTTGTACTGTCTGTACGGGATTTTAAATCGATGATAAAATCAATTATGTCTGTTTGCTTTTTGAGCCAGGAATTCCAAACAGTGTCCGTGGGCTGTGCCTACCTTGTTACTTACTTTCTGAAGGTGTTTGGATTTCATCCCGAGAGCAGCAGGCAGCCTCTGAAGGCCCCAGCAGGGTTGTGTTCTTCTTTGCCTGATTTTTACTTTTTTTTTTTTTTTCATTATGAAAGGTTCCAAATTTGTAAATGTGGAGAGAAGGGTACAGATGGATCCTCAGGGACACCCAGGCCCTGTAATCACCAATGCCATGTTCTTTCCTTTCCCCCAGCCTTTTCTATTATGTATTTATTGATTTTTGGTTGGTGTGTTTTAAAGGAAATCGTCAGACATCGTATCGTTTCACCTGTAAACATTCAGAATGAATCTCTGAATCTCTGACAGACGGACTTAAAAGCTAACACCAAAATATCACAATCACACCTACCAAAAGCAACCATCATTCTTCGAGGGTCAGTTTAGAACACTTAGGCTAGCCTTGGGGGGGAGGGGTAAGAGGAGGATTCTTACCCAGGTGGGGCTGGAAAGTGGAGGTGTTTGACCTCAGGATACCGGGGTTTCGGCAGGGGAGGGAAGCGAAGGTTCTGAGTGGGTGAAGCGGGGAATTCAGGTGTGGACCCACACATCCAGATACCTGGAGAACCTTGAGGCAGCGGTGCAGAAAAAGCCAGTAGTCTCAGAGCTGGGACGGGACTTGGTGAGCCATCGGAGGCAGTGGTGGCTGGCAATGACAGAGATATAAGTTAAAATTGTGGTTTCCACTATTATATTCAAAACGGATAACCAACAAGGACCTGCTGTCAAGCTCATGGAACTCTACTCAAGTGTTCTGTGCCAGTCTGGATGGGAAGGGAATCTGGGGGAGAATGGATGCATGTATAAGCATGGCTGAGAACAGAGGTGACTGGGGATGGCTAAAGGGACACTGGGGTCAGGTGCCAGGGCAAAGATGGCCTGGGGTACAGGGGCGGGTCAGAGGGAGCTGTCCTCTCTGGTCCAGGCAAGAGGGGGTTGCACCGTCTGTTGTCGTTTAGTCTCTTTTAAGTCGTGTCCGACTCTTTTGCAACCCTGTGGACTGTAGCCCGCCAGGCTCCTCTGTCCATGGACTTGTCCAGGTAAGAATGTTGAAGTGGGTTGCCATGCCCTCCTCCAAGGGATCTTCCCGACCCAGAGATCAAATCCATGTCTCCTGCACTGGCAGGCCGGTTATTCACCAGCGAGCCACCAGGGAAGCCCTTGTACTGTCTGTACGGGATTTTAAATCGATGATAAAATCAATTATGTCTGTTTGCTTTTTGAGCCAGGAATTCCAAACAGTGTCCGTGGGCTGTGCCTACCTTGTTACTTACTTTCTGAAGGTGTTTGGATTTCATCCCGAGAGCAGCAGGCAGCCTCTGAAGGCCCCAGCAGGGTTGTGTTCTTCTTTGCCTGATTTTTACTTTTTTTTTTTTTTTCATTATGAAAGGTTCCAAATTTGTAAATGTGGAGAGAAGGGTACAGATGGATCCTCAGGGACACCCAGGCCCTGTAATCACCAATGCCATGTTCTTTCCTTTCCCCCAGCCTTTTCTATTATGTATTTATTGATTTTTGGTTGGTGTGTTTTAAAGGAAATCGTCAGACATCGTATCGTTTCACCTGTAAACATTCAGAATGAATCTCTGAATCTCTGACAGACGGACTTAAAAGCTAACACCAAAATATCACAATCACACCTACCAAAAGCAACCATCATTCTTCGAGGGTCAGTTTAGAACACTTAGGCTAGCCTTGGGGGGGAGGGGTAAGAGGAGGATTCTTACCCAGGTGGGGCTGGAAAGTGGAGGTGTTTGACCTCAGGATACCGGGGTTTCGGCAGGGGAGGGAAGCGAAGGTTCTGAGTGGGTGAAGCGGGGAATTCAGGTGTGGACCCACACATCCAGATACCTGGAGAACCTTGAGGCAGCGGTGCAGAAAAAGCCAGTAGTCTCAGAGCTGGGACGGGACTTGGTGAGCCATCGGAGGCAGTGGTGGCTGGCAATGACAGAGATATAAGTTAAAATTGTGGTTTCCACTATTATATTCAAAACGGATAACCAACAAGGACCTGCTGTCAAGCTCATGGAACTCTACTCAAGTGTTCTGTGCCAGTCTGGATGGGAAGGGAATCTGGGGGAGAATGGATGCATGTATAAGCATGGCTGAATCCCTTCACTGTTCATCTGAAACTATCACAATCTTCTTAATCAGCTATGCCCCAATACAAAAGAAAAAGTTTAAAGTTTGAAAAAAACCAAACTGTGGTTTCAAACCAAGGTGGCTGGTAAGGGATGGTAACAGAAAAGAGGGGTTTGGGATGACTTACAGGAGGCTTGACGCCCTGAGGATCTAAGGATCCAAGGCCTCCCTGTTCTGCCCAAGGCATCTGAGACAACCTACCTCTGTCCTCCTGCACCCAGGCCTGACGCTGGCCTGCTCACTTCATCACAGCCGCTCCCACCTTGACCTGCGCCCCTTCAGGCTTTTAGACACACACACACACACACACACCTCTGATAGATCCTTTATACATTTAAGTCAAGTTACATCACCTTCCTGTTCAAGCACTCCAGTGCCCCCAGCATCCCTCCAATTGCCTGTGAGGCCCTCCAGGCTCTGTCTCGCGCCCCCATCCCATCCTCTGCACTCCGTCCCAGCCACCCTGGCCTCCTCATGGCCCTGTATACACATCAGGACCACGCTGGCCTCAGGGCCTTTGTGCCCCCTGTTCCCTGGGCCGCCCTCACTTCCTTCAGGTCGCAGCTTTTAGAGACCACTCCTGGTCACCCTATCTAAAATCAAGTTCAGTATCTAAAATCAAGTCACTCAGTCGTGTCCAACTCTCTGCAACCCCATGGACTGAAGCACGCCAGGTCTCCCTGTCCATCACCAACTCCCAGAGTTTACCCAAACTCATGTCCATTATGTCGGTGATGCCATCCAACCATCTCATCCTCTGTTGTCCCCTTCTCCTCCTGCCCTCAGTCTTTCCCAGCATCAGGGTCTTTTCAAATGAGTCAGCTCTTCCCATCAGGTGGCCAAAGTATTGCAGTTTCAGCTTCAGCATCTGTCCTTCCAATGATTATTCAGGACTGATCTCCTTCAGAATGGACTGGTTGGATCTCCTTGCAGTCCAAGGGACTCACAAGAGTCTTCTCCAACACCACAGTTCAAAAGCATCAATTCTTTGGCGCTCAGCTTTCTTTATAGTCCAACTCACACATCCATACATGACCACAGGAGAAACCATAGCTTTGACTAGACAGACCTTTGTTGGCAAAGTAATGTCTCTGCTTTTTAATATGCTGCCTCGGTTGGTCATAGGTCTTCCAAGGGGCAAGCGTCTTTTAATTTTATGGCTGCAGTCACCATCTGCAGTGGTTTTGGAGCCCCCCCAAAATAAGGTCGGTCATTGTTTCCACTGTTTCCCCATCTATTTGCCATGAAGTGATGGGACCTGATCTTAGTTTTCAGAATGAGCCGCCCCACCAACCCTGCATTCATACTTGACTTCCTCCTGTGGGTCTCCCAGGCAGCACTTGCTAACATTGAAATACTATATGTTCCTTGACTTGTTTATTTTCCGTCCCCACCCCTGAAATGGAACAAAAGCTCTACGAGGGCAGGAGTGTTGTTTGTTTGCTTCGTCCCCATGGCCCAGAAGCGTCAGTGCTGGTTGAGTCTGCTGAATGCCTAAGCGGGCGTGCTGGCTTCAGAGCCAGGCTCTCCCCCTGCCCATGGTGCTCCAGGTGCCCCCCTCCATCACCCAGGATGTACCCTGGGTATACCATGGGCCACGCTCAGTATGCCTTCCCCAGCCAAGGGTTGAGCCGGCGTCCTTTGAATAAATCTCACCGCCTAACCTCACAGAGCCTACAGTCGCCACCCAGAGGGCTGGAAAAGCATCAGGAAGATCACTTCGGATGGAAGTGAGTCCTCCAGTGGAGGCCGCTCCATCCTCTCCAACTCCTAGTGCCCCAGTCGTGGGGAAGGGCCACCCTGTCCACCCAGGCTGGGGGCCAGACCTCAGCCTCCCCTTCCATCCCCTTCCTCCCCAGCGCCACCCTCCCCTGAGGCCCACTCTTAGACCCTCCCAACCTCTGCTCGGGGCTGACCCCCAGGGGCCCCTCGCCCACTGGCCTGGAAGCAGGTTCCTACAATACCTTCCCAACAAACTCCTGCCCAGATGGTTTTGTTGACCTGTTCCCTGGTACCTCAGAGGGTAAAGCGTCTGCCTACAACCCGGGAGACCCAGGTTCGATCCCTTGGTTGGGAAGATCCCCTGGAGAAGTCAATGGCAACCCACTCCAGTACTCTTGCCTGGAAAATCTCATGGACTGAAAAGCCTGGTAGGCTACAGTCCCATAGGGTTGCAAAGAGTCGGACACGACTGAGCAACTTCACTTGGTTTAACCTGCCTTGATGCCTCTAATGTAGGGATTACCGATCCCATTTCACAGAACAGGAGACTGAGGCCGTTGATGTCGACGTGAATGGCCTGAGGTCACATGACAGGAAGACAGGGTCTGTGTGGCCCCATCTTTGCCCTTGTGCTGGGGTCACATCTGACTCCCCCTTCTTTTATTTCCTTTCCTTTCCTTTCATCCCTCCCTCCCTTCCTTCCTCCTTCCCTTCCCCCATTTTCTTACGGTTGTAAAAGACCATAACATAAAATTGACCGTTTTAACCATTTTTGAGCTTACAGAGCGGCATTAGGTACATTCACATCCTTGTGCTCCAGTACTCTTGCCTGGAAAATCCCATGGACGGAGGAGCCTGGTAGGCCGCAGTCCATGGGGTCGCTGAGAGTTGGACACAGCTCAGTGACTTCACTTTCACGTTTCACTTTCCTGCATTGGAGAAGGAAATGGCAACCCACTCCAGTGTTCTTGCCTGGAGAATCCCAGGGAGAGCGGAGCGTGGTGGGCTGCTGTCTATGGGGTCGCACAGAGTCGGACACGACTGAAGCGACTTAGCAGCAGCAGCATCCTTGTGCAACCGTCCCCACCATCATCACCGGAACTCTTTGCATCTTCCCAAACAGAAACTCTGTCCCCACTGAACACCTGCCCCCCATCCTCACCCCGCTGTCCCTGGCCCCACCCTTCTACCTTCTGTCTGTGTGTGTACCCCTTCTGGGGACCTCACATAAGTGGAATCGCACAGTGCTTGTCTTCCTGGGACTGGCTTATTTCACTCAGCGTGATGTCCTCGAGGTCTGTCCCCACTGTAGCAGAGGTCAAAATTTCCTTCCTTCTGATTTCTTTCTTTAAAACAAGAACACATTTTTCACGGTTTTGTAGCATCACTGACACCGTTATTTATAGTAGCCTCCCAGTGGTGGGGGAAGACGGGGGAGTACTTACCGCTGACTGTGTTTATGATGGCCAGCGCAGGGCAGTAGTGGGTGCAGGCGGATTTCTACTTGGTTTTCATTTTTGTCTTTAAATCTCTGTGGTCAGGGTCCTTCCCCCTTGTTACCCACATCCTCAGCCACCTGCTCCACCATCCCCCCAACTCTGTACATCACTGGTTATTTATAAATGCCTGTTCGGGTATATTACTAATGTTAAAAGGGTTTTAAAAAAACCCAGAATTGGAGAATTAATGTCACCATTCCTCAGGGGATACAAGGAAGGTTTTGTCCTTGAGGTCAGTCTTTGGGAATCCACAGCTCCTCGTGAATGCAGCCATTACCCTCTTGGCTTCTGAGAGTGTGAGCCTATGTGTATGTGTCTGTCTTGTGGGTCTGTGTGGGTGTCTCTGTCTGTGTCCGTGTCTGTGTCTCTGCACACGTGTCTGTATGTTTCTGTCTGTGTCTGTGTCTCTGTGTGTCTGTCTCTATAGGTGTCTGTATCTTTATGTGTCTGTGTGTGCACGGGTCTGTGTCTCTGTGTCCGTGTCTGTGTATGTGCGCATGTGTGTGTCTCTGTGTCCGTGTCTGTGTGTCTGTGTGTGTCTATGTGTGCACATGTCTGTGTCTCCGTGTCCGTGACTGTGTGTCTGTGTGTGTCGGTGTGTGCACGTGTCCATGTCTCTGTGTGTGTATACCTTTGCGGCCGTGTGTGTGTGTGAGTGTCTGTTTGTCTCTGTGTCTGTGTCCATGTCTCCGTGTCCGTGTCTGTGTGTTTGTGCATGTGTGTGTCTCTGTGTCTATGTCTGTGTGTGCACATGTCTGTGTCTCTGTGTCCGTGTCTGTGTGTGTGTATATCTTTGCAGTTGAGTGTGTGTGTGTGAGTGTCTCTGTGTCCGTGTCTGTGTGTCTGTGTGTGTCAATGTGTGCACGTGTCCGTGTCTCTGTGTGTGTATATCTTTGCGGCTGTGTGTGTGTGTCTGTGTGTGTCTGTGTGTACACGTGTCTGTGTCTCCGTGTCCGTGTCTGTGTATATCTTTGCGGCTCTGTGTGTGTGTGTGTGTGTGAGTGTCTCTATGTCCATGTCTGCGTGTCTGTGTGTGCACGTGTCTGTGTCTCTTTGTCCGTGTCTCTGTGTGTGTGTGTATATCTTTGCGGCTGTATGTGTGAGTGTCTGTGTGTATCTGTGTCTGTGTCTCCGTGTCCGTGTCTGTGTGCGTGCACACATGTGTCAGGAAGTCTTCAGGTCCTAGAGGGACTTCAGCAGTCTAAGGATGCTGACCCAGAATGGCTCATTTCGGATTCCTGGGAGATGCTATCTGACCCAGAACCAGGAGATGAGAAAGAGTGCGGATATTAAGGAAACAAAACGGGTGGGGCAGGAAGAGAGAAAAGGGAAACCAATCTGATTATTTATCAGGTCTGAGGCTCGCCAGTAAAATCACCTCTAGGCAGTACTTATTTCCTAAAAGCATGTTCTGTTTTCTGGGCTATTCAGCACCATCCCTCCCAAGTTTCTCATCCACCTGATTGTCCTAAGAATTTGCTTTCCTAGGATGAGTTTTCTCCTCACTGAGGCCTATGAATAGCAGAAGCACAAACTGCCTAGAGTCCACAGTCCTGGTGGCTTTCTCCTGAGACCGTGTGACCTCAGGACCTGGGCCGTGGACAAGCCTCCTTTGGGGGCAGCTCCTGGGAGTCAAAGCTCCTCCTCCTTTGGGAGCCTGCTCTGTGCTGGCCTCCGTGAGCTGTGGGTGTGAACCCAGCAGGGTCCCTGCTGCCGGGGGTCTGAGAACTCCCAGCTGCCATTGCTCAAGCACCCAGGTTGTAACGATCACCTAGGACCTTTGGTCCACCATTACTACCCCTGGTGTGACACAGGATGAGATGACATGAGCACAACTCAGAGAAGGGAGTGAGGTAGGAATTCAAAGACAGCACTGTGTCCAGCGTGGTGCTCCAGCTCCCTGTGATGCCTCTGTTAGGGAGTCAGAATAGGAAGAGGAGTCCAGAATGGCAGTGGCTAAAAGACAAGGAAGGGGAAAGGAAGGGAACAGCCCCCGAAAATAGGACAAAGGAAGGTCCAAGGACCGGAGTGAGGACCTCAGGTAGAACAAACGGCATTCCTTGCTGCTGCTGCTAAGTCGCTTCAGTCGTGTCCGACTCTGTGCGACCCCACAGATGGCAGCCCATTGGGCTCCGCCATCCCTGGGATTCTCCAGGCAAGAACACTGGAGTGGGTTGCCATTTCCTTCTCCGGCATTCCTTGCTAGCCCACTTTATATAGGGCAGGCCCAGGGGGTGGAAAAGCATATAAACAGAGGAGCCAAGAGGCCAGGACTCTCTTCTCTTCTCGTCTTTTGGGTCAGCATGCCCTCACACCTTGAGGATGTATTTTCCTTTTATTCTCTAAATAAAACTGAGCTGTAACGCGGAGCTGTAACACTGATCTGTCCGAGAGCTATAACATGGTCTGTCTGACAGCTGTGACAGGCCAAGGGCTTTAACATCCGTCGCTTCAAGTTTCTGTTGTGATGAGACAGAACCGAGGAGATTACACTCCCCTGACAGCTCCGAGGCAGAAACGCTGTCCCCAAAGAGTACAGGAGAATACAGACAAGGTTCACACCAGCCCAGTCTGTGGCCCCAGAGGGAGTGACATAAATATGTGTTGAATGGATGGATGGATGAGTGAGTGAATGGATGAACGGATGGTGACGATGGATGGATGGATGGATGGATGGATGGTGATGGTGGATGGATGGATGGATGGATGGTGATGGTGGATGTATGGATGGATGGTGATGATGGATGGATGGTGATGATGGAGGGATGGAGGGATGGTGATGGTGGATGGATAGATGGATGGATGGTGATGATGGACGGATGGATGAGTGAGTGAATGGATGATGGATAGGTGCATGGATGAATGAGTGAATGGATGGAGGATGGATGGGGATGATAGATGGACAAATAGACAGATAGATGATTGGATGGATAGATGAGAGATTATTTGCTAAACTAAGCTTTGAACCTACTAGTTTTTCAGACACTGGGCTTTGCTAGACCTTGGGAGAGTCACAGAAAGCAGAGATTCTCTCCTTTGGAAAACTAAGAATAAATACTTTTTAACAAAGAGGAATGATGCCAGACAGATACAAAGTAAAAACGACTTTTAGATGTTTTGAGATAATAAAATGAAAACGGCACAATAGTGCCAAATGAAACCAAACTGAGGCACAGGCCTAACTGCAGTGTGAAAAAGACAGAAACGCAGCTGGAGACACCTCTGTGCAGCAGCTATGACCACGATGTTTCTGGGATTCCACAGACTTCACAACGAGTTAGGAATTCTCCAGTTGGCTTGGAATCAGAGAGCTTTCAAGCCAGGCTGGTTTTGGAGAACTCCTTGCGTAGGTCCAGCTTGCATCAGCCCCGATGCAGAACACTGTGATGGAGGAGGCAGTCTTGGGCTTCATCTTCCATTTCAGAGCCTGCAAGGATGGTTCCAGCTGTAGCCTGCTCAGGCTCTCCCCTCCTGAGATGACACTCCAGGATTCCAAAGGTCTCTGGAGTGAGGAGCTATTTCTGGGCCCAGACTCTGTATGTGTATTTGGCCTTCAAGGAGCACACTGTGAACTTTACTGCACCTGCAGAGGCCTCATCCGGCAACCCTCCTGGGAGGGCACTGCTCCTCTCCCCCACTTCCTCCAAGGAACCAAACAGAAGCTGGGAATGCAGCTTCTGGAGCTGCCAGGAAGGACCCTCCAACCACCACCCAGGGGCGAAAAGCCAAAGGGAAACTCATGAGACACCTCTGATGAACATTCGTTACATTTTTTACACTAAAGAATAATGTCCAATCCTAAAAACAGTCCTTCTCATTGAAAAAAAAAGAGAGAGAAAGCTTTAGGCAACACTGGTAAGTTTAAAGAGGGTTTAAGGGGAAAAAAATCACCTGAAATCCCACCGCCCAGAGCTAATGGGTCTGACCACCTGGTTGATGATCCTTTCAGATAAGCCCTTAGGGCCTCTGTTTACACAGGTGCCATTTTGCAAAAATGGGCTCAAGCTGCTCTATAGCCTTTCTTAAAAAAGCAAAAGCCAACAGTCTGCTGTCAGCCTTGTTCCACGCCCATGAATATGAATTTACATCGTCAGTTTGAAAACCATCCATTGTGCCTATATCTCACTCGATTTATAGTTTGTAATTAGATTATGAACGAATCCCCTATGAATGGACGTACAGGTTGTCTCCTGCTTTTCATCCTCACGAGAACATCCCACTAGCAGTCTCCTACAGAATTTTCCCTTCTGCTCCCTCCTATGGAAAACTAGCTCAGAGATACCTGCAAGAAGGAGAGAGGGAGAGAGAGCTGGAAAAAAAGAGAGGAGGGAATTCCCTGTGGTCCAGGGGCTTAAGGGTCTCTCTGGCTCTCAACACAGGTGGCCTGGGTCAGGGAACCAGATCTCACTTGCCACAACTTACATGCCACAACTAAGAGATCCCACGTGCCACATCTAAGACCTGGTGCCACCAAAATGAATGAATGAATAAGGAAATAAATGTGTGCTGTGCTAAGTCGGTTCAGTCATGTCCCACTCTGTGCAATCCCATGGACTGTAGTCTGCCAGGCTCCTCTGTCCATGAGACTTCTCAGGCGAGAACACTGGAGTGGGTTACTTTGCCCTCCTCAGGGGATCTTCCTGACCCAGGGATTGACCCCGTGTCTCTCACATCTCCTGCACTGGCGAGCCGGTTCTTCACCGCCAGCGCCACCTTAAAAGAGGCGGAGAGAACAGAACGATGGTGTCTGGGCTTCTAAAGAGATTCCCCGGAGGAGCTGAGGTGGCAGCCTGGGTGGGCAGTGCCTGGGTAGGGGTTGCTCCAGGCCCAAGGTGGGAGGGTGGGGCCGGAAGCCTGAGGCTTGACTCAGCTGCCCTTCGCCTGATCAGAAGTTTCCAGAACCTGGATCCCTAGAGGCATGGGTCCAGCGTGCCCCAGCCCCAGTAGCTTAACAATAACCTGTACGTCCAAACCGTGTGGAACGCAGAGCTGGGGTGACCAGAAACGCTGTAATGAGCCACTCCCATGGGGTGGGGATCGGGTTGTGGAAGGCATGACTCTGCTGACACCTGTGGAAACTGGCCGAGGGTCACCAGGCAGGATAAATATATTCCAACTCTGGCCCTACCCTGCCAGCCCCAGCCCCGAGCCAAGTCCTCAGAACTCACGGCTCCAACACTTGACCTTGCTCAGAGGAGCCCAGTGTGCCCGGGGCACGCTGCCCAGGAGAGATAAGCAGAGGTAGATGGAGGGGGTTTCTTGGGGTCTCCATTCCGAGTCGTGGGAATATCCTTAATACGCAGGCAGCCTATTGCCACTCAACAGCAATTTAAAGACAAGCCACGGCCTAGGAGAAAGTATTTTCATAGCATATATCCAACAACAGCCTTGGGTCTAGAATATACAAAGAGCCCTCAAAATTCATTAATAAGAAAATAGGGACTTCTTAGGACTTGCAGTGTTTAGGACTCCGTGCTCCATTGCAGGGGGCATGGCTTCCATCCCTGCTTGGAGAACTAAGGTCCCACATGTGTTTAGTGGCTCAGTCGTGTCTGACTCTTTGCGAGCCCATGGATTGTAGTCTTCCAGGCTCCTCTGTCCATGGGGATTCTCCAGGCAAGGATACTGGAGTGGGTTGCCATGCCCTCCTCCAAGGGATCTTCCCAATCCAGAGATCAAACCCAGGCCTCTCACATTGCACACAGCTTCTTTACAGTCTGATCCACCAGAGAAGCCCAGGATCCTTCATGGCATGGCCCAAAGAAGGAAAGGGGGAAGGAGGAGAGAGAAGGAAACTATCTGATGGTGCAAAGTGGGCAAAAGACCTGAGTAGACGCCTCACCTCACTGCTATCTGGCTGACAGATAAGCATGTGAAAAGACGCTCAGCATCATTCGTTGATGATCAGTTACAAATTTTTAAAAAGCATTTTTGAGTCCACAACTGACCATTTCATCAATTCTGTGAAGTTAGTGGTAGTTGTTATTACTATTAGTCCCATTTAATAGTGAAGAACTGGAGGCTCCTGGAGGTGAAATGACTTACCCAAGGTCAAAAACGAGACTCAGAGTCATGGAACTCCTTCCACTTAAGAGGTCTCTGTGGTTTAAGAATGTTCTAGAAGCCGATACTTTGTATCCAACTGGACAAAGTCACATTTCTCCTTTAAGTGAGGGGAGAAGACTGCACCCAGCCACATACCCTGGGTGGACAGACCAGCTTCATAGCAGGAGGCCCTGGCACAGTGCTGGCCCCTAGGGGTGTGCAGGACAGAGTGGCCACTGAATGTCCAACAGCAGGGGCTCTTACAGGCTGGAAAGGCCTGCCCCGGGGACCTTCCAGAGCTGGCGTTTGGCTTCATAGGAAGGGGGCCTATCCCAGGAGCAGCTGGCTCTGATCCAGGGTCTGACACGTGGTAGCAAACCTGTAGGTTTGGCTTTCTGGCTGTGGATATGGACAGGGGTCCAATTAAAAAAAAAAGAAAACTTATTTATGTAATAATTTGGCTGCATCAGGTCTTAGCTGCACCACGCGGGATCTTTCATTGCGGTGCATGGACTCTCTAGTTGCCACACGCAGGCTTGGCTGCTGTAGGGCATGTGGGATCTTAGTTCCTTGACCAGGGATTGAACCCATGTCCCCTACACTATAAGGTGGATTCTCAACCTCCGGATCACCAGGGAAGTCTTTAGGGGTCTGATTTTCGTTGACTCACCTTGACTGAGAACTTCGCTCCATCCAAAGTTATGGATGGGCCCTGGTCCTGGCACTCGGCGACCCTGCAGGGGGCACTGCGGGGGCTGGGGTTGCGGTCCTCAGGCTGGAGAAGGAGCAGAAGGCAAAGGATGGATCAAAGCGCCGCTCCTCCGCCTTTATCTCCCCGGCTCCCCTGCCTGCCTCAGTCTACCTCCCGCTCCAGCACTCAGCACAGTTCTCTCCTACCGGAGGCCAGTAGACAACAGTGCAGCCTCCTTGGAGGCAGATAAAGAGTCTAGTTAACTGTCCATCCTTGCTTGGGTCTAGTGAAGAACGTGACGCAGAGTTCCAGGGACTGCGAAAGGCAGGCAGGCAGGCAAGACTGTTGCATAAGGAGGAGCAGGGAGCAGGCTTATTCTGTTGGGAGCGGAGCCCAGTCCTCTGTGTATGCTGAGCCAAGGGGTTTCCAGATGCAGACACCAAGAACAACTTCCACTTTCCTGAATAGAGTGCTGTGCTTGGAGTCACTGTTCCCATCAAAGGGCTCCGGCTTTCATTCATTCAGCTAGATGCCAGGCACTTTACAGGTATGAACTCACTTCTCCCAACAGCTATTTAATTTCATGGCGGCAGCTACAAAATTAAAAGACGTTTGTTCCTTGGAAGGAAATCTATGACAATCCTAGATAGCGCATTAAAAAGCAGAGACCTCACTTTGCCAACAAAGGTCTATATAGTCAAAGCTATGGTTTTTCCAGAAGGTACAGATGAGAGAGCTGGACCATAAAGAAGGCTGAGCACCAAAGAATTGATGCTTTTGAACTGTGGTGTTGGAGAAGACTCTTGAGAGTCCCTTGGACTGCAAAGAGATCCAACCAGTCCATCCTAAAGGAGATCAGTCTTGAATATTCATTGGAAGGACTGATGCTGAAGCTGAAGCTCCAGTACTTTGGCCACCTGATGCAAAGAGAGGATACACAGGCAATGACCCTGATGCTGGGAAAGATTGCGGGTGGGAGGAGAAGGGGACGACAGGGGATGAGATGGTTAGATAATATCACCGACTCAAAGGACACAAATTTGAGCAAACTCCAGGAGATAGTGGAGAACAGAGGGGCCTGCAGTCCTCAGGCAGGCTGCAGTCCCTGGGGTCCCAAAGAGTCAGACACAACCTAGCCACTGAACAAGAAGCCTAATTGGTAACCACAGTTATCCTCATTTTATAGGCAAGAAAAATGAGGCAGGGAGAGCAGTAAGGGGCAAACCTCATGGAATCTGGATTCTAGTTCTTTTATTAAAAAACTATATCAGCTGTCTTTTATTAATTTATTTTGCTCATCCCTTGGGGTATGCAAGCTCTTGACCAAGGGTGGAACCCGTGCCCTCTGTAGTGGAAGCAGGGAGTCCCAACCACTGGGCCACCCGGGAAGTCCCATGAGTCCAAGTTCTGGGCCGCCACACTGCAGAACCTCCCAGGAGAGAGGTCAAGGCCCTGTCACCACCACGCTTAGGTTCCATGAGGACAAGACCCCCAAGTCACCTAGCAGAGCTATAATGCATGGTTGGAGAGTGACAAGTGCCAGCAAGAAAAACAAAGCCATGTCTCAGATGCTGACTCGCTGTGTGCTCTCTTACAAATTGCTTCATCTTTCTGAGCCTTGGTTTTCTCATCTGCTAAAAGCAGGTCATTCACTCATCCACCCTACCCACCTGCCCAGGTTGTTGGAAGGATCAAAATGAGCTCATGGACAAAGGAGCCCTTTGTTTTCATGACTGAATCACCACCAACCCCTGACTCTGTGAAATTCTCCCCCAGGGGATTCAGGTCAGCTTACCTCCTACAGAAAGACATCACTAGACTTCCCACAGGCCCCTTTAGGAGCCAGATGACTCCAAGCCCAGAGCGATTCTTAGTGTATTTTTGTAGGCAGAGAACAATGCATGCGCTCACCTACCCTTGGTTGCCTTGTGGGCCTCCCCCAGACCAAGCACACTTACTGAAATGGAACTTTCTGGCATGCTGACCATTAAAAACCCCCCATGGAGACGTCCCTGGTGGTCCAGTGGTTAAGCCTCCACGATCCTAAGGCAGAGGGAATGGGTTCGATCCCTGGTTAGGGGACTAGGGTCCCTCATGCTGCATGGTGGGGCCAAATAAATAAACAAAATGAAAAAAAAAAGATGTTTTTTTCAATTAAAAAATTTAAAACACAAACCTCCCCCGTGAGAAAGTCAAACCACGAGAGACTATGGGGGCAGATGCTGGGTGCCCTATGTTTGCTTCAGGTCTGTCTCCTGTGGGCCACCTGGTGGTAAGAGCTGACTCATTGGAAAAGACCCTAATGCTGGGAAAGATTGGGGGCAGGAGGAGAAGGGGGCGACAGAGGATGAGTGGCGTCTCTGTCTATTGAATGGCATGGCCATCGTGTCCGACGCGATGGCCACGAATCTGAGTAGACGCCAGGAGCTGGTGATGGTCAGGGGGGCCTGGTGGGCTGCAGTCCGTGGAGCCACAAAGAGTCGGACACAACTGAGTGGCTGAGCAACGACAGCAGCAATTTGTCACCCGCCACCGCCCTGGGCTGGCCTCCCCTGGCCTCCCAGGTCCCTGCTCTCCCCCCGGGTCCGGCTGGGCAGTGCTGTGCCAGCCCCCGAGAGCCATGCTTCCCCTCCAGCTGTATCCAGGTGGGGTGGCTCTGCGGTCACCTCTCTAGGGATGGCCCCTCACCGTCCTCCGCTGGTTTCCCGTAACACTGCCCCAGTCAGCGTGTTGTCTCTTCACCGAACTCTAGGCAGTGACCCTACAGTGGTGTGCTCTCTCTTGCTGGGCCCCCCGGGCTGAAGAACCTCCTGTTGGGGAATATCCCTCCCGAGAATCACGGCAGGGCAGGGGCCAGGCTCTTCTCACTGGCCCCCCACTCATTAGCCAGAAGATGAGAATCACGAGGGAAGAAGCTGGAAGCACCCCGGGCTCTGGGTGGCGCTCTGCACTCCGAAGATGGACTCCAGGCATCGGCTGCCGGGGGAGGGGTGGAGGGCCCCCCCCCCCCCCCCCCCCCCCCCCCCA
>SJYG01000203.1:4255613-4295927 GCA_006410535.1 Litocranius walleri
CCCCCCCCGCCTTTTCCTCTCCTGGATGTCTGGGCGCTGTCCTCAAAGGCCTCCTCCTTGCTCTTCCCAGAGAAGCTTCACTTTCATCATTCACAAGCCAGACTTCTGCACAAAGGTCTCCCCTTTAGAGAAGCCCTGCTGCTAAAGAGATGAAAAACAACCCTGTCCAGTGAACAGACTCTGAAGAGCAGCAGGTGGGAGGGAACGGCACCTCGGCGGCAGCATCGCAGACGGCCATGCAGGGAGGAGTCTCAGCCAAGATCTGATTTTTACCTTTGGGGAAACTGAGGCCCTGCTCAGGAGAAGTGAGCTTCATCCTCAGGTGTGAAGTATTCAGGCTGAGCGAGTGCTGGTAAAGGACCGCTTGCCGATATGATTCTTCATTGTGGGATTCCAGTTTTCAGAATCAATGACCTGCTCTAGGGATCAGATGATAATAGAAAACACATGCAAGACATTACTATGTGTAAATAAAAGGTTCTTTGGGTCTTAAGTAGTTGGTTCCCAGGCCCAAACCTAGAGAGAAAACGGAAATTAGCTCTGTCTTAAGTGGGTTTCTTTTTCTTTTAGGAGTGAATTCAGGGATTTCCCTAGTGGTCCAGAGGTGAAGGCTCCACGGTTCCAGTGTAGGGGGCCTGGGTTCGATCCCAGGTCGGGGAACTAAGATCTCACAAGCTACGCATGGTGTGGCCAAAAATTAATAAATAAGAGTGAACTGAGGCATCAAACCTAAATGTAAAAGTTAAAACCGTACCACTCTTAGAAGAAAATGCTGGACAAATCTTCATGACCTTGAATTTGGCAGTGGGTTGTTAGATATGAAACCAAAAGCACAGGTGGGACAATTAAAAAAAAAAAAAGATTAGTTGGACTGCATAAAATTAACTTTTGGGGGGTGGGGGAAGGAAGGATTGGGAGTTTGGGATTAACAGATGCAAACCAGTCAATATATTAATAGGACTGATAAACTACAGGATCCTATTGTATAGGGTTTCCTGGATAGCTCAGTTAGTAAAGAATCCACCTGCAATGCAAGAGACCCAGGTCCAATTCCTGGATCGGGAAGATCTGCTGAAAAAGGGATAGGCTACCCACTCCAGTATTCTTGGGCTTCCCTTGTGGCTCAACTGGTAAAGAATCTGCCTGTAATGCAGGAGACCTGGGTTCAGTCCCTGGGTTGGGAAGATCCTCTGGAGAAGGGAAAGGCTGCCCACTCCAGTATTGTGGCCTGGGGAATTCCATGGACTGTGTGGTCCACGGGGTCACACAGAGTCAGACACGACTGAGAGATTTTTACTGTACTCACTGTATAGCACGCTGAACTATGTCCAATGGCCTGTGATAAGCCATAATGAAAAAAAACACGGAAAGGAATATATATGTATAACTGAGTCCTTTTGCTGGGCAGCAGAAATGAACACAATGTTGTAAATCAAGTACACTGCAAAAAAAATTAAGAAGATAAATAAGAAAAATAAATAAAATTAACTTTTGTGCATCAAAGAACATTATCAAAAAACTGAAAAAGCCCACAGAGTGGGAGAAAATATTTGTAAATCATATATTTGGTAAGGGTCCAGTATCTAAACTATATAAAGAGCACTTTCAGCTCAACAACAGAAAGACAAACCAATTTAAAAATGAGCAAAGGACTTGACATTTTCCCAAAGATATGCAAGTGACCAACGAGCACATGAAAAGAGGCTCAACATCACCAGGCATCAGGGGCGTCTAAATAAAACCATAATGAGATACCACTTCCCACCCGCCAGGATGTCCATAGTCGTTTTATTTTTTTAAGGAAAATAACAAATGTTAGTGATGTATGTGTATTAGCTGCTCAGTCGTGTCTGACTCTTCGTGACTCCATTGACTGTAGCCCACCAGGCTCCTCTGTCCTTGGAATTCTCCAGGAAATACTGGAGTGGGTTGCCATTTCCTTCTCTAGGGGATCTTCCTGACCCAGGAATTGAACCCTGGTGTCCTGCATTGCAGGCAGATTCTTTACCACCTGAGCCACAGGGAAGCCCAAGTGTTAGGGAGGACGTGGAGAAATTGGAACCCTTGTGAACTGCTGGTGAGAAGGTGAAATGTGGAAATAGTTTGGTGATTCCTGAAAAAACTAAACATAGAATTACCAAATGGCCCAGCAATTCCATTCCTAGGTAAATATCCGAAAGAACGGAAAACAAATCCAGGTACACGTTTGTTCACAGCGGCACAATTCACAGCAGTCAAAGGTGAAAACAAGGGACTTCCCTGGAGTCCAGGAGTTAAGGATCTGCCTTGCAATGCAGGAGACATGAGTTCAATTCCTGGTCAGGGAACTAAGATCTCCCTTGCTGTGGACACTCCACAACCAGAGAGCCTGAGGGCCACAGTGGAGGATCCCACGTGATGCAACGAGGATACCATGTTCCCCAACAAAGAACTGACACAACCAAATAAAAAAATTTAAAAAATAAATAAATAAAGGTGGGAACAACCCAGATGTCCATCAGTGGATGAACGGATAAAGAAACTGTGCTCCAATGATGTGAAGGATGATTATTTAGCCTCCAAAAGGAGTGAAGTGCTGAAAAATTCATCTACATTCTTTCATTATGCTAAATGAAAGAAGCCAAGCACAAAAGTCATTGTATGCCATCGTAAGGTTCTACTCCTAAAATTCTTAGAAGAGGTAAAACCATAAAGACAGAGAGCAGACTGGTGACTGTCTGGGGCTGGGTGAGAAACTGTTTGATGGTTTGTAGATTTCGTTTTGAACGGATGAAAATGTTTTCAAACTCTTAATAGATGGAGGTGGTAAGCAGCTACGGAACATTAAGAATATACTAAACGCCACTGAGTTAGTTACTTAAAATGGTTAATTTTATGTTAGGTTATTTTTTTATTAATTGAAAGAATAGTGACTTAGGGATCAGAGGGTGGAGATGGGTGATTGCAGATGCCAAGATTACGTTCCCTGGGGAAGTTTCTCCCTCCAGACCCAGAGGCTGTCTCTGGGCTTGAGAAAGTCACAAAGGACTCCTGCTGTGTTTAGTGGCTCTGACTCTTTGCCACCTGACCCGGTGGACTGTAGCCCGCCAGGCTCCTCTGTCCAGGGGGATTCTCCAGGCAAGAATACTGGAGTGGGTTGCCATGCCCTCCTCTAGGGGATCTTCTCAACCCAGGGATTAAACCCAGGTCTCCTGCATTGCAGGCGGATTCTTTACCATCTGAGCCACCAGGGAAGGACTCTTAAGGTCCTTACATCCTCTTTTATGGATGGAAAAGACAAACCCTGAGAAGACAGGGACTTGCTCAAGGCCGGGAGAGCAAGGGAAACCACAGAAGAATTAGAGGTAAAGATTCGGAACTCAAAGCTGTCATTGTGCCATGGTGCCCCGTGGGCTCTGCTGGCCGTGGTGGGCTGGAGGGGGCCCACAGCCATGATCAGATGACGGAAGTCCAAGCTCACTCTTCTGGCCTGAGCATATGAAAGGGACAGCCATCAACCAGCTGTCACCCAGGCTTACCCATGCCCAAGGCCTTGTATGAGCCCACTCACATCTTCTTCCTTGAGCGTAAGCCCCCTGCATGGTGCAATTACAGTTTTAAGAGGAAAACTCATTAGCCAGCTCTTCGATTTCTGCCCATAGCCTGCATCCCTGGGCTGAGGTCATCAGTTTTCCCACAAGGGCAATGGGAGGAAGGCAAATGTCCTAGCAGCAGGGCATTCACTGATCCCCACGGAGGGACCCGGGAGCGTCCAGTCAAGCCCTGGAAGGGGAGGCCTGCTGAGCCCGCTGGAGCCCTGGAAGGGTTCTTTTCTTCTTTTTTAAGTTTTGCTGGCTCAGACCTGCTGGGCAGGTATAAAAGAGAAAGGCCAGCCTCTGGGGGGCACCCAATCTCTTCCAGGGTGGTCTCAGGTGAGTACCACAAAGGGGACTGGGGGAGGTGGGGAAGAGGGAAGGGGTGCCTGGAGAAGCCACCCAAGGAAAGGAGATGAAACAATGAGAGATTCGCAGTGGGGAGCGGGGAGGAGGCATTTCCTGAGGGGCTGCAGAGTGGGCACGGCACTCAGTACTCCCAGGGCTCTGGACCTAGGGGCAGGAGAGAGCTGCCTCGTTTCACAGCGAGACAGGAGCAGAGGGGCTTGAACCCGGCTCAGCTCCCCCCATGCAGCATCCGGCTCCCCGGGGATGGGGGGTGCTGGGCTCGAGCTGGGCTCAGTCCCTGCTGCCCACTCCCCACACTCTGCAATGCATCTCTCCTCCTCTTAGGACACTTTAAGTGTTTGCATCCCATGCACTGAATTTTTTCTCTATTTTGTGGTTTGTGGTTTTGAAAAATGGGTCTTGTTACCAAAGATGCCTGGGAAAAGCAGTTGTCTGGGAGGCAGGGAGCAGGAGTTGTTTAGATGCAGGGAGCCCTGGAAGATGCGGTCACAACCGAGCAGGAGGCTGGTGGATCCTGAGAGGGGCGGTTCCTGGTGTCAGAGGCCTGCACGGCCCTCAGGGTTCCTGGTTCCAAGGATCTGCGCCCCAGGCCACCAGGCTAGGACAAGGGTCGCCTGTGGTTTGTGGCAAAACCACCATTAAAAAAAATAATAATACAAGCAACTTAATTGGAATAAACAAAGGAGACTTTCTGGCCCCTCCTCCCCAATTAGGACCATTGAAAAGGAACCCAGCACAGAACCCAGCTCAGAGACAGGAGTAGTCTTCTGGCTTCAAGACAAATCTAATGCATTTAAAAAACCTGACCTTGCGGATACTTGCATTTTCTTTTCATGTGGATTTTCGTCTCATCTCCCTGGTGACTTCCATCTATGTCAATCAGAACCACTAAAATGAGACCGCAGAAAGGCAGTGCGATCGTGCTGTCAGAGATAGCAAATGGCAAAAGGAAGTTTATGTTGAGGCAGCGTATCTTCCAGAAAGGGGGTGGGGGACGCCCAGCGAGGCCACTGAGCTGCCCAGGGTGACTGTGGCAGAGCTGAGAGCCTGGTCTCCTAGACGCTGGAGGAAGACTGTCCAAAGCTACCGGGGACCTCCCAGCCCCATGGGGTAGGGGTCCTGCCCTGGGCTTGGGGGTCTTCAGCAGGAGAACAATTGCATAATGATGTTCACCACCTGTACCTGAAATGTACCGTTTCCTCCCCCTCTTTAACAGAGGTGACAAATCACAGTTGTATTAGCAGTACCTGTGACTTGACAAAGCATTGCTGACAAGCAATGGAAATCACCAGTATTTTCACGTATCACAGTTACTGCAGAGAGCTCAAAAGATTGTTAATTCTCGCGGCTGCTTTAAAGTGAAAGTTACTAGACCGGCCGTTGTTGCAGCCACGTGTTCCAGGAAGCACACTCACTCAGGACACTGCAGATAGTGGAGTCCAGGTCATTACCCAGTGGGCCTGAGGCGGAGCCTCCTCCCAGTCAAGGACCCCGGCCAGTTTTTGTGAAACCTTACATGCCCTAAGTGTATACGGTTCCCTGAAACTAGTCTGAACAAACGAAAGAGAAAGATACAATCAGAGTTAACCCGTGATCACATGCCTTAAGCCTGGGCAGTTAGCAGTGGACAGTCATCAGTATGCCTGCAGCCACACCCCAGCAAGCATGATAGAATGTCTGATTCTATTCGGTTCTGCCACACGAGTGTGTGCGCCTCGGTTTTTGTCTCGTCACAACAAAGATTTGGAGTGACGGACATTAAAGCCCCGTCGGCGTGTCACAGCTCTTGGGTCTGGGATAGACCATGTCATAGCTCTCAGGTCTCGAAAGGACCGTGTTACAGCCCTTAGACAAATCTATTTCATTTAGAAGATAGCAGGAAAATCCATCTTCGAGACGTGAGGGTGTGTCAATCCAAAGACGCAAAGAGAGGAGCGCCCCAGCACGCGTGGTGGGGGGGGGAGAGAGAGAGCCAGCTCGGCTCCTCTTTTTATATGTTTTTCTCCCCTGGGCCTGTCCTGTGTAAACTGGGCCAGCCAGGAATGTTGTTTGTTTTACCTGAGGTCCTTACTTGGTCCTCGGACCTTCCTTCGTTCTATTTTCCTGGGCTTTTCCCTTCCTTGCCTTTTAGCCATTGCCATTTTGGACTCCTTTTCCCTATTCTACCTACCTAACAGTTACACAAATAATTAGGTATTCTTTAGGCAATGGAGAGCCCTGGGGCTCTTCCTTCTGGGAGCCAGATTTTCCAGTCGGTATGTGGTTTCCATAGATACTGGGCATGTAGCTAGAAGTCCACAGTCCTGTCCAAGGCAGAGTCCTGCTTTCAAGATGGAGCCCGTTCTGCTTCCTCCTTCACTGTTAGATCGTGTTATCTGATACCTTCATAAAGAAGTGCGTGTATTGCCGTATCATTCATGTTTATTTAATCCTGTGTTCATTACATTTCGATGTCATTTATTTCCTTGGTGATCTTATTCATTTTATTACCTGAATTTAAACTTTTGTCCAATGAGAGCACAGACATCACCAGATGGACAGAGAGGTCAGTGGTGCACAAAGGCACAGGACCCCTGATACCCCTTCTCTCATTTTCATTTTCTGTGAAATGGACCAGCTGAAGGGTTGGGGAACCCAGGCTTCAGTCAGAACTCTCTTACCTGGACACCACACCGAGGTGAGAAGAGGAGAAAGCGTCTGGCTTTGCCTCCATCACTTTCCTATCCCGGCTTGGCCTGTTTTGGAAAATCTGGCAGGGAATGCTGGAGCTCCCCCAAGGATACCTCAGTGCAGTAGGGGTGCTCCAGCTTAAAGGGGAAGGCCGTCCCCTTGGCTTGAGAACAGCACTTCTGGCAAAGGGGCTCAAAACCACCTGCTCCCCAAACCTTCAAGAAGGTCCTTCATTCACCCTCAAGACAGACTGGGATGCCCCTGACTTCTATTTCTGCTACTGAAAGTCCCCAGTCGTCTGCCTTCCTGAGAGACTGTTTGCATTTGGAAACCCCAGCCTTGACTCCAGGGGGCTCATCTTAGGAAAGATAATCACTGAGCTGGGGCAATTACTCAGCACCAGGGACTCACTTAGCATCTGGTAAAGCCTGTGGTCCTCTGCTCAGGTTAGTGTTTTTAAATGCACAAAATAAACTGTGTAGGGTCACACAGGAAACCAGGGGTATTAAAATTCAGTTACCAAAATATTTTAAAAAATCAGTTTATGATATAGCATTTCAAAGTACTTTACTGTTAGTAGATTTAAATAATAACTTCTAACTGAGGGTCTCATGAGACCATCATTTCAAAGCTGAGATGAGTGTAAGTCATATTTAGAGATGCCTACAGCCATGCTACTGTGAAAGGAGAATAGCTGTGATTTCTGTTGGGGACAGGCCACAGTAGAGCAGGACTGTGCTGGCTTGTGGCCTCTGCTCAGACCTTACAGGAAAATGAAAACCAAACAGTAATTATTTTCTCATCCCATCTCATGGTTAAAAGTCCATGCTTTAACCTCCTTTGGTCTCTGTCTTCTCCTCCATAACATCAAATCCCTGGACTCTACCTCACAGCCTTAGTGTGGGGGCATTTGGAACCACTGATGCAGAAGCGTTGTGTGGTGGCTGGGGGTACACAACTCTGAGGAGTTATCAGTTTATTTGTTATTCTCAGTGGTATGTATGTGCTTAGTCACTCCGTCGTGCTGGACTCTTTGCAACCCAGTGGACTGTAGCCCACCAGGCTCCTCTGTTCATGGGATTTTCCCAGCAAGAATACTGGAGTGGGTGGCCACTTCCTACCAGGGGTTCTTCCTGACCCTTGCCTCTTGCATCTCCTGCATTGGCAGGTAGATTCTTTACCACTAGCACCACCGGGAGCCATTATTCTTGGTTATTAAGACCTAATAGCACCAAGACAATGAAAGTGACCTGACAGAAGCAGCCCCAGCCTGTAACAACAGTCTTGGAAACCATCCTCTTTTTCCTCCAGCACCCAGGGAAGCCCTGGCTCTCGCTGGTGTTTCTTCCTGCTCCTCCCTCAGCTGAGCCATGATGCCCCATGCATACAGAGGTGAATGTGGGGCTAATGTGGACCAGATGCCCTTCCTGGCACCTCCCAATAAGGGGAGGATCGAAGCCATGAACCAGCCCTATGACATCAAGAGGTCCTACTGGGTCAAGGATGAGAAGGAGGGCTTCATCGCTGGGGAGAACCAGTCTGAACAGGGTGACCAAGTCACTGTGAAGACGATCACCAACAAGCTGGCTGGGAAATGACCATCAGGATGAAACTGAGCTTTAGGAGTGGTGGACCCCCAGGACTCAAGAGGCAGAGTGGCAAGAAGAGCTGATGCTCCTGAGTCTTCTGTGCTGGGTTCAAGCGCAGGCTCAATGACAGTCAACCTGTGGGGCCCTAAGCAAAACACTTTCCCTCTCGGACTTTTGCTTTTCTTACAGTAGAGATTCCAATGTGATGTGACATGAAAGTATTTTGTATGCTCTGTGAAACAGTGAATGTGTGGAAGAGATCGTAAGGAGAGTTCCGCATGTGTGAGCGCTTAGTCGTGTCCGACTGACTCTTTGCGACCCCATGGACTGTAGCCTGCCAGGCTCCTCTGTCCATGGGATTCTCCAGGCAAGAGTACTGAGTGGGTTGCCATGTCTTCCTCCAGGGGATCTTCCTGGCCCAGAGATCAAACTTGCATCTCCTACAGCTCCTTCATTGGCAGGCAGACTTTTTACCACTTAAGCCCCTTGGGAAGCCCATCATGAGAGTTACTTATCTTTAAAGCCCCAGACAGCTCGCATGTGGAATCAATTTTCTGAGAGTGAGGCGGAGCATCCCAACAAGAGTAAGAAGGAACATCCCATCCATCAGGAAATTGCGTTATGTGCCCATGCTGGTGTGAGGACTGTGAGACAGGACCTGGAATACCCTAGGCAACCCAGGTGAGCTCTCCAGTGTCGTGAGCTACAGATTGTGGCACCGAGCCCGTTGCTGTGTGGTGGTGCTGAGCTGAGGCTGTCTTATCCTGGTTTGTAAGGATCCACCCCTAAACATTCAGGGGCTTTGCAGGTGGTCGTTAAACCTTTGGCATCCTGGTGTCAGCCAGGGTGGAAATGACAAAAGGTGCAAACCATGGATTTTTCCCCATATAGCTGGTTTACTAGCACAGGTCTCTCTGTTGGTCCACAGAGTATCCAGCTACAAGGATTGACTTCAGAGAGTGGCTAGAAAATTTGGTTTAGGAGACCCCTCACCTGGGGCACACTCCTAGGGCGACACTGGATATTTCGCTTAATCCTTTTAATAACGTTATGGTAGTAGGATGTATGGACCCTGTTTTGCAGAAGAGTAAAGAGATTTTAGGTAACTTGCCTGCAGCCACAAAGACAGTGAATGATGAATTCAGATTCAAAGCTTGCTGGATTTGGCCTCACAGAGAACAAACTTAGGGTTGCCAGGTACAAGAGTAGGGGGAAGAGACAGGGAGTTTGGGATTGACATCTACGCTCTGTCATCTGTTTAAAACAGATGACAAACAAGGTGGGTCCTACTGTATAGCACAGGGAACTCTGCTCAGTGTTACGTGGCAGCCTGGATGGGAGGAGAGTTTAGGGAGGAATGGACACATGTATATGTGTGGCCGAGTCCTTTTGCTGTCCACTTGAAACCATCATAATATTGTCAACTGGCTATACTCCAATATAAAAGTAAAAGTTAAAAAAAATAAAACTGATAAATCTAGAAAAAAAACACACACAAAGCTTACTATATCTGGCTCCAACGTCCATGCCCCTTCTACAGCATCACTTCATCTTCCACGTGGACTGTGGGGGGTGGGGAGCGCATGGGATCAGCGCTTGGTTAATTTCAGGGATAAGGGTACAGAGACTTTCCAGGATCAGAACTTGCAATATCTAAGCTTTACTCTGTGCCTCACCCCTCTTTGAGAGGAGTGGCCACAGGAAAACCAAGGCTACAGCTGGGGTCCAGTGGGTTTGAATATGAAAGTCAAGATTAACATGCAGGAGAAGCATCCTTCTCAGAAGGGCAGGGCACTGCAGTGTTGCCAGGAATGATGGATGATGAGAGCAAAGCTCCAGAGGCCCCAGTTTGGGTACAGTTTAAGGACAACACAACTTCTGGGAGCATCTGCGGTAGACACATGTATAGCCGGGTTTAGGACAGAACAGATGGACTCATCTGGCTCTTAATGGTAAAGCCACAGAACTCCATTTCTCTGCTGGGGCTGAAAGACAAGTGTTTGCCTGTGGGCGAAGCCCAGAGATCAGGAAACTACCAGAAATGGACCCTGAATGAAATCTAGCTGGATTTACTGTGGGCGTGGTGACCATTACTGGGTGTATTTTCCAGAACCATCAAGATTTCAAATCATCTGCCTGTTGAGCTCATAAATTATTAAAAGTCCCAGAAATCCCAGTAGGTGTTTGAGCCTCATATCTCAGGCTTCAGGCAGTGGAAAGATATTTGTTTTCTCGATCACGTGTCTTCAGCTTTGGTCCCAGATGCTGCCACATAAGAGCTGGTGCTAGTTTTCATTTACAGCGGAAGAGCTGCGGTGCAGAGTGGGGATGGGAATTTGTTGTACTCTTTTTACCTTAAAATATATATGGCTCATCATTGTTGGTTTTTTGTGGGGTTTTTTGGTCTCATTTGCTAGCTTGCTTTCAATTTCATCCTTCAAGGTGGTTTAGTGGGAGCAGGGGAATGTCTTTTTTTAATGGGAACGTTCACTGCTATTTAGAGACCACCACTAATTCTCAAGGCAGAGGGCAAGAGTCACATCTCTGCACAGGGTCCCTGGGATCAATGAGTAAGTTCACCGACCAGAATGGACTTGGCTGAAAGAGAAGCACTGGTCAGCGATGGTCTAAATATAGGGAGGGAACATCAAGGTCTTTTTACCTGATGCCACTTCAGTCCATATAATCCTCCCAGCAACCAGCCAAGGAAGCCACTGCCGTCCCTTCTTCAGAGGGGAGACACCTAGAGCTCAGAGGGCCGTGGATGTTCCTCCCCGTCCCAAGTTGGTGGGATGTGGCTGCACCGGGAGTTGGACCCACTGATCCAGTTTTTTTCTTGACGCCGGAGAGCGGGTGGTACTCTGCCCGATGCTGCCATGGGGTTGAGACAGTACTGTGTCCTGATGCATGTGCTGTGTTTTGACCCTCAGACGCTCATCGTGACATTCAGCAGATAGATGAACCCTTCCCAATTCTACCAAGCCAGTGACGTGGCGGACATGACCTTCCTGAACGAGGCCAGCGTCCTGGACTATCTGCATCAATGCTAAGGTGGGGGGCGGGGGCGGAGGGGGTGGCTGCAGTTCTCCGGCCCCTCTCCTCCCTAACAACCCATGCGTGTTATGTCTGGGACAAGGGCAGAGGGGCCATGCTTTTGACGGATCAGAACTTCCACCTCAAGGCTTTGGCACCTCAGTGATAGTACGATCTCTGTGGGCAGCTGACACACCCTTTGCTGAGGCTGTCATCCAGAAGTGCTCCTCCTGACCCCATCCCAGCAAACGCTCCAATCAAATCATCATTTCCCCAGTGACACCATACGGCTTCATTAAATGTCTTTCCCCGTCCGCCTATCCATCCTCCATCCATCCATTCACCTCTCCTTTCCCACCATTCTTCCATCTTTCATTTCTCCCTTCTATCCACCCATCCAACCATTCATTCATTCAACAAGTACTTTGCTAGGATCAGCACAGTGAGTTACCATAGGTCCCTTAACCATCTTAGAAATCCTAAGACTTCCCAAAGGTGCTAGAGGCTAAACTCAAAATTGGGATATAAGGAAGGTTATGTGTCTGCCTCTCTAGATGTTTTTACTAGAAAGGCAAGAGGCACTCTGGAAGGACTGGGTGAGCTGGGGCCCCACTTCCAGGCCAGGGGACTTCCCTTCCCTGGGTTTTGGTGACAGTCAAGACAGCTGCCGCTTGCTTCTTCCCCTTGCCCTATCTCAACACTGTTTCAGTTCCAGATTCAGACCTTCGGCAGCACCAGAGCTACAGGCGATGCTGGAGGGTCTCTGGAAAGCTCTTGGGGTCATTTGCTGGGGCCATAGGCTGGTGGGGCATCACTGGATTTCACTCTGGGAAGAGCCACGTCTGCAGCCTGGCTGAGCCTTGAGCTTGGGGGGGAAATGTCTGTGTGGGCTCAAGGCCAAGCTCAGGGCCTGGGCTTGCTCAGAGCACCCCTGCAGCTGAGCCCTTGCTCCCAAGGGTGGCCACACCACGATTCTGGGCTAAGAAACTGCAAGCTCTGTGGAGAGTGGCCTGAGGGACCAGGGCAGGGGTCTCCTCTTAAATCCAAACGCCTCGACTGAACCACTGACTGAAAACCTGGGGTAGGCAGGGCAGCCGCCCTCTCGTGTCCCTCCAGCAAGGGTGGTGGGGGGCCTCTCCTTTTCACTCTGGCCCAAACAGGGACAGAACTCGCTTCTGGTCTGCTCTCTCTGCCCCACCCCAGCCCCCAAGACGGCTGGAGGGAAATAGCGACTCCGCGGCTGGATCCCGGATGAGGCAGTACGCCCTCCTCTCGCGTCTCTACGCGGGCTCTCTGCCTCTTCCCTTTGCTCCGCTTTCTTTGGGTTGCTTTCTGCTTAATAAGGTTCCTTTTCGAAATGCAATATAATGCAGCTCTGCTAAGGAGAAGCTGGGGCTGTGTATCCCCACTTGGACCAAAACGGCAACTTTTTGAGCTGGCATGAAAAAGGCAGAGAGTGGAGGCACAAGAGGCCCGTGTGAGCGCCCGCCACGAGAAGTTTGGGGCCATGGATTTGGCCATGTTCTGCCCTCACATAATTTCTTTCACTACTTCATTGGTTTTTCTGATTTTTTTTTAATGGGATGATTTCCTGAAAAATTTGCCATAGGGTAAAAGAGTATGTTCTTAAGAGTAGACCAATCCCTGTTGCCCACCAGCTGGCGGATTGTGTCCATGAAGTAAGAACTCCATGAACTGTCATGGAAAACCTCCCCCATGAAGTAAATCCAGAAATCAAGATATAAAAGAGTATCATGTATCATTTCTATGTGAAATCTAAAATACGACAGAAATGAACATGTCTATGAAACAGAATGCGACTCACAGACATAGAGAACAGACTTGTAGTTGTCAAAGGGGATGGGTACGGGGTGGGACGGGGAAGGAGCAGGACTTGGGGATTAGCACATGCAAGCTATTATCTATAGGATGGGTAATCAACGCATTTCTACTGGACGGTATAGATAACTATATTCAATATTCTGTGATAACCATAATGGAAAAGATGATGGAAAAGAATATATATGTATAGCTGAATCGCTTTGCCGTACAGCAGAAATGAACACAACGTTGTAAAACAACCACACTTCAGAAAAGCTTTTTTCAGTCAAAATAAAAAAGAATCAGTATCACAGAAAATGATTGTTTGCTCTAAGAACAAGGTGAGGGGACAAGAATGTATCTCTGGGTTTGTTTGTATACTACGAGGGATATTAGAAACCAACACAGTGCATCCTTCTGGGAGGAGGGGGCGGGCGCTGAGCAGCTGGGGGACTTTTTGCTGCCTATTTGTCCATAGAAACAATTACGTTATCAAGTCAGATACTGGGGTTGGCCAAAAAAGATCGTTCTGGTTTTCCCGAAGGATGTTACCAAAAAACCCTAGTGAAATTTTGGCCAACCCAATAATTAAACCAAAAGAAAATAAAACAGATACATATTAAAGAGAAGCCTGGTTTTTACCTACTGGATATAGACTCAGACATAGATTCTGGCCTCAGAGAGAGCATCACGGAATCTTTCCAGGCTGGCAGGATGCTCGAGCCAGGATACTCTGTGACGGGCTGGGGTTCAGGGGAAGAGGGTGTCAGGAGAAGGGCCAGCTAATCTTCTTCCTTTCCTCTCACCAGACCTACTTGGGCTTGTTCTGCTTGACATTCCAGCCCCTACCAGTGGCTGCCCATCCATGGGGCCCATGTGGCCAACATGTAGAAAGGCAAGAAGCATGCACAGAGATGTCGCCCCACCTCTTCCCCATCTCAGACAGCACCCACCACAACAGGCTCATGAGGGTGCATGTTGGGGTGGAGCTAGGAGGGGGCCGCCGACGGAGTCACGGCAGGGCTAGAAAAAGCCCTTTGCCGCTGGAGCCCCAAATGCATAAGACGCGCATGCTACCCAGTCCCAGCCTTGATCCCTCCTCACCCACTTAAGATTTTTTTTTAAATATTGCTCAGTGAGTGCACTTGCTAAGTACCAACCCTACCTCACAGCCCGTCTCATTTAAACATCACAAAAACATGGGATAACAAGCTAGATAATGTCCAGAAGTCAAGTCAACCCTTAGCCATTCCCTATGCCATCTTCGCCGTACAGTACAGAGTGATTTTTATTAATGTTACTCTTTATCTTTATGTTGCTTACGACTAGGCAGTTTTCTGGGATGGGGCTGGTAAATTCTTGGGCCCTTCGGCAAGGATGTGGGCTGCAGCAGCAGGCGTGTAGCCTTGGACCTGATGGGATCCTAGCTCTTCTTCGTCCGCGGGCCACGCAGCAATGCTGCAAGCCGGGTAGGATGCAGGGAGATGCAGGCGGCATGGCTAGGGTGATGCCAAATGTTGAGTTTCTAAGTGTTTTTTAATTACATCTTCCTGTTGACAGGTCCCTCCCTACAGAGCGTGAAAATCAGTCTATGATAATCACATAAGTGTCCCTCCTGCCTCTCAGTCTATAGACATGTAATTAGGTCTGTGTCTTACACATGTAATTAAGCCTTCTTATAATTAATTGGGGGGACTTTGTATGGAACTCTGCAGGCTGTGAACAAGTAGGCTTAGCAGGGTAAGGCTGCGTCTGCTAAACTGAGTCGGGGTGAGGGGTTTCAGGGCCCAAGTCCCCTCCTGCCCACCCTGTCTGCCCCGATGGCTGGGATGTGAAGACGCCCAGCCTGGACCTTTCATCGCTTTGCCTCTCTGCAGCCACTCCCCTCTCTGTCCTTCATTTGTCTGCTCCCGCTCTCCACCTGCAGTGGAGAATCTGGTGCCTGCAAGACCGAGAACACGAAGAAAGTCATCCAGTACTTTGGCAACATCGGAGGAACTGGCAAACAGTCCTTGGATGGAAAGGTAGGGCCGTAGGGGACACTTGAGGCCTCTGGGTCCACACAGCAGAGCCCTGTGACCCTCACAGCTGCTCTCTGGGTTAAGGCCACTTTGCAGATGAGGAGATGGTAGCTGAGAGATAAGCGACTTGGGCAGAGTCCCCTTCCCAGAGAGAAGGTGGCTGCAGACTGGATCTGGCCCACTGGACGGACTCTGATGCCCCAGGCCACGTCTGCCCCTAGAAGTGCTGTGCCAGAGCCCCTTGTGCTTGGCAGGGGAGAGAGGGGACCGCCAGCTCCTGCTTCAGCTGCTTCTTCAGGCCCTTGCAGCCCCACGGCTCAAGGAGCACTAGCTGGGCCGGTGGCAACTGTAAAAAGCCAACAGAGGGGAAAGGAAGACTTTGGAGGAGCACCCGGGGTGCCCAGGGAAGGGTTTCAAGGTTCACGTAGGAGTCTCTCCACCAAGAGCAAAGGAAAGAAAGAGCAGCTAAGAATCAAGGCCTGTCCTCTGGCAGGGGGGCTCCGGCAGGGGCTGCAGGGGCTGCAGGGGGACAGTCCTCAGGCGGTGGCCCTCCTCCCAGGTCCCCTCCAGTCCCGCTCTCCCCGCCTCCCCAAGGCTGTGCCCCTCCTGCGTTCCTGGTACATACACCACTGTTGTTTGAACGCCCTGGCTTCCCAGGCAGCAGCCGACAGGCCAGCCCACCTTGTGTTTCTCTCTGGGCCAGAGGTCCCCGGAGGATCAAATCACCCAGGCAACTCTGTGCTGGAGGTGCCAGAAACAACAGCTCCTCCTGCTTCGTCAGTGTGACGGTGGCAGGGTGGCCCCAGGGTGGCGGGACAGGCTTTACCACCCTGCCCCAAGCGAGGAGATCAGGGCTGACTGACACTCACCAAAGGGATGACCCAAGTCCCAGCAACTCCTTCCCAGAGATTGTTATCAGTCAGGAGCTTCCCTGACGGTCCAGCGGTTAAGACGCCACACTGCCAGTGCAGGGGACAGAGGATCAATCCCTGGTCGGGGAGCTAAGAACCCCTACAGGTCATGTGGCACGGCCCCCAAATAGCAATAAATAAAATGGTTCATAATAAGTAATGCTTTAGAAAACAAACAAAAAGAGTCTAGTTCAGTATTTAAATCCAGGGGCTTGAGTGCAGAGAAGTGAGCACACGGTGATGGAAGGACCAAGAAGTCAAAAGAGGAACCCAGAGATCGCAGCGGCTGGAGGCTGATCTCCCCACCCCGGCCAGGGGCCCCAGGGCTGGCGGGATGCACCGGTGGCCCTGACGCCTGTCTGGTGGGAGCTGGGTCATGGATGGAGCTCAGCAGATCTGCTGCGCCTTTCTCTGCTGACCTGTCACCTGCTGGGGCCTCTCACTGCCTGGGGAAGAGAGCTGGGCGGGGAGCAATTGAGGATAAAAGATGCTGGAGATACCGAGACTCCCGTTCCGGGAGAGCTTGTCCTTGACTGATCCGGCGTCTCTCCATAAGGAGGCATGGCCCAGCGCCCTCTACGTGCCAGTCAGCTCAGTTGCTCAGCCGTGTCTGACTCTTGGTGACCCCATGGACTGCATCACGCCAGGCCTCCCTGTTCATTGCCAACCCCTGGAGCTTACTCAAACTCGTGCCCATTGTGTCAGTGATGCCAGCCAACCATCTCATCCTCTGTCGTCCCCTTTCTCCTCCTGCCTTCAATCTTTCCCAGCATCAGGGTCTTTTCTAATGAGTCAGTTCTTCGCATCAAGTGGCCAAAGTATCGGAGCTTCAGCTTCAGCATCCGTCCTTTCAGTGAATATTCAGGACTGACAACTCCCACCACGTCTGCCTAGGGTGGAATTCCAGAGAGTTCTAGCCTCTCCTGCAGGGCACCCCTCTGCTCCATTAGATGCCCCCAAACTGCAGGCTATCCCCAGACCCTAGGTTTAGCTCCAAGACCTGTCCACTTCCTTCTCTGCCGGTCCAAGTGGGAAATCCACAACTCCACGTCCAGCCACCTCTGGCCCAGTCACCTTCCTGCAGAGCCCTTAGAATTCGGGGGTCGGGGGCAGGGAGGGTCAATGAGTGGCCGCAGCCAGTGAGTGACCGGGTGGCAAGCTTGGTCTGGAGAGCCACACGTGCTCCCTCATGGCCCTCCCCGCCCAGGGCAAGTTCATCCAGATCCGCTTTGAAACTACGGGCAAGCTGGCAGGAGCTGATGTCGAGAGCTGTGAGTCAGGGTTTTTTCAGAGGGTTCTTGGGGGCAGGACCAGCTACTGTTATGGGGTGCAGTGCACAGTGAAAGCATGGGCCCCTTGTTTCAAAAGTACTGAGAATTTCCAAACAGCAGCAGAGGGACTCAGGCGTGGGGCCCTGCTGAGCACAGCCTGGATCACACGCGGGAGATCAGCCCTACTCCCAGGCCCCCACCCTCAGGAGCCAGCCCCCTGCCCCGGCCATGGGGGACCCATGCCTGGACGTGGCACTGGGCTTTATGAGGAGGGGAGCCCTGCACACCACAGAGAAGGGGCTGAACTCATGGGCACACTGGCTTCCTCTTTTCCAGATCTCTTGGAGAAATCTCGTGTCATCTCACAGCAAGCAGACGAGAGGAGCTACCACACTTTCTACCACATTCTAACAGGGAGCCTGAGCTTGTCGGTAAAGATCTTCACGTCTCTCTCATTGTCTCTCAACTGCTTTTCCACTATTTCCAATAACGAAAGAATTTCCTGTGTGTGGAGGGGTTCTGTGGTTCTACACAAATCTGTTTAGTTGAGAATTATGTGAAGAGGTTACAGGGAAGTTTCTCAAAGTTCTACTCACACCCACCTTCACAATAGCTTATGAGTCTTCACACCATTGCTGGCTCATTTCACAGATGGGGCTTTGAGATGTCATGGTTGAGATACAGACCTAGGGTATAGGATTTTAGACCCACCTGCCTTCTCCCCTGACTCCTTGTCTGGGTTTCCCAAGTGACTCAGTGGTAAAGAATCTGCCTGCCAATTCAGGAGACATAGAAAACGCACGTTCAATCCCTGGGTTAGGAAGATCCCCTGGAAAAGCAAATGGCCAGCCCACTCCACTTCATGGACAGAGGAGCCTGACAGGCTACAGTCCATGGGGTCGCAAAGAGTCAAACACGATTGAGCAACTGAGCACGCATGCATGCCTTCCATATCTTGGGCAGACAGCAGCCGAGAGGTCAGCCCAGGACCACTGCATGTGGACATCGTCCCGTGCACAGTTCAGCAAGCAGACTGCATTCATGCCCTCAGTGGATGCCCTTGAGCAGGCAACAAACTACTCAACCGTCCATGGCAGACCTGCTCAGAATCTAAGGTCCAGAGAGAGATGAAGACTCGGTCTTCCACATACACACCTCTTTTCCCAGCCAGAGACAAGGGCACTGAATACCACCCCTACCCACACACATGGGTTTTATTTGTGCTGGAAATAGTGTAGTTTTTAATTAATGTATGCCATTTTGAAATTGGAAGGTGTCACATAAAAGCCAAACTTCTGGTTTCTCTGGAATAGCAGGGCATCCGGTAGGCATGGCCTTCCCTGGCATGTGGCATGAGTCAGGGAAGTTGAGTGGTAGTGGGCCCTGGGATGGAGCGCAAGCTCTCCTGTTTACCACACTTCCCACCGAGCCCTGCTGCCTTCCTGACCCTGGAGCAGAGTGGCAGGCACCACTCATCTCCCTTCTTGGGCCGTAGTTTTCCTCAACAGTAGAGAGAAAAAGAAAGGACAATACGTCTCGCACCCATGTCTCTTCCAAAAGTGAAAAAGACAGAACAAGACGGGCACATATGTGAAGAAAAATAGAAGCGGGTGTATTTCTTTGTAAAAGTGACAACATCGCAGGCATACTATATGCAATGATTTTCACTGCCTGCTGCAGTCTGTGGGTTACCTTCTGCCTTTGAGCTTGACCTGCTCTTTACAGGAGAGAGAATGGAGAAAAATGAGCATTCTTTTATTCCAGAAACATCCACTAGTTATCTGCTAGGTGCCAGGTCTTGGGCCAACTGACAAAGGGCGCAACCACATTCCTGAGACCCTCCCGTCACTCCAAAGTCCCTCACGCGCCCCATTCAAGGCCCTCGATGAATCCAGGCGACCTCAAGGGGCACAGAGTACGTTGCATTCAGCTCTGTAACAGCCACAATGACGCCATCATACCTGGCACAGGGGAGGCATTTAGAGATACAGGTTAAAAATGAAGAAGAAGGGACTTCTCTGGCATTCCCGTGGTTAAGACTTCGCCTCCCAGTGCAGGGGTTGTGAGTTCGATCCCTGGTCAGGGAGCTAAGATCCTGTATGCCTCAGGGCCAAAAAGAGAAAACATAAAACAGAAGCAATACAGTGACACATTCGACAAAGGACTGAAAACTGGCCCACACCAAAAAAATTAGAACTAAAGAGAAGGAAGCCACGCACCACCAGCCCGCTAACCTGCTTTCTTGCAGAAAGCCTGTTGCTGGTCCCCAACCCAAAGGAGCAGCACCGGGTGAGCTAGGGCGTCACTGCAACGAGTAACATGGATGATGGGGAGGAGCTGCGGACGTGAGTCGGTGGGCATAGCCAGCCAAAGACGGGGAAACTCTGGGGCCCTGCAGGCACTGCCATCTGAACTGGGTGGGACAGGGTCAGAGGGGACATGCAGAGCTGCCAGGCAGCAGCCTGGATTCTCCCGTGGAGATTGCTGGGGTTGCAGCCGATGTTTTCCCCAAGCCTGTCTTGGAGATCAGCATTCCTCTCTGCAGAGCTGAACTGTTAACTCGACAGGGACTTGCGGGGCGGTCACTCCACATTTCTCCTCCTCCCCAGCCCAGCGAGACGTCACCCTCTAGTCCCGCCAGTTCCCGCGGCACCTCTCTCTCCTCCTCTGTGACGCTGAGCACCTGGGGCTTCCATTAGAATACTGTGTAACTCTCCTTTTTGACAAAAGAATCAAATCCTGACGCATCTTTGCCTTCCCCTTCTCTCAGGACCTAGCAAGGAGCCTGTACAGTAATAATGGTGGGGATTATAGCATTATTTCCCATTTGTTCCTATCACTCTGGTTTATCTTTATGACCACCTACAGGTCCCATTTTGCAGATGACTACACTGAGGCCAGAAGGTTAAATGAATTCAAGGACTACCTTGCAGAGCATCTGGCCTGGGCTCCTTGGAGGAAAGACACCCTGGTCAGGGTCTGTCTGGCCCATTGGTGGCACCTCATGGTGGCCTCCACTCTGAGGAACAGGAAGCCAGGAGCTCCTTGGAGTTGCTCCCCCAGGGTCCTCGCAGGAAGCCTTTGATGTGCTGGGTTTCAGCGCCGAGAAGATTGGCGTGTATAAGCTAACTGGGGGGACATCACGCACTTTGGCGACGTGAAGTTCAGGCAGAAGGCCAGAGAGGAGCAGGCTGAGGTGGGCACCACAGAGGGTAGGCGCAGGCCGGGGGCTGTGCGGGGAGGGGTGGCCAGCAGTGGGGGCAGGGGAGGCTCAGGACTCTCCAGTGCTCCCTCGGTAAACTAAGGATGCTCCTTTAATACCAGATGTCAAGAGCCACAAAAGGCATGACAGAGTCAGAGACATAATTTTGGTTTCTATATCACTTTGCCGCTTGACCTTGAGCGAGCAAGTGTGGAAACTGTTACCAGACTTCTGTTTTCTTTCTTTCCCCAGTATTCCTGAATTTTTAAAATCAAAATATAGGTGATGTACAATATTATAGGTTACTAGTGTACACTATAGTGATTCACAATTTTTACACATTATACTCCATTTATAGTTATTATAAAATATTGGCTATATTTTTTCTGTGCTGTACAACAGATCCTTGGACCTAACAGTTTGTTCCTCTTACTCCGCTACTCCATCTTGCCCCTGCCCCTTTCCACACTGGTAGCCACTAGTTTGTCCTCTGGATCTGCGAGTCTGCTTCTTTTAGGTTATACTCCCTCGTTCATTGTATTAGATTTCACGTACAAGTGGTCTTCAGCTGTCTGACTTACTGCACTGACCACAATGCCCTTCCAGTCCTCCCACATGGCTGCAGATGGCAAGATTTCGTTCTTTTTCATGGCTGCATAGTATTCCATTGCATATATCTGGCACAGCTTCAGACTCCAGTTTTCTTGATGGCAACATGGGCGGCCTCCCCTTCTCTCCCCATAAGCCCTTCTCTAAACACAATAGACAGGGGCTGGGGTTCTCCAGGGCAGGGCACCGTCTTTCACTCCCCTGCTTTTTTTTTCCCTGCTCAGTGGCTGACAAAGTTGCTCACTTCATGGGTCTCAACTTCTGGGAGCTCCAGAAGGGCATCACCAGGCTGCAGGTCAAAGTAAGCGACGAGTTTGAGCAGAAGGGCCAGAACATGGAGCAGTGCCAGAACTCCATCAGGGCCTTGGGCAAGACCATGTACGACAAGATGTTCAAGTGGCTGGTGGTCAGGATCAACGAGACCTCGGACGCCAAGATGCAGAGGGGGTTCTTCACTGGGATGTGAGACGCTGCCGGCTTTGAGATCTTTGAGGGGTGTCTGGCCTCACTCTGCCATAGCCACCCTCCTTTGATAAGAGCCTTTTCACCAAGGTTCTCTCGCTTCTCACCTTCGACCTGGGGCCAGCCAGTCTCAGTCTGCTCCTGGCTCTTCGGCTTCTGGCCTCCAGAAAGTTCCATCTTCATGTATTGGCACAAGTCACAACAGGTAGAATGAGCGGTGCCCTGGCTGGAGCCAGCCTGTCCCAGCTCACCAGAGCTGACTGGGGAATTTTCAGGAATTCTGAGAGCTGGTCAACACCCTGTTGATAACACGTCCCTGGTGCATTTACATGGCTGACACTACACACCAGAAGCTTGTTTTTTTGAGAGAGAGAGAGCTGATTTATCAGCACAGCGCTGGCGGTCCCTGTTTCTTGCCCAGACAAATGAGACTCAGGTCTCATCACAAGACGAGCGTTGTGGATGAGGAAGATTTTGCCTTCATGATTATGAGTTAGGAGACCCGGTTCTGGACTCAGGTTGGCCACCAACCAGATGTGTGGCCTTTGGACAGTGGCCACCCCTCTCTCAGCCTCAGCTGTCTCAACTCTAAAATGAGCCGGCCGGAGGTGATGACCTCTAAGGTTCACTCCAGCTCTGCTCTCCTATCATTCCAGGACTTCTGTTAGCCACAGCTGGAGTTTTAAAAAATAATTAGCCCCATTTCTATTGGGCTTCCCTAGTGGCTCAGCTGGTAAAGAATTCACCGGTGATGCAGAAGACATGGGTTCAATTCCTGGGTTGGGAAGATCCCTTGGAGAAGGGAAAGGGTACCCACTCCAGTATTCTGGCCTGGAGAATTCCATGGTCTGTATAGTCCATGGGGTTGCAAAGAGTTGGACGCAACCCAGTGACTTGCATTTTGACTTTCAGTTTATCTCGGGATCTAGAAGGCTAATTTGGCTGCTGTCTACAATAGAATCATTTAATTCCATAAGTGGAAAGGGCCTTAGACAGAGTCTCAAACTGTGCTGCCTGGAGTCCTGGGCAGCTGCCGATGGCCAGCCGGGTGGGGCTGGAAAGGGAGGAAAGCGCCTGCACCAACAGCGAGGTGTGTGTAGTAGACAAACCCCACTAGACTCCCAGCTCCGCCACTTCCAGGTCCCCATCTTTAATGGGGTCACCGATCACTCTTGCAGATATGGCTTAGCCAGCATCTGACACACATACATGCTCGGTGCAGGTGACTCTGTAATCACAACGGCCCCTCTCCTCTGACCCGTTTTTCATAAGAGCCTTCCGTGTGGGCTTTCACTCAGAGCAAGCAGTCTCTGGTTTAAAAAAAAAAAGAATAAAAATGCTTGCAAATCCCTCAGTTATCATCAAGGAAGCCAAGGGTCTTCAATGGGAGGCTTTCATTCCTGGAAAAGTCACCAAAAACAGGCTGTGGGGACTTCCCTGTGGTCTAGTATGCTCTGTGAGACGGTCTAGTTAAGACTCTGTGTCCAGCTGTCACAGAACCCGAAAGGCCCTCATGCTTGAGCTTTGGGAACAAGCATTGCCTTCTTCTACAAGTCTGTTTCAGAAATCCAGACCTTCCATGGGAGAGGGCAGATTAAGTCACTAAGGGCATTTGTGAGCTCCTTTTTCTGGTGGGAAGAAACCTAGAACCACATGAGGCCCCAGGTTGCCAAGAATGTCCCTGAGAAGGAGGAGCAGATAAAAGAGGATTAAACATGAGGATCACAATAAACTATGGAAAATTCTGAAAGAGATGGGAATACCAGATCACCTAACCTGCCTCTTGAGAAATCTGTATGCAGGTCAGGAAGCAAGAGTTAGAACTGGATATGGAACAACAGACTGGTTCCAAATAGGAAAAGGAGTATGTCAAGGCTGTATATTGTCACCCTGCTTATTTAACTTATATGCAGAGTACATCATGAGAAATGCTGGACTGGAACAAACACAAGCTGGAATCAAGATTGCCGGGAGAAATAGCAATAACCTCAGATATGCAGATGACACCACCCTTATGGCAGAAAGTGAAGATGAACTAAAAAGTCTCTTGATGAAAGTGAAAGAGGAGAGCGAAAAAGTTGGCTTAAAGCTCAACGTTCAGAAAACGAAGATCATGGCATCTGGTCTCATCACTTCATGGGAAATAGATGGGGAAACAGCGGAAACAGTGTCAGACTTTATTTTGGGGGGCTCCAAAATCACTGCAGATGGTGACTGCAGCCATGAAATTAAAAGACGCTTACTCCTTGGAAGAAAAGTTATGACCAACATAGACAGTATATTCAAAAGCAGAGACATTACTTTGCTGACCAAGGTCCATCTAGTCAAGGCTGTGGTTTTTCCTGTGGTCATGTATGGATGTGAGAGTTGGACTGTGAAGAAGGCTGGGCACCGAAGAATTGATGGTTTTGAACTGTGGTGTTGGAAAAGACTCTTGAGAGTCCCTTGGACTGCAAGGAGATCCAACCAGTCCATTCTGAAGGAGATCAGCCCTGGGATTTCTTTGGAAGGAATGATGCTAAAGCTGAAACTCCAGTACTTTGGCCACCTCATGGGAAGAGTTGACTCATTGGAAAAGACTGATGCTGGGAGGGATTNAACCAGTCCATTCTGAAGGAGATCAGCCCTGGGATTTCTTTGGAAGGAATGATGCTAAAGCTGAAACTCCAGTACTTTGGCCACCTCATGCGAAGAGTTGACTCATTGGAAAAGACTGATGCTGGGAGGGATTGGGGGCAGGAGGAGAAGGGGACGACCAAGGATAAGATGGCTGGATGGCATCCTGGACTCGATGGATGTGAGTCTGAGTGAACTCCGGGAGATGGTGATGAACAGGGAGGCCTGGCGTGCTGTGATTCATGGGGTCTCGAAGAGTCGGACATGACTGAGCCACTGAACTGGACTGAAACGTGGGGAAGACAGGTGTCATTGATGCCACCATTTTTCTGAGAGTCGAGTCTGCCCGGCACCTGGGATTAGCATTTGGGGAGCTGTGTGGCACCTTAGAGCTGCCAGTCTTCCCTTCTCTTGGACTTGATGAATTCTAGCCTCTTTCAAGTCTAAATGGCCATGGCATTCGAAGACCATGGAAAACCAGACCGTGCTCAGAGGTGCTGCCCAGTTCTGCATCCTGGCTGGCCACGTCGGGTGTGGGGCACCCTTCCCACCAACCCAGGCCAGCGCCAGTCACCTCGCTGGCCTCTTCTAATGCCATCCACTCCTCTTTCCTTCCAGCCCATCTTTCCCAAGGCCACGAATGCCACATTCAAGGCAGCCCTGTACAACAACCACCTGGGTAGGTCCAGCAACTTCCTAAGCCCAAGGGCCACAAGAGCAAAGGGCCCAAAGCCCACTTCGAGCTCGTCCACTGTGCAGGCACCGTAAGTACCTCCCCCGGGGGGCCACCTGCCCAGTACCTCCACCTCCCACACATGGAAGTCCATCCCGCCATGCCCTCCCTGAGGCTTCCTGCCTTCTGCTAACATGGCCATCATCTAACAGGGTGACCAGCTGATTGAAATGACCTCCCACTCCTACTTCCTCCTCACTTCTCTCTCTGGGAGTTCCAAAGCAACATAGCCAAGAATGCCCTCAGACCTGCCAGGGCCATTCCATTGTCTATGGCCCTCCATTTGATCTTGGTCAGAAATGGTAATACTTGCAAGGGATTAGGACTCTGCCCTTCCAATAAACTGTGGAAAACTCTGAAAGAGATGGGAATACCAGACCATCTGATCTGCCTCTTGAGAAACCTGTATGCAGGTCAGGAAGCAACAGTTAGAACTGGACATGGAACAACAGACTGGTTCCAAATAGGAAAAAGGAGTATGTCAAGGCTGTATATTGTCACCCTGCCATTTAATTATATGCACAGTACGTCATGAGAAAATGCCAGGCTGGATGAAGCACAAGCTGGAGTCAAGATTGCCGGGAGAAATAGCAATAACCTCAGATATGCAGATGACACCACCCTTATGGCAGAAAGTGAAGAAGAACTAAAGAGCCTCTTGATGAAAGTGAAAGAGGACAGTGAAAAAGTTGGCTTGAAGTTCAACATTCAGAAAACTAAGATCATGGAACCTGGTCCCATTACTTCATGGCAAATAGATGGGGAAACAGTGGCAAACTTTATTTTGTGGGACTCCAAAATCACTGCAGATGGTGACTGCAGCCATGAAATTAAAAGACGCCTACTCCTTGGAAGAAAATTATAACCAACCTAGACAGCATATTAAAAAGCAGAGACATTACTTTGCCAACAAAAGTCTGTCTAGTCAAGGCTATGGTTTTTCCAGTAGTCATGTATGGATGTGAGAGTTGGACTATAAAGAAAGCTGAGCACCGAAGAATTGATGCTTTTGAACTTTGGTGTTGGAGAAGACTCTTGAGAGTTCCTTGTATTGCAAGGAGATCCAGCCAGTCCACCCGAAAGGAAATCAGTCCTGAATATTCATTGGAAGGACTGATGTTGAAGCTGAAACTCCCAATACTTTGGCCACCTGATGTGAAGAACTGACTTGAAAAGACCCTGACGCTGGGAAAGATTGAAGGTAGAGGAGAAGGGGACAACAGAGGATGAGATGGTTGGATGGCATCAACGACTCAAAGGGCATGAGTTTGAGTAAACTCTGGGAGATGGTGATGCACAGGGAGGCCTGTCGTGCTACAGTCCTTGGAGTTGCAAAGAGTCTGACAAGACTGAGTGACTGAACTGAACTTCTACTGCAGGGGGCATCGGTTCAATCCCTGGTTGAGGAACTAAGATCTCACATGCCTTGCAGCATAATCACAAAAAAAAGAAAGAAAGAAAGAATAAAAGGAAATAACACTTGCAAAAAGAAGAAAAAAATTCCATCAGCCCAATCGATTATTCCCCAGTTGATTGACTCATCCCTCTGACAGCTCGTGGCCTCTGAACTAGGAAGGCCACATCGATAGAGTGGCTTTTTCACTCATGACAAACCTAGTCCTTGGGGAGGAGGGAAATTAAGTGCAGCCAGGACTCAGGTCTATTTGAATAATTGACAGGGGAGGCAGGCAGTGCTGCAGTCAACGCCAGTGCCTCCGGCTGCCACAGCATTGCTTGATCCTCTGTGAATTCATTGGTTGATCCTCTGTGAATTCATTGGTTGATCCTCTGTGAATTCATTGGTTGATCCTCTGTGAATTTAGCTCTGGGGAAATGGCAGGCTTAGGATCAAGCTGGCAGGAAAGCTGCTGTTTGGGCATCAGAGCCAAGCTTGTATGATCTCCACAACCATGATGATGCCCATCACTGGCCAAAAGGACTGTGCCGCTGCCCAGAGCGGGCTTGGGGCCGAGTGGCGGTGCTGCACCTCACCCTCTAAGACAAAATGAAGAGGGCTCCATGTTTGTAGCAATGGGACATCCCAAGTCAAGGAGGGTGCTCGCTTCGGCAGCACATATACTAAAAAAATTGGAACCAAGTCAAAGAGGGCCTGTGCACTTCCAAGAAGGCTCTAAGGTGGGGCCTTAGAGCCCAAAGGTGCTGGCTTCTCATCCGCATCCCTAGGTTCTCCATGCTCAGGGGAAGGATCTGAAAGGTGCCTTCCTCTTTGCCTCTCCAGCTGGGGCCACCTGGCAAAATGAGAACCAGACATCAGTGTATGTCCAGTGACTTGGACCCTTGGCGCTGGAGAGATGGAGCCCCCCTCCCACCAGGCAACGTGGCAGGGAGTGGGGGGGCGGGTGGAGGGGAGCTGTGCTTCTTAGCTTCTCAGCAAGGAGAGAACAGATGCCTTTGTAGGGAGTTCTTCACGTGGCTCACGATTCCACGGATAGAGGCCAATAGCTGAGCCTGAAGTAAGATCAGCCATCCTGGGTAGAAGGAGACCCAGGGATCGGGGAGGCTCAGGGTGACCAGCAAAGCCTGATGTACAAGAGAAGGTCACACCTGGCAGAGAGTAACTGGGGAGTCCTGGTGTGTGGGCACAGCTCAGAGATGGGGTGCCCTACACAGGCAAACTGCAAGTGCCCAAGACGTGGGGCTTCCGGGACATCCCAGGACTCCAGGCAAGTCATCAGGACAGAAACTGAAGCCCAGGAGACACTGCCGAGGATCTGGCTGTGAAGTCTGAAAGGTGGCCCTGGGACTGAAATGTAACCACTGGCATCTGCCCCCCTCCAGGTGGGTTACAACATCACGGGCTGGATAGAGAAGAACAAAGACCCCCCAAATGAGTCAGTGGTGGGCTCGTTCCAAAAGTCAAGCCTGGGGATCCAGGTCCAGGCTTGGGATCAAAGAAGAGGAGTCTCTAGGTATGGCTGCCCCCTCGTGTGTCCAGTCTCTCCGTGCTGATGCCCTTTAGTGACCAGGAGAAGAAGAAAGAAGAAAACCAAACTCTCGTATTCAATTATTGTTGAATAAGCAAACAAATAGTGAATGAGTGACTAACAAGTTGCTTGAGGTTGTCTATGGATGCCAGTGCAATAAAGAGACGCAGAAGCATCCTGGGAGCTTCCATCAGCCAACTCGATCACGGGGCCCATGCCACTTCTAAGGGGAGCAACATTGCTTCGGAGAAGCAGACACTCAAATGCTCTGTGCTTATTTCCTGCTTCCCGCTCTCCTGTCTGAGCCAACTGTCAAGCCCAGCCCTGCCTCCTACCCTGCTGAGGTCCTGTGGCCCCAGGGGAACACCCAACAGGGCCACTACTCAGAGGGACAAGAACTGCAAATATTCTTGGGCTCGGAGGTGTGCTCGCCACCAACATGCAATCCTCTGGGTGGTCTGTGGGCTCCTCTCCCCAGGCAGTGGCAGCAGCAAGCCCCACGTCTTGGGCATTTGCAGTCTGCCTGTATAGGGCGCCCCATCCCACACAGGGCCACAGACCCTCCAGGCCGCGCAACACTCCCTGTGTGTTATGCCACGTCAGCCCATTCACCCTCTCCCTGGCAGATCTCATTTACCTGGTGTAGGGGGTCCCCCTCAGCTAGTCCCCAGACAAGCCTTTTTGAAACCAGGGAACACACATTCTTGACACAGAGCCTGCCCCTCTGCTAGCCACTGACATGAAGCAAGCTTCTCGCTCTTCCTTAGCTGGAAGCAAGAAGCAGAAATGAGGGTCCTCCTTCATGACTGTCTCCAGCTACTACAGGGCAAGTAGGTAGGTGCTGCCCCAGAGGCCGCCTGGTGGCCAGTACCCCCAACTCTCCCTTTTAGTGGAGACGTGGTCTGGCTGCCAATTCGCAGCTCAGGATAGGATGAGCCTATCCTATGCCTTCGGTCTCCTCTTTCACTCAAGGGGTCCGTTTCCTTCTGCAGAGGCCAGAAAACCACAGACCACAGGGCAGGAAAATCCCTTAGAGACGGTCCAGTCCAACTGCACTGTTTTGGACTGAAAACCCAGGGGGTGATGGGACTTGGCCAACATGACAGGTGGAAATATCAGTGCCTAAGGTCTTGTACCAGTGGGTCTTCAGGGCTGGTCACAATTCCACAAAGTTTGGGCATTACCGGAAATATGTTCCAAAGTGCAGAAAAGCAGCCAGTGGGGAGATGTTGCACACAGAATGGTTTCAGAACTTCACAAGGATCTGGCTTTCCTAAGGCAGAATGGGCCACCCCACTGTATCCCAAGTGGAAGAGGAGGTTCGGTAGGGAGGTTTAAAATGGGGAGGGATTTGTCCACACAAGCATTACAATTCCTTTTAGAAGCGAGATTCTACAGTGAGCCGGCACTGAATTCAGAGGATCCCTCTTCTTGTAAAACCTGTCACTCTGGGCAAGCCCCTGGACCTCTGAGAGCACTGCTGTCTAACAGAACTTTCTGCAATGGTGGAATGTTCTCTTCTGTCCAACATGGCTGCCGCCGCCCAATATGCTGTCCAGTACAATAGCCACCCACCACACGTGGCTTGTGAGTACCTGAGAAGTGGCTGGTGTGACCGAAGAACTGAATTGTAATCGTAGTTAAATTAATTGAACTCTATACAAATACCTTTTCTGAGCACAGGTGTCCTGTCACACCAACACAGAGCTAACGTTTCCTTTTCCTCCACCCCCAGGAGCAGTGCAACAAGCTGGTGACCACCCTGCATGGCACCTCCCCCCATTCTGTCTCCTGTATCGTCCCCCATGAGTTCAAGAAATCAGGTACCTCACAGGAACATGCCTCCTAGCTGGAAGCTTTCAGGATGTGTGAATTTGGGGTTTGCTCCACATTAAGTCTGCTTGTAATCACTGGGGTTGACTGAGGCAGAACAGGGCATTGAGAGAACCCCCAACAGTGGATCATCCAAAGATCCCATTCTAGCTTGTATAGCAGAGTGGGGCTGGTCTAGTCAGCATCACTCAGGAGAGCCTTTGGTCCTTGGCTGAATTGTGGGGGGCCTGGGACCCCCCAGGCAGTGACAGGAGGAGATGAGGACATGGGTATGCAGGTCAGTGTCCTTGAGGGACAAGGGGTGGCCTCGGATACCCCAGGGTAGTAACTCCCTGTCCTGTTCTTCCCTCTTGGCAGGCGTGAAGGACGCCCACCTGATCATGCACCAGCTGGCTTGCAACAGAATCTTGGAAGGCCTCTGGATTTGTAGGAAGGGCTTCCCAAACAGGCTGCAGTACCCAGAGTTCACACAGAGGTGAGTGGTGTCTTCCTGATACCTTGAGCACAGTTCTCCGTGTCCGTAGTTGGCTCCTGATGAACACAGTCCCATTGGAGCAGGCACTGTGGGCACCTGATGGACAGTGTCTTATGCTCACTACTTCTGTACACAATGACACAACTTTCAGTGGCCAGCACCTGTGTTTCTTTGAATGAGGGGCTCTCTCTGGCTGTGAAAGTTGCTTTGCTCTTGGCAGGCTGAAGTGATCAGCAATTAATGACCCCCACCCTGGCCCAGGAGCAGCTCTCAACCAACAGGACTAAGGACAGTTGGCATATCAATACTTCAGCTCCCCAACCCTGGTGATGGGCTAACTCTGAGGCATCTTCTATACCAGCTGTCAGACAGCTGTGAGTTGGTAAATGTTTAACAACAGGGCTCCAAGTTAAAATTTAAAAGAAAAAAAAACGAAGCCTTGATTTGTAGTATCTACTGATTTCTATGGTATAAATACTCCCACCATGTGGTAATTTCAGGCTACTAATGTGACATCACTGTATGCCGGGTTGGTAAGAGATGCACAGAGGCTCTTGTGAGCTAGGGGGAGCTGGTCCCGCACACCAGGGTCCCCCAGTAGCATGAAGCCCCCGATGCCTGTGGTGATAACTCACTTGATAACATGCTCTTTGCTGGCTTCCCTGCCCCACTCCCCAGCTCTCAGATAAACTACTTGTGCTTGAAACTTGGTCTCAAGTTCTGTTTCTGGGGGAGCCCAAACTGAGACCTCCACCTTAGGGGTTCTTTTACTTTCTAGCTGCTAGAACACATGGTCACAGATGATGGAGCGGGAAGGGTCACTAGAGGTCATCCTGTCCAAGCCCTCTGAAGCCCCTAACCGAGGAACGACTAAAGGGGGCTGCTGGCAGGTTAGGAAAAGGAGTGATTCTGCCACGTCTGGAAGAAAAGATCAGGAAGGAAAGGTTTTGGTCCCTCTGCCTGCCATGGGCCTCTGCAACCAGGCCTAACACCTGACTCAAAGGCCATCTCACAGATGGATGGTGACCATGCGGCCAGACTTTCTGGGCTGCCAGCTTGGGGAGGATGGGGACTGTCATTGTCTCTCCCAACAGGAACCAGGTACTGAACCCCAACGTGATTCCTCAGTGGTTCGTGAACAACAGGGAGGCCTCGGAGCTGCTCCTGGGGTCCATCAACCTGGATGTCAATGAATACAAGATCGGACACACCAAGTAGGGTCTTCCCCCTCAGCCTTGTCCCAGGAAGGTCGGTGTCGACATGCGAATTCCAGTTCAGCTGTGGACCAGTTGGGTCAAACTGCTGAGAGCTTCTGTTTCCTCTTCCAAAAAACTGAGGCTGCTAAAGCCAGTCTCACAGGATTGGGAGCAGCGTGTGAGAACTCAGCTCAGACAGAGTGGCGTTCAGTGAACAGGAGAACTTTCTTAGGACTGCATGGGCCCCAGATTTCTAAGAATAAAAGGAGCCAACCTGAATCACGGTCCTGGATTGGACCAGGGCACCATGGCACGTGTACGGGCGAGGTCTGGGGGTGAAGCGCCCAAGCCCAGCCCATCCACACCGCGAGGTCTGGCCCTGAGCTGGCAGGTGAGTTGGGGTTGACTCAGACTGAGCGAGTGCCTGACCCTGACTCATGGGGCCTGCGTCTGCTCCACTTCCTGGCCCTGCAGAATCCTGCCGGGATTGGAAGGGCAAGGCTGAGGGTGGGAGGTGTCCATCGACAGCTGCCCCACCAGCCTGCACCCTGAGTGACAGCCAGGGCGATGACACGTGGCTCACGATTCCACGGATAGAGGCCAATAGCTGAGCCTGAAGTAAGATCAGCCATCCTGGGTAGAAGGAGACCCAGGGATCGGGGAGGCTCAGGGTGACCAGCAAAGCCTGATGTACAAGAGAAGGTCACACCTGGCAGAGAGTAACTGGGGAGTCCTGGTGTGTGGGCACAGCTCAGAGATGGGGTGCCCTACACAGGCAAACTGCAAGTGCCCAAGACGTGGGGCTTCCGGGACATCCCAGGACTCCAGGCAAGTCATCAGGACAGAAACTGAAGCCCAGGAGACACTGCCGAGGATCTGGCTGTGAAGTCTGAAAGGTGGCCCTGGGACTGAAATGTAACCACTGGCATCTGCCCCCCTCCAGGTGGGTTACAACATCACGGGCTGGATAGAGAAGAACAAAGACCCCCCAAATGAGTCAGTGGTGGGCTCGTTCCAAAAGTCAAGCCTGGGGATCCAGGTCCAGGCTTGGGATCAAAGAAGAGGAGTCTCTAGGTATGGCTGCCCCCTCGTGTGTCCAGTCTCTCCGTGCTGATGCCCTTTAGTGACCAGGAGAAGAAGAAAGAAGAAAACCAAACTCTCGTATTCAATTATTGTTGAATAAGCAAACAAATAGTGAATGAGTGACTAACAAGTTGCTTGAGGTTGTCTATGGATGCCAGTGCAATAAAGAGACGCAGAAGCATCCTGGGAGCTTCCATCAGCCAACTCGATCACGGGGCCCATGCCACTTCTAAGGGGAGCAACATTGCTTCGGAGAAGCAGACACTCAAATGCTCTGTGCTTATTTCCTGCTTCCCGCTCTCCTGTCTGAGCCAACTGTCAAGCCCAGCCCTGCCTCCTACCCTGCTGAGGTCCTGTGGCCCCAGGGGAACACCCAACAGGGCCACTACTCAGAGGGACAAGAACTGCAAATATTCTTGGGCTCGGAGGTGTGCTCGCCACCAACATGCAATCCTCTGGGTGGTCTGTGGGCTCCTCTCCCCAGGCAGTGGCAGCAGCAAGCCCCACGTCTTGGGCATTTGCAGTCTGCCTGTATAGGGCGCCCCATCCCACACAGGGCCACAGACCCTCCAGGCCGCGCAACACTCCCTGTGTGTTATGCCACGTCAGCCCATTCACCCTCTCCCTGGCAGATCTCATTTACCTGGTGTAGGGGGTCCCCCTCAGCTAGTCCCCAGACAAGCCTTTTTGAAACCAGGGAACACACATTCTTGACACAGAGCCTGCCCCTCTGCTAGCCACTGACATGAAGCAAGCTTCTCGCTCTTCCTTAGCTGGAAGCAAGAAGCAGAAATGAGGGTCCTCCTTCATGACTGTCTCCAGCTACTACAGGGCAAGTAGGTAGGTGCTGCCCCAGAGGCCGCCTGGTGGCCAGTACCCCCAACTCTCCCTTTTAGTGGAGACGTGGTCTGGCTGCCAATTCGCAGCTCAGGATAGGATGAGCCTATCCTATGCCTTCGGTCTCCTCTTTCACTCAAGGGGTCCGTTTCCTTCTGCAGAGGCCAGAAAACCACAGACCACAGGGCAGGAAAATCCCTTAGAGACGGTCCAGTCCAACTGCACTGTTTTGGACTGAAAACCCAGGGGGTGATGGGACTTGGCCAACATGACAGGTGGAAATATCAGTGCCTAAGGTCTTGTACCAGTGGGTCTTCAGGGCTGGTCACAATTCCACAAAGTTTGGGCATTACCGGAAATATGTTCCAAAGTGCAGAAAAGCAGCCAGTGGGGAGATGTTGCACACAGAATGGTTTCAGAACTTCACAAGGATCTGGCTTTCCTAAGGCAGAATGGGCCACCCCACTGTATCCCAAGTGGAAGAGGAGGTTCGGTAGGGAGGTTTAAAATGGGGAGGGATTTGTCCACACAAGCATTACAATTCCTTTTAGAAGCGAGATTCTACAGTGAGCCGGCACTGAATTCAGAGGATCCCTCTTCTTGTAAAACCTGTCACTCTGGGCAAGCCCCTGGACCTCTGAGAGCACTGCTGTCTAACAGAACTTTCTGCAATGGTGGAATGTTCTCTTCTGTCCAACATGGCTGCCGCCGCCCAATATGCTGTCCAGTACAATAGCCACCCACCACACGTGGCTTGTGAGTACCTGAGAAGTGGCTGGTGTGACCGAAGAACTGAATTGTAATCGTAGTTAAATTAATTGAACTCTATACAAATACCTTTTCTGAGCACAGGTGTCCTGTCACACCAACACAGAGCTAACGTTTCCTTTTCCTCCACCCCCAGGAGCAGTGCAACAAGCTGGTGACCACCCTGCATGGCACCTCCCCCCATTCTGTCTCCTGTATCGTCCCCCATGAGTTCAAGAAATCAGGTACCTCACAGGAACATGCCTCCTAGCTGGAAGCTTTCAGGATGTGTGAATTTGGGGTTTGCTCCACATTAAGTCTGCTTGTAATCACTGGGGTTGACTGAGGCAGAACAGGGCATTGAGAGAACCCCCAACAGTGGATCATCCAAAGATCCCATTCTAGCTTGTATAGCAGAGTGGGGCTGGTCTAGTCAGCATCACTCAGGAGAGCCTTTGGTCCTTGGCTGAATTGTGGGGGGCCTGGGACCCCCCAGGCAGTGACAGGAGGAGATGAGGACATGGGTATGCAGGTCAGTGTCCTTGAGGGACAAGGGGTGGCCTCGGATACCCCAGGGTAGTAACTCCCTGTCCTGTTCTTCCCTCTTGGCAGGCGTGAAGGACGCCCACCTGATCATGCACCAGCTGGCTTGCAACAGAATCTTGGAAGGCCTCTGGATTTGTAGGAAGGGCTTCCCAAACAGGCTGCAGTACCCAGAGTTCACACAGAGGTGAGTGGTGTCTTCCTGATACCTTGAGCACAGTTCTCCGTGTCCGTAGTTGGCTCCTGATGAACACAGTCCCATTGGAGCAGGCACTGTGGGCACCTGATGGACAGTGTCTTATGCTCACTACTTCTGTACACAATGACACAACTTTCAGTGGCCAGCACCTGTGTTTCTTTGAATGAGGGGCTCTCTCTGGCTGTGAAAGTTGCTTTGCTCTTGGCAGGCTGAAGTGATCAGCAATTAATGACCCCCACCCTGGCCCAGGAGCAGCTCTCAACCAACAGGACTAAGGACAGTTGGCATATCAATACTTCAGCTCCCCAACCCTGGTGATGGGCTAACTCTGAGGCATCTTCTATACCAGCTGTCAGACAGCTGTGAGTTGGTAAATGTTTAACAACAGGGCTCCAAGTTAAAATTTAAAAGAAAAAAAAACGAAGCCTTGATTTGTAGTATCTACTGATTTCTATGGTATAAATACTCCCACCATGTGGTAATTTCAGGCTACTAATGTGACATCACTGTATGCCGGGTTGGTAAGAGATGCACAGAGGCTCTTGTGAGCTAGGGGGAGCTGGTCCCGCACACCAGGGTCCCCCAGTAGCATGAAGCCCCCGATGCCTGTGGTGATAACTCACTTGATAACATGCTCTTTGCTGGCTTCCCTGCCCCACTCCCCAGCTCTCAGATAAACTACTTGTGCTTGAAACTTGGTCTCAAGTTCTGTTTCTGGGGGAGCCCAAACTGAGACCTCCACCTTAGGGGTTCTTTTACTTTCTAGCTGCTAGAACACATGGTCACAGATGATGGAGCGGGAAGGGTCACTAGAGGTCATCCTGTCCAAGCCCTCTGAAGCCCCTAACCGAGGAACGACTAAAGGGGGCTGCTGGCAGGTTAGGAAAAGGAGTGATTCTGCCACGTCTGGAAGAAAAGATCAGGAAGGAAAGGTTTTGGTCCCTCTGCCTGCCATGGGCCTCTGCAACCAGGCCTAACACCTGACTCAAAGGCCATCTCACAGATGGATGGTGACCATGCGGCCAGACTTTCTGGGCTGCCAGCTTGGGGAGGATGGGGACTGTCATTGTCTCTCCCAACAGGAACCAGGTACTGAACCCCAACGTGATTCCTCAGTGGTTCGTGAACAACAGGGAGGCCTCGGAGCTGCTCCTGGGGTCCATCAACCTGGATGTCAATGAATACAAGATCGGACACACCAAGTAGGGTCTTCCCCCTCAGCCTTGTCCCAGGAAGGTCGGTGTCGACATGCGAATTCCAGTTCAGCTGTGGACCAGTTGGGTCAAACTGCTGAGAGCTTCTGTTTCCTCTTCCAAAAAACTGAGGCTGCTAAAGCCAGTCTCACAGGATTGGGAGCAGCGTGTGAGAACTCAGCTCAGACAGAGTGGCGTTCAGTGAACAGGAGAACTTTCTTAGGACTGCATGGGCCCCAGATTTCTAAGAATAAAAGGAGCCAACCTGAATCACGGTCCTGGATTGGACCAGGGCACCATGGCACGTGTACGGGCGAGGTCTGGGGGTGAAGCGCCCAAGCCCAGCCCATCCACACCGCGAGGTCTGGCCCTGAGCTGGCAGGTGAGTTGGGGTTGACTCAGACTGAGCGAGTGCCTGACCCTGACTCATGGGGCCTGCGTCTGCTCCACTTCCTGGCCCTGCAGAATCCTGCCGGGATTGGAAGGGCAAGGCTGAGGGTGGGAGGTGTCCATCGACAGCTGCCCCACCAGCCTGCACCCTGAGTGACAGCCAGGGCGATGCGGGAAGGGCACTGGCTTTGCATCAGGCTCAGTGTGGGCCGCCAAGCAGCCCTGAGTGGGTCGCCTGCCCGTCCAGGTCTTATGGGGGGAGCAGGCAGACGCAGCTTCTCTGCTGGCCTGCTGTGGCTAGAAGCCCGGGGAAGTTCCAGGTTGCACGTGCATCCAGCACATACAGAGCGCCTCCTGTGTGCCGGGCGTGGTTGCAGGCTCAGGGACATGCAGGTGGACAGCACAGAGCCCCTGACTGCCTGCAGCTTGCTCTGCAGCCAGCGGCGCTAGCGGGGCTGTGGCACTGCCCCCACATCTGCCAGCACCCTTAGCTTTGGCCTCCTGCACCACTGAGCTAAAGTGGCTTACGGGAACCTGATCACAGAACTGCTGACTACCTGAGCCAGAAAGAACCTCGGAGTCTAGCTCCTGCCCCTACTCCACCTTTGATGGGTGGGAAACTTAGGAAAGCCTGGAGAAGGTGTGGCGGTCACGTGCCCAATTTCACAGAACTAGGGGGCCCAGAGCAGGCCTCAGCCCCCCAGCTGCAGGTCCTGTGATCAGGCAGGCCGGGGCTGACATCACCTGTGTCTGACACAGCTGTCTCTGGGCAGGCAGACTGCGCCTTGCTTAGTCCAAGGGTTGCATTGGGCACCTCGGGTCCAGGTAAAGGCCTGGGGCTGTTGGGCACAGCTCCGCTCCCTGGGGGCCAGGCCGGCTCTGGCAGCAGGGGCAGAACAGGGACAGAGTAACTCTGCCTATATCGGTGTCCCCGCCTGTGACTTTGGCTCATGTGGGCTCTGCCCTGCCAGCCACATACTTACCTCACTGCTCCTCAGAGACCAAACCTCAACCACGAGTAACTTGGAAATATCAAGCCCAATGTCTCTACCCCATGATGGTTACTCTCTGGGGTTTTGGTGGAAAGAGGGCAGGGGAAAAAAGCATTCTTTTCCACCTTTTTCCTCTCAGTATCCAAGCAACCACATAGAGGATTCATCTGGGGGGCCTCCAACCCCATATCCGAGCGACCATGACCGTCCCAAGCCTGCTTTGTGAGTAAAGAAGAATGGATGCTTTTGAATTGTGGGGCTGGAGAAGACTCTTGAGAGTCTCTTGTACAGCAAGGAGATAAACCAGTCCATCCTAAAGGAAATTAGTCCTGAATATTCATTGGAAGGATTGATGCTAAAGCTCCAATACTTTGGCCACCTGATGCTAAGAGCCAACTCATTGGAAAAGACCCTGATGCTGGGAAAGATTGAAGGCGGGAGGAGAAGGGGATGACAGAGGATGGGCTAGCTGGATGGCCTCACCAACTCGATGGACACGAGTCTGAGCAAGCTCCAGGAGTTGGTGATGGACAGGGAGGCCTAGCGTGCTGCAGTCCACGGGGTCACAAAGAGTCAGACCCGACTGAGCGACTGAACAACAAAGAGGGAAGGCGGCTTGGCGTCCTACTGCCAAGCAGTCGCCTGCACAGCAGCAAGGAGCCAACAGTCTGTCACACTGTACTCAGAGCTTCACAGTCTGCAGAAGCGCTTCCCTCCTGTTATTCCATTTGTACAGTAACCCTCTAGGGGAGGGATCAACACCCCCACTTCCCAGATGAGGCACTGAGGCCCCGAGATGTGAGGAGACACGTCTGAGGTGACCCAGTTAGTAAGTGCCAGGCCAGGCTGGAGCCTGTAGGAAGGTCCACGAGGAGCAAAAGGAAACAGACACGGGGGCTGGCGTGCCCTGCTGGGCAAGTTCCCCGGCCGACACCAGCTGTTTCCCAAGGGCTCAGACGTCGGCAAATGCTGAAGGACCCTTTGAAATATCATCCTTTGCTCTTGAACTGCCACCCCACCCCCACCCCCCAAGCCTCTGCCATTGGTGAGCTGGGCTATTCTCAGATCACTGTGTCTTTCCCCTAGGTGTTCTTCCGAGCGGGCACCCTGGCCAGGCTCAAGGACATGAGGGACGAACGCCCCACCGAGATCACGACCACATTGCAGCGTCGGCTCCGCAGTTTCCTCATGAGGGTCGAATTCAAGAAGATGCTGGAACGAAGGCAGCACCGAGGGGGTGGGCCCACTGAAGCCCCAGCAGTCACATGGAGCAGCTGGGACCCCCTCCCACACACGGCGGTCAGCCCCACCAGTGACACTGGGGGCAGCGAGGAGGGAGGCTGACAGTGTCTCTGCTGGCCCGAAGGACCCTCAGGAGAAACTTGTCTTCCCACATTCCTGGAGCTCATGGGCCTGAAGTGAAGGTCTTGGCAGGTGCTCCTCCAAGGCCTGCAGAGGGGCCTCTCCTGCCTCTTGCAGTCCTGGGGGTCCAGGCCCCCTTGGCCCGTGGCTGCCGCACTCCAGTCTCTGCCTCCGTCCTCACAGGGCCTGTCCTCACATGTCTCCCTTCTTTGTCTAAGGACGCCAGTCCTCTGAGGCTAGCCGCCCCCCACTCCAGGATGGGGGCTTCCCAGGTGGCACCAGTGGTGAAGAACCCGCCTGCCAAAGCAAGAGATGTAAGAGACGCGGGCTCGATCCCTGGGTCGGGAAGATCCCCTGGAGGAGGAAATGGCAACCCACTCCAGTATTCTTGCCCGGAGACTCCCACGGACTGAGGAGCCTGGAGGTCTAGAGTCCATGGGGTCGCAGAGTCGGATGCGACTGAAACGACGTGCACACGCACATACGCTCCAGTCTGACCCCACCTTAACCTCCGTCATTCCGTCCGCAAAGACTCTGTTTCCGAATACGGTCACAGTCGCAGGTTCTGGGAGGCAGGACTCCAGCGTATCTTTTAGGAGGGGATGCAGTTCAGCTCCTGACAGGGACCACCTAATACAAACCCTTCTCTTTACAATCGACAAGTCACTCTCACAGCCTTCTTCTTACTTGATCTAGATGATGACGCTGAGAGAGGGCTGTGGCAGCACCAGCAACCCCATTTTACAGATGTGGAAACTGAGATCAGAGGGTGGTTAAGGTACTGGGCCAGAGAGAGTCACAATCAGAACCCAAATCCCTGCCCTCAGAATCGTGTTTTTCAGCCATCTCCCTAAAATGGTAATCTGAAAAAAGCTCTCGCAGCCCTGTGGTGGACTCTGGCCCTTTGTGGTCACAGTATAAGTAATAAAAACAGTAGTGAAGAAATAACAGTAGCGAAATCCAGAAAGCCACCAGCAGGCCCCCTGTGAACTGGCCAAAGGCAGGGACACAAGTCGGGGGCTAAGTGGTGGGACTCAGTGTCCAGAGGCCCCCACTAGATGACAGTTGAAAGAAGCTGTTCGGGGCCAGGAGGGCTGATTCCAGAGACTGCAGACGATGGGGTCTGAAGACTAAATGGATTTCCAGTGAGGGAGTGGAAGGAGGGGCCCTGCAGGAGGAAATGAGCTCAGCCCTAAGCTGCCTGACAGGAGCTGGTTCCACTGGGGAGGCTGGTCCCCTATCACCTTCCCCCCCGCAATGCCTGCATTTTAACCCCTGCAACCCTAGATTCTTTTTTACAGAATGCGCCTGAAGGTCACCCAGAGGCACACATACAAGCTCCTGCGGCTGCGTCCCTGGGGCTGGTGGAAGCTCTACATCAAGGTGAAGGCCTTGGGCCTCAGTTCTGGGCACAAGGGCCTCTTGCGGGTGGGAGGGACGGTCTGGAAATGAGGGCGCCTTGGAGGACGAGTGCAGCCTCCTTTCAGACAGGGGTGGATTCTCCCCTGAGAAAAATGATGGTGTGTCTTCCCAACTTTCAACTTATCCCTCAAAATAAAACCCTCTGAGGATGCAGAGAGTGCCCCCCAGAGGTGGGCCTGGTGCTCAGTGCCTCACCCCCTGGCATGCTGAAGCCCCTT
>SJYG01000203.1:4297163-4351913 GCA_006410535.1 Litocranius walleri
AGCCATGCACAAGCCAGCCTGCTGGAGGGCTTAAGATTGCAGAGGGAGCTAAATAAGAATTTCTCAGATTTGGATATCATGGTACTCTCCCCGCCTGTTCTATGTCTGACCTTCTTTCCTTAAATCAACTCCTTTTCACTTTGAAACTTTTATTTTAAAAGTTTATTTATTTATTTATTTTACTTTATTCACATCCTTACCTGTCTCATCCCAAGCAGGTTGTCCATAAAAACTGAAGATTTAGGAACTTCCCTGTGGTCCAGTGGTTAAAACTCCGTGCTCCGGATGCAGGGGGCACAGGTTCAATCTCTGGTTGAGGAACTAAGATCTTCTCATGCCTTGCATGCATGGCCTAAAACAAAACAAAAAAACCCTGTAGATTTAACAAGAAAGGAAGGTTGCCTTCCAAGAAGCCATGTCCATCCAGGCCATGGGGAATTCCCAGTCTTACCTTTCCTTCATTGCCATGTCACCGTTGACCCAGTTACCAAAAATCTCCATCAGATTCCTGTTTCCCCCAGCGGCAGGCTGGGCACACACACATACAGTACATGCTGGGTCTGGGGGATTATCCAGACATGGGAGGCGGTCCCAAGATGGTGGGTGGAGCGCCTCTGGCTCCCCTGAGGACCTTGGGAACTTGCCCTCTTTTCTCTGACTCCTTTTCCTCGCCCATCATGTGCAAACACAGTAGGGAGAACAAATGACCTAGTTTCTGTGGGAAGCCAGACTCCCAACATGAGGAGTGGGTTCGCTGCCGTGACCCTGCTGGTTTACAGAGGTCCTTCTCTGATCTGACCTTCACAAGCACCTCTTGAGACACCCAGTTCTCACGTGTATCTTCAGGGTAGAAAAGTCCACTTGACTGAACGTTGGAGACTTGATCACGGTCCTAAGGCTATCAGTAGAAAACCCTTGACTGGTGGTGGGGGGGTGCCCAGTGCCATCTCGACCCTCCCTGCTGTCACGGCCGTGTCTCCTTGAACAGCGTGGTGTTAGTGCTTGCATCACCCATCCGCTTCCCCTAAGCTGTCTCTAACATTGCTTCTCCACAGCCTCTCCACGGTCTGGAGGCATTGCTCCAGCTGGGACCCTCATTCGATGTTTGGGAGGCTGAGACCAAGTGAGACCACAGGGACAAGAGGATCTTCCACTCACAGAAGCATCTTCATGATGACCTTTTCCTTTGTTTTGCAAAGAAGTGAGTTTCAGTAAATTTGTACCACAAACTAAAAGTCATCTACCTGGTCTGGTCTTCTACCCACATGGCCCCTGACCTCATCTCAGGGAGACCCCAGGGGGCACCCCCACTTACTGCCTGTGTGCCTTCTGACAACTCCACCCCCTCTGCATGTCGGTTCTCTCAACGCCTGCCTGGCTTGCTTCTCAGCATTGTTAAAAGGAGGAACTGTGGATGACGGAACCGGATTGTTAACACAAAAGTGCTAAACCAGTGCTGGGAGTTATTTGGGTGGAGAGGCCCCTCCCCGTGGGTGGATAGAAGCACGGTCACACCTGGGGTCAGAGGACCAGATGGCAGAGCCTGGACTTCTCCTAGACCACTCTCCTAACACCTTGAGGTGCATCTGATCACCTGGGATCTTGTTAAGATGCAGGTTCAGATGGACAGGTGACAGGTGTGGCCTGAGATGTCGCATCCTAACCGGCTTGCTGGTGATGCTGCTGCGGCTGGTCTAGGGACCACACTCCTGGATGACGTTTGGTTCCGCACATTGGCAAGGAGCTTGGAGATGGCCTGGCTCCCTGTCCAACCCCCAGGACATATTTGCTTGGGGCCCACCAGCCCCAGGCCTGTTTGCAGTCGTTGTCCCCTGCAGGTGCTGGGACCCTGCCTTTGACCAACGCTCTTTCCTCCACCAGGAGCAAGAGAACCTGCTGGTCGTGGAGGAGCGCCTGACCCCAGTGATGACGGCCAGGACAGGGCTGGGGAGCCAGATCTCCAATACGCAAGAGTGGCTGGAGGAGGAGGAGGGCCTGTCAGCCTCATTGAGCGCCGACAAGCGCAAGCTGGAGGGGAAGCTGAGCGACCTCAGGCGGGACCTGGAGGGCCTGGGAGACCATCCTGGCCAAGACAGAGAAGAGAAGCAGGTGGGGAGGCCCCAGGCCTGACTCTAGTCCTCCCAGGGCCAGGGAACCCCTAGTCGGCTCACCCTGCAGGAGCCACACCCAGAACCACCCAGCAGTGCTGCCACGGACTGAGCTGCCAGCCAGATGCAGCCATTTTAACTTAATGCAGAACAATTTCAGAGGAGGCTCCTCAGTCAACCTGGCTGCATTTCGAGGGCTCAGAAGCCACACATGGCACTTGCTACAACGTCAGACGGAGCAGCTGACTCGGGGCCGAGGGCTGCTCCCCTCATGGGGACACCTGGGCCTGGCTGGGTCTCCTCGAGCCTGGGTTCCTGGGTGTCTGCCTGGCCCGCTGCGCACTCAGCCTCAGCATCCTCGGGACCCCTCACGGAACACCCCTCTGCACCACCAACCACATCCGCACCCGTCTTCCCAGAAGCAACCCTGTTGTTAAGGTGGAGTCACCTTTAGCTGCTCACTTTCTGCCCAAACAAGCAGTTGCTGCCCCTGCACGTGGCTCCCCAGCTCCTGGTACTGGCTGGCTGGCCCTCAGCCCCAGGCCCCCTTCTAATCTCACATGGTTGGGCCCCCAGCCAGGGAAGGTGGACCGGGGTGTCTCCAGCGCTGAGGTGCACACGAGCCACCAGGACCTCGATAAGACGCAGACTCTGGGCTGGCAGGTCTGGTGGGGCCAAGGGGCTGTGTTCCCAACAGTCCCGGGCGATGCCATGGCTGCTGTTCGAGGGCCAGGCGTTGAGTAGCCAAGGCCTGACGGTGTCCTCGCTGCCCCATCACCCTGAGATCCTGACTTGGTGGGGCATTGGCATTTCCCAGGCCCCCGGTGACCCTGGGTGCAGCCGTGCTGAGGACCCTCTCTTGGAGCATGCACCCCCTTCCCCCTGCCCCCAACGATATTCCCAGTCTTAAAGTCCCCCACCCCACCTCCAGGCCCTGGATCACAAAGTCTGTTTGCTGACTGGGGACCTCTCCCTTCAAGAAGACTCCATCGCCAAGCTCTGGAAGGAGGAGAGGGAGCTGGAGGAGCTGCCTGCCTCTCCCCTTGAAGTGGGAGTTCAGAGACAGGAGACCCCTGTCAAACTCCAGCTTTGCCACCCTTCAGCTGGGGTCCCTGGGAAGTCACCGAGTCTCCCTGAATCGAGGTGCCTTCATCCATCAAGTGGGCACGGTCACTGGTGGCCTCCCTTCCAGGTTTGCTGTAGTGGGGTGATCGTGTCATTTATCACCCAAAATAGGACAGGTTCAGAGGGAAAGGGGGCAGATGTGGGCCATAATGGTCCAGGCACCAGGGAGGGATGCTCCTAGCATCGTAAGGGCGAAGTGCACCCATGGAAGTGCCCTGGAGTTCTAAAGCACCAGCAAACCTTGATTCACCGCAGCAACAACAGACGTGAGCTCTTGAGATCACAGGGCTCTGAGTGCAGAGCCAGCTCTGACCACCCATCAGTGCTGACGGGTGGCACGGAACACCTCCTAGCCCAGATCAGGCCCCAAGAGCAAGATGAAGCCCGGAACCAGATTCAGTGGACCCGCATCCCTGTTGCTGACATCATGGATCTACCCATGTCCCCAGAGCGCCTCTCTCTGCTGCCCCTGGCAACACCTCCCCTTAGACTGTGACTCTCCATCACATCAAACCCAGAGCCCCCTTTTATAACAAACACGCTCAGTTCTCATTATTAAAGGGGATGAAGTCACTGAATTAGCAAAGCCTGAACCTCTGCTCTCGAGGAAATACAGGGTTCAGTCCAGTCACTCAGTCGTGTCTGACTCTTTGTGACCCCATGAATCACAGCAGGCCAGGCCTCCCTGTCCATCACCAACTCCCAGAGTTCACTCAAACTCATGTCCATCGAGTCAGAGATGCCATCCAGCCATCTCATCCTCTGTCGTCCCCTTCTCCTGCCCCCAATCCCTCGCAGCATCAGAGTCTTTTTCAATGAGTCAACTCTTTGCATGAGGTGGTCAAAGTACTGGAGTTTCAGCTTTAGCATCATTCCTTCCAAGGAACATCCAGGACTGATCTCTTTTAGGATGGACTGGTTGGATCTCCTTGCAGTCCAAGGGACTCTCAAGAGTCTTCTACAACACCACAGTTCAAAGGCATCAATTCTTCAGCACTCAGCTTTCTTCACAGTCCAACTCTCACATCCATACATGACCACAGGAAAAACCATAGCCTTGACTAGACAGACCTTATTCGGCAAAGTAATGTCTCTGCTTTTGAATATGTTATCTAGGTTGGTCATAACTTTTCTTCCAAGGAGTAAGCATCTTTTAATTTCATGGCTGCAGTCACCATCTGCAGTGATTTTGAGCCCCACAAAATAAAATCTGACACTGTTTCCACTGTTTCCCCATCTATTTCCCATGAAGTGATGGGACCAGATGCCATGATCTTCGTTTTCTGAATGTTGAGCTTTAAGCCAACTTTTTCACTCTCCACATCAGCTTTAGCATCATTCCTTCCAAGGAACATCCAGGACTGATCTCTTTTAGGATGGACTGGTTGGATCTCCTTGCAGTCCAAGGGACTCTCAAGAGTCTTCTACAACACCACAGTTCAAAGGCATCAATTCTTCAGCACTCAGCTTTCTTCACAGTCCAACTCTCACATCCATACATGACCACAGGAAAAACCATAGCCTTGACTAGACAGACCTTATTCGGCAAAGTAATGTCTCTGCTTTTGAATATGTTATCTAGGTTGGTCATAACTTTTCTTCCAAGGAGTAAGCATCTTTTAATTTCATGGCTGCAGTCACCATCTGCAGTGATTTTGAGCCCCACAAAATAAAATCTGACACTGTTTCCACTGTTTCCCCATCTATTTCCCATGAAGTGATGGGACCAGATGCCATGATCTTCGTTTTCTGAATGTTGAGCTTTAAGCCAACTTTTTCACTCTCCACTTTCACTTTCATCAAGAGGCTTTTGAGTTCCTCTTCACTTTCTGCCATAAGGGTGGTGTCATCTGCATTTCTGAGGTTACTGATATTTCTCCCGGCAATCTTGACTCCAGCTCGGGCTTCCTCCAGCCCAGCACTTAGGTTCCTGCAAACCTTTGGTCACAGCATTTTTCTCAACCCATCGATAAATCATACATGGTTTCGATTTATACATTATCTTGTTTTATGTGTGTTTCTGTTGAAAAACACACAATATTTAATACATATTGTTGATTCCTTGACATTGAACTCACGGTCAAGAGTCATTGTATCTCAGGCCTGAACAAAGCTCATCCAACACACAGATTTTTTCTGCAAAGCACTTCAGAGCCTTCTTGCATCAGCAACACCAGGCAGCATGGTGGCACTGTGCTTGGTGGCATCATAAGCAATTAAATTACCAAAAAAAAAGCACCAATGTAAAAAAACCCGGCACTAAACAGACCAGGAAAAGGACACCTGTTTGCAGGAGGAGCTGAACTGAGATGGAAGAGCATCATTTATCCAACCTCAGCTGGGAAAAATGTGCTCCTCAGGCAACTTGACATTTTCGCTGCTCTGCGTGTCCATGAATGACCACAAAAGCACCATGAGTATTGATTTGGGGATTACAAATAAACTTTAGTGAGCAGGTAAATTGGCAAATAGATAACTCACAGACAATGAGGATCAACTGTATTTTGGAAAGCCCTCTTACCATCCCAAATTGAAGACAACGATAATGTAACTAATACATAACTTCAGGAAAATCAATTGGGTGCCCTTCCATATAAATGGAGAAATGAGTGACATTAGTTCATAACAAATAATGAGGCTGTCACACTGCAAAAGCCCAGGCGGATCTGAGAGTGCTGCCCTCCCGAGCCCATCTATGACGGCTGCAGATGGGCACTGGGGTGGGTGTTGGTGACTCAGGTAGCCAAGTGTGGGTGCTGCCAGTGATGAGATTTTACAAAACAGAGAATAATTCTCAGGGAAGCTTCAATAATAAGTAAATCTCTCTCAGTTTTCATGGTAGATCATTCTTTTAAAATGTAGTGTATGCTAAATGAAAAAAAATTTTTTTTGAGTTAAATGTGCAGAGGTGCTGAGTTCTAGGTTCAGAAAAGCATAAATGTTGTTTACTTATATGAATGCCTGGCTGGACTGCAGAATTATTCACGGCCTATTGTCCAGAGCAAAACCAGACATCCAGTGTCTCTGGAAACACCCACATAGTGAGGACCCCAAATGCTGTGACAGCCGGAAGCTACACCCCCGCAGATTTCCTACGTGCCCCTCAGAGAACCAGAGCCCCCAGCTGCCCCTGGGGTTCACCTGCGGCTGACGGGAGATGGGTCTGCCCTGGGCTCACACGTCTCAGGAGCAGGTGCTCCATAACAGGGTTGGTGATCACTCACATCATCAACTCGGCCCGGAAGTGATGGCAGAGAACCAGCTCTGTTCAGCTGCTCCCACCCGCCTCGTGGGAGACACACGTGTATCTTTCCAGGAAACCCTTGACAACCTGGGCTGAGGAGGACAAGGTGAACCACCTGACCAAGACCAACAGCAAGCTCAGCAGCCAGATCCACGAGGTAACGCCCCGTCCCTGGGCCTGATTCTACACCCTGACGGCGGGTCTGTCCATTCTGGGAACCAGATGCCACAGCTAAGGAGCCTGGCCCAGTATGGTTCTCTACTGCAGTCTGGCCTCATACACCCACCTCCCCCGCCACGCACACAATTCTACTTTTCTCTTGCATTTTTTGTCTCCTCAGCTGGAGGATAACTGGAAACAGGAAAAGAAAATTTGGGCAGAAGTGGAAGGCTCGCCGGAAAGCTGAGAGTGACCTGAGGATTACCACCGACCACCTCAATGAGATGGAGCGGTCCAAGCTAGATCTCCAGGAGGTGCTGAAAAAGTACGCACTCTTTCCTCGCGCCTGCAGCAGTGTTAGCAACACCGAGCACTTCCTGGACAGCCTGTGCTCAGGGCTTTGTGTACTAAACGCACTTCCCCAGCACCCACTCTGTGCCAGGCACTGAGCCCGGCACGGAGGATTAGGGAGGAACGAGTAGGTGCTCCCTGTGCTCAGGGAGCTCCTAGCCTCACACAGGGCCGTGGACACCGGACAAGAGGCTGACAGTAAGCAAAGCGGCCACCTCAGAGGGAGGGAGTCTGCGCAGAAGCCTACAAACTGAGCTGTCCACGATCACGAGGAGTGGAGGGGGTATGTTATCAGCGTCACCCTGGGAATAACGCAGAGGACAGGTGGGGTGAGAAAAGCTGGCTGCGGGAAGACAACTGGGAAGCTACTGCAACCGTCCAAGCATAAACCAGAACCGAGTCAGTGGCCAAGGGGAAGGGAGAGAAGGAGGCAGGTAAGGAGGGCCGTTGTGGGGCGGAAGCTGCACTCTGTGTCTTTGAAGCACATTCTGCCTAAGGCAGGTCTAAAGCACCACTGGCTGCCCCGAGGGCGTGTACAGCGAAATCCACCTCTCAGCACGGATCTCGGGAGGCACACCAGAAGGTGCAGGAGACCCTGACCCATCCTCCCCATCCGTCTGCTTGGTCCCTGGCCTCTTAGTTCTCACACGTGGCTCCTGACACATGGGACTCACGCATTAGGAGACAGCCTTTTGCGGCAGGCTTTGGAAGGAACGTTTTCCCTAAAAAGGACAAGTGTCTTGTGCGATTCTGGGGTCTGTAGACTGTAGGCTGCACCAGAGCAGCGAGTCCTGTCCGGTTTGTTCACTGATGAGTCCCTGGAATCCCAGGCGATGTCTGGCACCAGGAGGGACTCCGTAAGTAAGAAACAAAATGATAAATGTACGGGTGAGTGAATGAATGGGTGGGTCTGTGAGAAGCCAGTGGAGCAGAGTCTAGGGCTCGTGGGGTGACTCATCTGTAGGGTGAGAAGGCCAGGGGTCGGGGTGAGGGGGGTGTCAGCAGGGTCAAGGTCTCCCCAGCTCCACTCCCATGCCGGCTCACTAGCCCAGCCTCAGAGCTTTTCCTCGGGAGGGCAAACCTCCGGCAGGAGGGATATGGAAATCAACTCTGTCAACTCAAGGAGAGGACGAGCAGTCTCTGAATTCCACACTGCAGAGGAAACTGAAGGAACGCCAGGTCTGCCGGGGCTGAGGAGACCCGGCTCCCCTCCTGAAATGCACTGGCCTGGGCCTCGGCCCCCGTCTGCTGACCCGCGGCTACCACAGTCTTTGGAGACTGACTCACGTCCACCTCATGGTGGCTTCAGTTCCAAGTCCTCATGGTGGCCGCAGGGCCCTCCACGAACTACCCCTGCTCCCTCCCTAGCTCGTCACCCACTGTCCCCCCACCACTCTGTCCAGGCCAGCGGGCCGGCCCCCTGGCGGTGTCATGCACACCCCAGCCTTCCTCCTCCTTCCCATCGCACACTCTCTGCGCCCTGCCTCCTTCTGCTTTTGACAGCGTCCCATACAGGCTAAGCTGCCATCCCTCATTTCCATCCTGCAAGGCCCGTGGGTAGGTCTCTAACCTCACACCAGAGAGAGAAATCGCTCTGTCTGCTTATTTGCCTGCCAGGCGTGAATCCAGGAGCTGCAAAGAGCTGGAGGCTGAGAGGGGTCTGTCATTAGCCTCTGAGTCTGGAGGCTCATTAGCCGCGTGAGTGAGACACGCCCACTCTTCCTGGCGTCAAAAGACCCAGCGAAGCCACAGTCCAACCAGGCGCAGAGACTCCACTGGAAGCCAACAGAGAGGAGGACAGGGTTCCAGCTGGAAAGGCCTTGTTAGTTTCTTGAGCGCCTCCTGTGTGCCCGGCCCTGTGCTACACGTGGACACTGACGACGACGAAAGATATACAGATGCTCTCCGTGCTGCCGTCCAAGCGGAGGCGGCAGCAGTAGCCTGGGTGCCTGAAGACAGGCAGAGGTGGGAAGGAGGTTCCAGGCAAAGGGGACCGGATAGCACCCAGTGCGCAGGCACTGAGGTGTGAAGGGGAGAGCCAGGAGTGGAGGGAGGCTTGTGGGGAGGGATCCTACAGGGAGATGAATCCAAACACACACTCCAGCTTCAGCCTGGTGTGGCAGGAGGGCAGGATGGGCACTAAGGCCCCCTAGACAGCTCCCTTTGCTGAGGGTGGGGGGGCGGAGGACAGAACCCCTGCAAGCGCAGACCCCTGACCCCACAGATGCCACTTGGTCATCCCAGTCTTTACTAGAGGAAACGGGGGCTCTTGGACAGTCAGGGTCAGCGTCATTCACCTCCTCCAGGGGGAGAAACAACACAGCAACCTGTTCTGAGCCAGGAAGGCTTAATTGACAGGCTGGAAGAGGCTGGGGGAGCCACATGTGCTCAGGTACCGTCCTCGGGGGGCCAGGACCCCCGAATTCTGCCCGCCTACTGGACAATGAGCAAGGGGATAAAGACCAGTTAGTTCCTGCTGAATTCCCAGGGCTACCTAGGGGAGAAACCAATTAATAATGGAGAACAGGCAAGAGGGGGCTGGTTCTGTCCACTTGCTCCGGGCTGCCCAGTTCACTGGGTACAAGCGGGACTGAGACTGAATGCCTCAGGGGGGCTGGTGCCGGCCCGCCCAGGAGCCCTGCCCCTGCTCTGCCCTGGATTAAGCAGAACCGCACGCGGGAGGCCAAGCTGCTGCAGCTGCGACGGGGGCCGGAGGGGGTGGCCCTGCCGAGTGCAGCGCGCGGGAAGCACACGGACTCCACAGCCGAGCTCACCGAGCACGTGGAGAACCTGCAGAGGGCGAAGTCCAAGCTGGAGAAGGACAAGCAGGGCGTGAAGGCCGAGATGGATGCCAGCGTGGAGACCATGCACAAGTCCAAGGTGAGGGGGACCCCTGCAGAGCCTTCTAGAAGAATATCCCCCGAGGAGCCCCCGGAAAGGCCTGAGGCACAATCTAGATGCTGTGAAGGGAACCAAGATGGACCCATCACAGACCCCACATGCGGGGGCTATAACCTTGGCCAAGGTGCACCACCCAACTGTGCCTCGGCTTCCCCATACATAAAATGGGGGTAAAGATAATCCCCACCTCACGGTGCTTGTTAGGGCTACAACAGTCCCTGGCACATGAGGAAAATCTCTGTAAATGTGAGCTACTAGGGTCTCCATGACATTAGGAGGACTGTATCCTCGAGGAGCTAGAGAAGCAGGAGGAGAGTCAAGCGCAGCCACGGCCACGCTGAAAAAGCGACACACGGGAGGAAAGAAGATGCAGCCACTCAACATGTGTTCATCCAGCACCTGGCGCAGGAGGAGTCTTCGTGTGACATGAGGAAAGTGAGGGGCTCCAAGGAAGTGGGGGTGCTCCAGAGGTGAGCAGGTATGAAGCTTCGGGGGGCCAGGTCCCAGCCAACAGGTGTCTCCAAACCGCAGACACTCCGGAGGCATGGCTGTAGCGCCTGTTTTATCTGGGACTCCTGCTCTAATGTGGCATTTTCTTAGTGGGTGAGGTCAGCTGGGGCCCACAAGTGAGACGCTATGTGCCAACCCAAAGGCTCTGGGTTTATGTTGATAGAAAACGGTGAGGTGCTGAGATGACACTGTCCTAAAAGGATGAGGCAGGTGGCCAGGGAGGGTGCAAGAGGGCAGCCAAGCTGGGAAGCAGAGTGGGGCTGGCCTGGGCCTGCTCGTTCCCCTACTGGGTCCATTCTCGCTGAGCAGATGAACACTGAGGCCCACATCTGAAAGCTGGAGGACAGCTGGCAGAGGCTGACGCAAAGGTGGCAGAGCTGGAGCGGAACTAGGTAGAAATCAACGCCATCAGGACCCGCCTCCAGGGTGAGCTCGCCCCTCCCCGCAGCTTCCTGAGGACAGAACGGGGATCCTCAAGGAAACTGAAAGAGGACCTGAGTCCCCTCCAGGAGCCTCCCTGACCTTGGAAAACCCACATCCCCTGTGATGAGACAGGGAGATTTTCTTCTGGCCGCTGAGTGCTTGCTCCAAGTAACATCTTTACAGCGTAAAACAGGGAACACTACTCAAAACATTTTCATGTTGGTTCTCTCAGTCTCTCTGTGGGATAAGCAGGAGGAGCAGTACTATTGATATACCACAATTTTCCAGCATTTTAAAACATGATCTGCCTGCAAACATAAAGCAAACACGGGTCACTAATGAAGGAACTGAAAAGATGGTAGAGCCACCTTTGAAAAGCATCTGAGGGGCCAAGGTTTACACAGCCAGTTGGGAAAGGAACGCTTCAGTAACTCTGACAAGTTAGATGCAAAACTGGTTCCTGTCCAACCAGGCAGTAATACTGCAACCTCCGGGTCTGATTTGGGTTATTTTCTATCAGAAGAAATTCTTTACATTTCAAGGTCAAAAACGATTTGCGACTCATGCATATACAAGTTAGCATCTAACTTCGCAGAGTCTGGGCCCTAGACAGGGGGCAACAGTTGGGTCAAGCAAAAGTGTAGGTCCTTGGAGAGCTTCACACTCCTTAGGTGTGCCAGTTAGACACAGCTCTCGAGCACTGACACCAGAGAACCTGAGGCATCATTTGGCCTTACTGCCCACATCTTCAATACTTTTAAAAATCAATTTCCCCACTGAATGGATAAGAAGAGTGAAACAGTGTGGTTGGAGATGACTTGATCACAAAATTGAAGACTTACAGGGCAGAGCTGGAAACCCTTGCCATCCTCTGGCTCCAGAAATCAGTCCTCAGATGACAGGAGTGGGTTCAGGAGCTGTGATGAATGGATTTTTCAAAGTAAACATTCTTGGCCTCACTTTTGTCTCCAAACTTGTGTGTCCCCTGCCAGGGGCTGGGCGCCTCATTATCTGCTGCCACTTGTCCCACGCACATCACCTGGACAGTGGGGACCCTTGGGCACCTGCACCTCTCCTGGGCTCACTTGATTTGGGCAGCTGAGGTGGGGGTCACTACGCTCCCCATCCCAGCCCCGCCAGCCAAGCCGCCATATTGATGGGTTCTCCAAGAGCCGAGCTTAGCACCTGGCTCCACATTTCTGTCTCCTTCTCGCCCAGCTGAAAATGGTGAGCTGACCCGGGAGTATGAAGAATCCCAGAGCCCGCTCAACCAGATCCTGCGGATAAAGACATCCCTGACGTCGCAGGGGGACAATTACAAGTGGTAGCTGGACGAAGAGCCCAAGGTTGGCTTGGGGGTGAGGTTGGGGTCAACAGTGCCGCCTCCTTGAAGAAGGTCATATGTTATGAAGATGTAGAAGGAACGTGAAAATTATCTGATTCCACAGTGAGTAAAAAAGGTAACTACAAAGCCAGAGCAGTGTGTGTGGGCGCACCAGGCTAATTAAATGAAAGAAATTATGTACCCTCGTGGACGGTAATGGGGAGAAATCAAGGAAAATTAAACCTCGGTGGTTTGGGTTGCAGACTCCTATGTCTTTTCACCTCTTGTTGCTCTGTTGATCAACATCACATATCTTTAAGTGATGGTCCCAGGTGCCACAGAGACCGGGGGAGCTCTGACAGGCTGGTCTGGCCCCCACAGGCCTGCAGCACGGCCGAGGTGAGTCTCGCCAACACCAAGCACGACCTGGACCTGCTGGAGGAGCCCCTGGAGGAGGAGCAGGGAGGCAAGTCCCCGGCCTCCTCAGGACGTAGAGGTTTGACCCTGCTGTCTTTCGCTGCCAGCTCTGGGCCCACCACACTGACTCCGTCAGTCACCCAGGCACCCGCCACCCTTCCCAAAAGCCTGGCTAAAGGTCAGGCTTACAGGAAATATGGTTCTAACTAAAACGACACTGTGGCTCCACTGGGAAGACGAGGGGATGGGAAATGAGGGACAGAGGCCAGAGAAAGCTCCGAAACCACACCTTCCACAGCAGGGCACCAAGAGCGAATGCCTAAAACCACACAGAGCACACTTCATTTAGAAACAGGAACATCAAGCCCAAAACCGTCAGCTATAAGTGCTGCAGGCGGGCGTCCGTGATGACCTGGAGCGCGCCCCTGGCCCAGGGCCGCTGTGTCTCCTGACGAGCCTTACAGAATGACTGAACTCTTAGGATGTCTGGGCAGAAGCAAAAACAATGCACATTTAACCAGATCGAGCCAGTTTTACACCCCGTTTTCCACCATGCGTTGATCACAGGAGGAGCAGGCCAACCAGATGCTGGCCTGCTACAGAAGACGGCACATGAGCTGGGTGATGCCGAGGAGTGGGCAGGCACGGCGGAGACCGCCCTCAGCAAGGTGCACTCCAGACACCTCGCGGTGGGCAAGGGCATCACCTCCTGGGGATCACCCAGGTGTCCAGGCTCCTCCAAGACGCCGTCGGCCCCAGCCCATAGCTGGTAGGTGTGAACTAAATGCTCTGCAGAGAAGGTGATGGCACCCCACTCTATTACTCTTGCCTGGAGAATCCCATGGATGGAGAAGCCTGATGGGATGCAGTCTATGGAGTCGCTAAGAGTCGGACACAACTGAGCAATTTCACTTTCACTTTTCACTTTCCTGCATTGGAGAAGGAAATGGCAGCCCAGTCCAGTGTTCTTGCCTGGAGAATCCCAGGGGCGGGGGAGGTCGCGCAGAGTCGGCCACGACTGAAGTGACTTAGCAGCGGCAGCAGCTGTGCTCCAAGCTCACCTGCTCTGCTTTGCTCTTTCCGACTTCTCTTGGATTCAGGCTAAGTTTTTTCTTACTGTTTGCTTAGGGAGGAAATAAAAAAATAGGACGAAGAATCTTTTTCTTAATTCTGACTCTTAAATAATGGTTCTCCCGGAAAGTTAAGGAAACCAGTGGCTTGCCTCTGGATGAGTCCAATGATTAACATGTAGCCTCCTTTCAGGGCAAAAACCTCAACGGGGTCTTCTGTTGAGCTCCCCTCTCTTGGTGGGGTTACTCCTGAGGCTCCCCGCACCCCAGACTCAGGAGGCACTGCAGCCCCTTCTGCCTGGGTCTAGCTTCCAGGATCATGCACCACACCCACTGGCTTGGTGACTGGCTGTGCCTGGGGTCTGCTGGCCCTGGTCCATTGCCCTGTCTTCATGTCACCGTCCTGTATCACCACGGCACAGTCCTGCCAACGGCATCCAGAGTGATGAGGTGGAGCCCCTGGGGTCTGCTGTCTGTGTCCTAGCTCATTCTGTCTTTAACCCCATATCCCAGGCCTATCCAGGCATGCCAGGACCAAAGAAGGTGTCCCTAAAGCCTTATAACCTAGAAGAAGATGAACCAGGTATGACCTGGTGATGCCTATTACAAGGAAGAAAAAGCAGCCCACGCACCTGAGGGCGCTGTCTTTCTAGCAGGAAGGCGACAAAGATGTTAGAACTCCCAGCTCTGGCCCACAAGGATCTTCTCACCCTCTCTCTCTTTTTCCTGCCAGGGTGATACATATCTCAACAGCAGACCACTGAGAGGAAAAAATATGTGAAAAATGGAAAACCGGGCCTATCCTGAGACTACTATGCAAAGCAAAGTGCAAGCCAGAAAGAGACAGGTGCAAAAGAATAAAGGTAGTTGTGGGGGCTCGGGGCTCGGAGATGTAAATACCTGGCCAGTAGAGGCAGTGAAATTAGCATGGCTTCTCGAGAGACAGCATCAAGCACAAGCACTTGCATAACAGTAACTGTGGGTCTGGATTTAGCTGAAATCCTACATGGTCATGTCAAGGATGGAATGTGTAATGTCTGTGGGACCTAGCTGTTCTCTAGAAGTAGTTTCTCAGGTGGACAATTTTAATACCTCGTCCCCGTGAATCTTAAATAGAAGAAACGTGAAAAATAGGCTGACTGAAGATTGTTTTTAAGTGAAGAATTTTTTCCTGAGACTTTCAAACCCAAAGGCAATTTTTACAGTATACCAGGGTCCTGTGGTGACCCTGTGTCCTCATTCACAGGCTTGTGTATCAGGGATATGAAGACAGACAGCTGAGATAGTTACAGGATGCCCTGAAGGGATGGTAAGATCCAGCCAGGCTGACAACCCAAAGGCCCCCCCACACACACCCTGCCTCAGTGTCTCCCCTGATGCTCAGACACAGGCAGGTCAGCTCTGTGAGGGCAGATGGCTTTGGGTACTGTATTTCACTGCTGTTTATCAGCAATGAGAGAGACCCGAAGGGGCAACAGAGTAAATATGGTAAACACAGGTGGAGTGAATGCCTCCCAGAGAAATGCAGTGCTTTCTGACATTGCACAGAGCGCTTCCTAAAATCAGGCTGGGGACTTCCCTGATGGTCCAGGGGTTAAGAATCTGCCTTGCATTGCAGGGGATGTGGGTTCAGTTCCTGGATGGGGAACTAAGATCCCACATGCACTAAGCCCCCGTGCTGCATCGACTGAGACTATGGGATGACCTGAGGCAGCCAAATAAAGAAATAAATGAACATCTTTAAAAAAAAAAAAAGAAAATCAGGTCCCTGCCCACTGGTGGAATCCACTTGCCAACCCTGGTGTTGATACCCAGGACCCTGCAGAACCACCTGAATGGAAGAGAGGTCTCAAGGTCTCTCCGCGTCACTCTTCCGTTCCTGGGTCCTTCAGTCTTCCCAAGTGTGACCGGATTTCCTTTGTCATCTTCCGGCACTTCTCAACCCCATCCCTCTCCTTTCTGTCCTAGTCTTTGGGGTGCAGGGGCAGAGGCCTCAGAAAGACCCCTGCCCCAGCCCTCTGGAGAAGGGGGGCTTCCCTTTGAATCTCACCACCCAACCTCTCTCCAATGCACTGGCAGACAGAAGTCACTGTTCGGGCTGCTGGAGGAAGGGACAGTAATATTCTGTTGGGGGTGCCCACATCATGCTTGTGATGTTTCTAAACTTGGCACGCTCTAGACAAATACACCATTGTGAAAACACTGCCCTCTGGTGGTGGGGTCTCCAAATGCTGGGTGTGACTAACCAGGGAAACCCCAAATCACACAATCTAACAATTATTATACGTCAGAATCTTCCGGGCTTCCTTGGGGGTCCAGTGGCTCAGACTCCATGCTCCCAGTGCAAGGGGCCCGGCTTTGGTCCCTGGTCAGGGAACTAGAGCTCACACGCCACGACTAAGTTTCCACAGGACACAAAATCCCACGTGCTGCGACGGAAGACCCTTTGTGCTTCAACAGACTGGAGATCCAGAGTGCTGCAACTAAGACCCAGCGCAGCCAAATAAGGAAATACATACTTGTGGGGGAAGGGATTTTAGAACTGGAAGGGATATTTAGAGGGTATCGAGTCCAGCCTTTGGCTAATTTGGGATTCCCTTTCATAATATTATTACCATAATAAATGGTAATCCAACTTGAGCTCTTCCAGTGGAAAAAGGCAGCCCATGGCAGTTCTGGCTGACAGTCATGGTTCAAAAGCCCCACTCAGTACTGAATCGTAATATGTCTCCCCTATTTTGACCTTATTTCGATCTAGTCTTCACCTCTGTAATTACATAAAGTAAGTCTAATTGTTATGTATTGAAGTCAGACAGATATGGCTTCCACCTCCCCACTAGTATGACCTTGGGCAACTTAACCTATCTTACCTCCTGCTTTCTTGACTATTAAATGAGGAATAATAACAGCATCTGCCTCCTAGGAATGTGAAGTTTACACAAGATAACTTGGCACAGTGCCCATTATGCTAACGCTGAGGCATTTGCCAAGTTCCTTCTAGCATTCCATACTTCCGCAGCTGACCCTCCCCAGGGGGCTCTCCCAGGCTGTTAGTCTGGTAGCTGACAGCAGCGAGCCTCTTGCTGGAGACAGGCAAGGGGCACCCATGAGTTTTAAACCTGGAGGACGGCCCACACGTGGAGCAGCTCCTCACTCTGCTGGGGAGAGTGGGGCCCAGACAGAGGCAGGCTCAGTGACTTGCCCAAGACCATTCAGTTAAGGCAGAGAGAAATAATTCTTCGTGGCAGGAGATGAGATGAAGTTTCTGACCCAGTATTTATATATTAAAAACACACACACACACACACACACACAAGACTCCATGCTCCCAGTGCAAGGGGCCCGGCTTTGGTCCCTGGTCAGGGAACTAGAGCTCACACGCCACGACTAAGTTTCCACAGGACACAAAATCCCACGTGCTGCGACGGAAGACCCTTTGTGCTTCAACAGACTGGAGATCCAGAGTGCTGCAACTAAGACCCAGCGCAGCCAAATAAGGAAATACATACTTGTGGGGGAAGGGATTTTAGAACTGGAAGGGATATTTAGAGGGTATCGAGTCCAGCCTTTGGCTAATTTGGGATTCCCTTTCATAATATTATTACCATAATAAATGGTAATCCAACTTGAGCTCTTCCAGTGGAAAAAGGCAGCCCATGGCAGTTCTGGCTGACAGTCATGGTTCAAAAGCCCCACTCAGTACTGAATCGTAATATGTCTCCCCTATTTTGACCTTATTTCGATCTAGTCTTCACCTCTGTAATTACATAAAGTAAGTCTAATTGTTATGTATTGAAGTCAGACAGATATGGCTTCCACCTCCCCACTAGTATGACCTTGGGCAACTTAACCTATCTTACCTCCTGCTTTCTTGACTATTAAATGAGGAATAATAACAGCATCTGCCTCCTAGGAATGTGAAGTTTACACAAGATAACTTGGCACAGTGCCCATTATGCTAACGCTGAGGCATTTGCCAAGTTCCTTCTAGCATTCCATACTTCCGCAGCTGACCCTCCCCAGGGGGCTCTCCCAGGCTGTTAGTCTGGTAGCTGACAGCAGCGAGCCTCTTGCTGGAGACAGGCAAGGGGCACCCATGAGTTTTAAACCTGGAGGACGGCCCACACGTGGAGCAGCTCCTCACTCTGCTGGGGAGAGTGGGGCCCAGACAGAGGCAGGCTCAGTGACTTGCCCAAGACCATTCAGTTAAGGCAGAGAGAAATAATTCTTCGTGGCAGGAGATGAGATGAAGTTTCTGACCCAGTATTTATATATTAAAAACACACACACACACACACACACACACTAGACTTCATATGCTGTTAGGCACATATGCTGTTTCTGCCTGAAAATGTTAGTTGCTCAGTCATGTCCGACTCTGTGCGACCCCATGGACTGTAGCCCACCAGGCCCCTCTGTCCATGGGGATTCTCCAGGCAAGAATGCTGGAGCAGGTTTCCATTCCCTCCTCCAGGAGACCTTCCCGACCCAGGGATCGAACCAGGGTCTCCTGCATTGCAGGCGGATTCTTTACCAGCTGAGCCACCAGGGAAGCCCACTGTTTTTGCCTAAGGATATGTAATTTCACAATGACTTAAAGATCTAAGAGGGTATAATCTATGCAGTCTTGCAAAATAATATTATTAATTGTTATCCATGATGGCAGTCCGTGGGGTCGCACAGAGTCGGATACAACTGAGCAACTTCACTTTCACGCATTGGAAAAGGAAATGGCAACCCACTGCAGTGTTCTTGCCTGCAGAATCCCAGGGACGGTGGAGCCTGGTGGGCTGCCATCTATGGGGTTGCACTTAGCAGTAGCAGCAGCAATGATGACCAAAACCAGGGCATTGGCACCATGTTCTGTAGAGTAAGTGGAGCACACATTTATTTAGATGGTTTTGCTAAATGTTTTGGGATGGTTTTTAAGATTGCTGAGTTTTGTTATCACTGGCTATATTAAATATATATGTTCTATTTCCAATATTCTTGAAGCTCTGGCACCTGGGGCCTCCCTGGCTGGGGAGATGCTGCCTCTCCCAGGGCTGCAGATTCTGACGGACAGCAAACGGCTCTCCTGCACAGGCTCACCAATCCAGAGCCCACGCTCTGAACCACCTCCTCTGCCCTGTTCGTGTACCTTGGAAGGCTGTACTTTCCTCCCTAATCATCCCAGCACCAGGACTAGATGAGGGACCGCCCCTCTGCTCCACAGCCCACAGAAGTCACTCCACCAGTCAATCCTAACCCTGCTCACCCAGCCACCCCTTTTCCTTCCTGGGGGAACCGTAATGAAAGCTCATGCGCCTGCTTTCCCCTTGCTCCTCTGGCTCCTGACCAACCCTGGGGCTTCCCCACAAGGCCCTGTGTGGCATGTCATGCCATACCTTCTGCTTCCAGGGACAGGGCTCTGAGTGAATAAACTTCCTTCTTCATGACAATCATTTCCACATCTGTGTATCTTCCCATACTTGATTAAAGCAAATCCCAGGGACATCTGAAGGTACATAAACCAATTAGCTTCCTCATCCTCCTTTCACATGTAAACCAATCCTGGGTCCTTGTAAACCAGTCCTGGGTCCTTGTAGGGAACCCAGCAGGTTCTGGGTTAACTCCCAGGGAGCACAACTTTGGGTATTTCCAGAAATCACAAAGACTGCTGCCCTTCTACCCCCATGCTACCAGGAACTGAGGTTGGAAATCTGCTGTGAAAAGGCCAACCTTGAGGTATGGCAAATCCGCAAGACTGGAAGGGAACTTGCTGGCTATTATAAGGGACTGTTCTCTCTTCTGAACCCTGAAACCTGGCTTAGGCTAATGAAAAATGTATCCTGAGGTTTTGGAGCAGTGATCCCGTAATACTTTTTTTCCCACAGACATTAAAAAACAAACAAACAACTTTTAGGAGCTTCCCTGGCAGCTCAGTGGTAAGGAATCCACCTACCAATGCAGGAGACATGGGTTCGATCCTGGTCCAGGGAGATCCCAAATGCGCCAGAGCAACTAAGCCCGTGTGCCACAACTCCCAAGCCCGCGCTCCACAGCCTGGGAGCCACAGCTCCTGAAGCCCGCATGCCTAGAGCCCATGCTCCGCAATAGGAGCAGCCACTGCAATGAGCCCGGGTACCGCAGCTAGAGAGTAGTCTCTGCTCTCCACAACTAGAGGAAAACCCCATGCAGCAGTGAAGACCCAGCACAGCCAAAAATAAATACAATTAAAAAAACGATAAATGGCGGCCCACTCCAGTGTTCTTGCCTGGAGAATCCCAGGGACGGGGGAGCCTGGTGGGCTGCCGTCTATGGGGTCGTCCAGAGTCAGACACGACTGAAGTGACTTAGCAGCAAACACCTTCTAAACACCTATAAAGCAATTCTTTAAACATCACTAATTATCTAATTATTTGACACTTAATGACCTCCATAGTGATTACATTTGTTGAGCAGTACATGACATGCACTATATTTGATGAGAATTAAATATTACCTTTAATAGACATGTACCATAAAGAAAATAAACAATGTAAATGTGTAAAAGACATATCATTAAGGCAATAGGATTTAGGAAAATAAATATGACAAATCAGGTAATTTTTTTTAATGGTTACTGGGACCTCCCTGATGGTCCAGTGGTTAAAACTCTGCACTTTCACTGGCAGAGGAAACTAAGATCCCATATGCCACACGGGGAATCCACATGCCACTTGGGGTAGCCAAAATTTTTTAAAAAATGAATACAAGAGAAAACCTGAGAACTACTACCCTTATTTGACAGAAACTTAGAGAAGCTGACTGACTTGCCCAAAGTTACATATGTACTGTAGCTGGTAAACTGCAGAGTCCGAGTTTGAACCCAGTTCTATTTATCTCCAAAGTTAATGAACTCTTTTAAGCCATCATACTATCTTTTTTTAATAATATATTGCATAAAAAACATTTTAAAAATGTATTAGAAACAAAATGTGTAAGAAGTGGCCCTTCAGGAAATTTACAGCCTGCTGACTACAGATTTCTCTTATCAAATTAGGAAAATGATACTTTGTATTCATAAGTATGCTTATATGCTTGCTCTTCTAAGTATGGTATTTGTGACAGTATGCTATTTACATACATCTGAGACTATCTTACATCCCTAGACACCCCATAAACTGGTCCCATCCCTGCGCTACAGAAATGAACTGGACGATCAGCCTTTGAACCACTTTGCTGAACAACTGAAACTAACACAACATTGTAAATGCGTTAGTCGCTCAGTCATGTCTGACTCCATGGACTGTAGCCGGCTCCTCTCTCCATGGGATTCTCCAGGCAAGAATATTGGAGTGGGTAGCCATTTCCTTCTCCGAGAGATCTTCCTGACCCAGGGATTGAACCTGGGTCTCCTACATTGTAGGCAGACTCTTTACGGTTTGAGCCACCAGGGAAGCCATCTGAGACTATCTTACTTCCCTAGACACCCCATAAACTGGTCCCATCCCTTCGCTACAGAAATGAACTGGATGATCAGCCTAGAGTGCAAAAATCTGTATGCATTTTTCAATCCCTCTACACTGAGTTGTATAAGACCTTTTCTACAGGAAATTTTCCCTCCTTGGGACAATATCCAGCACTTGGGACAATATCTAAATCATAAGGATTATTAACACAAAGTATGTATTTATGGTTTTGTTCTTTTTGTTAACTTTTTTTTTTTACTTTTTGGCCACATCACATGGCATGTGGGATCTTAGTTCCAGGACCAGGGATCAAACGCACATCTCCTGGAGTGGAATCACAGAGTCTTAACCACTGGGCCACCAGAGAAGTCCCTGTTAATTTGTAAGTTTTATAAGCATTGATTCAATAATATTTTCAAGAGTCTTGTGGGGAATAGGTGGCTAGCATTAACCCATGCAAGAGACAGGAGTGGAGGCAGACTAGCAGTAAGTGCTCACTGTCATTCAGCTGGTGGCACAAACAAGAACCAATCTTCTTACTCTCCAAATCCACATTCCAGATACTGTATCAAAGGTTTCCAGAACAGAATGATTGAAATTCTTAGATCTTTGCAAACACATAATCTTTCCAACGTATGATTGGTTATGTTCTTGATGTTTCTATCTGTATAAACCCCCTTTCCCATTCACAACTGGGAGTGACCAATTGAAATCTCAAGGCTGTTTCCTTTATTCATCGTTTCATTCAACAGACATTAACTAGGCACGTCCAGGTTCGAGATACTATGCATCTCCTTCTACTTAAGACATCTGTGAACTGGTTTCACCCTAGTCTCTAAGTCCCTTGAGGACTGTGGAATTTCACCCAACTCTTCTGTACACTGCACAAAATGCCTGACAACACGTGGCACTTGGTGAATACTCATTGTTCGATGACTTGAAGCTCGACCAAAACGCCAATCTAGTCCTATTCCAATTCCAATTGAGGGGCATGGGACAAGATGGCAGAGTAGTAGGACCTTGAGTTCACTGCCTCTAAAGAGCTTATCAAAATTACAACTAATTGCTAAATAGCCATCGATAAAGAAGACTGGAACCTACCAAAAAGAGATCCTACATCCAGACATAAAGAAGAAAGCATGAGACAGGAGAGGCGCGCTCTTGATCAATTCCAAATGAATCAATAATGTAAATGAAATCATCCATAGCAGTGTCCAACTGCTCCCTTCCTCCTGTTTCCCATTTCTAAGTAACAACTTCCCTGGAATTGATTTTTTAAAGGACATAGTCCTCATATTGCATACTAGATTCGGGTCATCACAGTAGTCTAAAAACCACACAGTAAGAATAACTTGATTTCCTTGTAATTCCAAGGTTCTTACACCAGACCCTGATGGGATTAAGGGGCAATGTTCTGGACTAGGAATTATGTCAGCTGCCACTAACTTCCATCAAAATCTTCCTGGAGTCTCAAAAACCTCTGGCCCTGTTTCCTCAGTTATAGAAGATGATGGTTTCACTTAAGAGCCCCTGAGGAACCAAGAGTCTACCATCCAGAATGGCTCATAAAATATGAAAGAAAATGCATCGAATGGTAAGGTTTGTTTACGTTGAAATGTAAAATATTAACTCAAAAGATAGAATCAGTGATTAACATTAAAATGTCTCATTGTTACTCTTCTGGGGCTAAATTATTTCTTACCTTGTCATTTATCATAGAGTTTGGTGTTACTGATTTGTATGTGCCACTCTCATTTACCCAGCCTATAAACCCCTTCAAAGAAGGAACTGTCCTTTGTAAACAGGTGGGATCTAAGTGAAACACTGATGGGTAACAACTCTACATACTTCCAGATTCGTTCATCTGACTTGGAGACATAGGAGGCATCCTCGCTTCCACGTGCGGTCCTTCCCCTGCCAGGATGCTGTCACCAGGAGGGAATAATTAACTGAAAATGATCTTTCCACTCTCAATGTGCCCTAGAACGCCCTAGGACCAAAGGCCTTGCAGCCATGGGACCAAAACTAACCAATTATCCCAGGGCATTAGCGCTGAATAAACAGCCCCGGAGAGACCGTATGTGTGGCTGTGAAGTCAGGAACCTGACAAGTTCACTGTGGTGAACGGCACCTGACGAGTTTCCGGGTCCATCGCCCCAGGGCCAGGAGAGCTGGTCCATAATTTCTCACTTCAAGGGCAGCCAGTCTGGTGGCAAGAGGGGTTCAGTGTCTTCCTGAGTTTGGGGGACGCTGAACTCCCCCAACGCCTAGGTCCTGTGGCGCCAGCTCGGGAGCAGGGAACGCTTCTGACCCAGGAAGGGTAGAGAACGTTCCTTGGAGAGACCTCCACAGAGAGGGAGGGCGGGCTCCGAAGAGGCCTCCTCACAGAGGGAGGAAAAAAAAGTAGGGATTTGTCGGTCCGTTTGGCTCAAAAGGTCCCAATTCTCAGGAATTCATTCCGTGACCAAAGCACTTGTGAAAGCGCCAAGGCTCCACACTTCGGTCCGCGAGTCTCAGGACCTTCAGCGAGGAAAGCACTGAGAGGCCCACGCCGCCCGCCAGCAGCTCGCAGCGGTCTCCGGACGCGAACTCCTGCAAAGCCGCGCGCCCCTCCCCCGCAGCGCGCGCGCCCCAGGGCGCGCGTGCGCCGACAGTCCGCGCCGCCGCGCCGCGCAGGCGCCCTGGCCGCTTCCGGGAACTGTCAGCCGCTCCCTCCGGGCCTCGGTCCTCCGCCCGCGCCCGCCGGAGCCTGTTCGCGTCGACTGACCAGAGTCCGCGAATTCAACGCTCCGAGCCCGTCCGGACGGCCCCGATCCCAGGTAAGGGGCAGCAGGGGCGAGCTTCGGGCCCTGCTGGCCTCCCTGGCCAGGGCCTCGCTCCCGATCCGTACCTGCGGGGGCAGCAGAGCGGGGGCTTAGGCCGCGGGGCCCGGAGGCGGAGGGGCGGGCCGGGCCGGGCCGGGGAGGGGGCGGGGAGGCGGTGATCTCTGAGGGGCCCGCCGAGCCCTGGGGTCCCCACACGCCCAGATCCATCTCTCAGCGATTTCCAAGTTCCAGTCCTTCTCCAGTGCCAGAATGAAAGATTGCTTCTCCTGCGCTTCCATTGTGGGCATGTATCACCGGCGCTAAAATTGTAGTGGATGGGATCACCATCCCCACCCCTATCGCGCGTCGCGAGGCACAGTTCATTCCTTTCCTCAGCGTCTAGAATAGGGTCCCTGAGCGCAGTAGGCGCCCCTGGAATGTCTGTTCCTAGCTAGGGCAGCCCTGCATCCTTCAGCTATAGGGGGAACCTTTCCAAACCTGCGAAGAAGCCTCCCCCGAGTTAAGAATCTCCCCGCTTGAGTGCCGCCTTCCCCTAAGTCATGGTCGACCCCTGGCGCTCCTAGAACTCCGTGCAACCTTTAGCACCTTTCTCATTTCTAATCCTCGAGTCGGACTGCCCAGCCTCCCTCCCAGCCCGGCACCACCACTGCTTGGATGACCCTGGGAAGATTGCTCGTCTGAATCCCCGTTCTCTCATCTACATTAATAAGATCCCTAGGGGGTTTCTGAGGCTCCAGTGAGCTTATTTGCATGCACTGCTTAGGATAGCCCCAGTCCCTTAGTATGTGCTCCATTACGTTTTATTCGTGCTTCTTACATTCTCTGTGTGTCTTCCCTTCCTCTTCTACCCTTCTCCCCCCAGATTTGTGGACCAGAGAAGTGTCAGATTTATTTCTGTTTCTGGCCCCAACCTGGTATTGCTCCACTGCTGGGAATATGGTAGGCCCTGTAATACATTGTGACTTCCCTGCTGGCTCAGATGGTAAAGCATATTTATCTCCTGCCTGCAATGCAGGAGACCTGAGTTCAATCCCTGGGTTGGGAAGATCCCCTGGAGAAGGAGATGACAACCCACTCCAGTATTCTTGCCTGGAAAATCCCATGGTCAGAGGAGCCTGATAGGTTATAGTCCATGGGATTGGAAAGAGTTGGACACGACTAAGCGACTTCACTTTAATACATTGTAGTTTAGAATCTTTTATTATAAAGCCATCTGTTCTCATACTGGAGCTTTGGAACCAGGAGGCAGTGCTAACCTACTTTAATCTAATCCAACTCCTTGCCGAAATTACCTAAATTATCCGAGTTCTGCCCTCTTTCTTTAATCAGTTTTTAAATCTAGCCTTTTAGTATCCAATAGACCCTGGGTGTTTCAAGTATCTATGTAAAAAAAAAAAAAAGGAGAGTGTATCATTCAGGAGGATATTTTTGCCACCTGAGGGAGTAGGTGTAAGTGGCTGCTTCTACCTCAAAGTATTTGGAGAACTTCCAAGGTTAATAGGGGCCCGCCGAGCCCTGGGGTCCCCACACGCCCAGATCCATCTCTCAGCGATTTCCAAGTTCCAGTCCTTCTCCAGTGCCAGAATGAAAGATTGCTTCTCCTGCGCTTCCATTGTGGGCATGTATCACCGGCGCTAAAATTGTAGTGGATGGGATCACCATCCCCACCCCTATCGCGCGTCGCGAGGCACAGTTCATTCCTTTCCTCAGCGTCTAGAATAGGGTCCCTGAGCGCAGTAGGCGCCCCTGGAATGTCTGTTCCTAGCTAGGGCAGCCCTGCATCCTTCAGCTATAGGGGGAACCTTTCCAAACCTGCGAAGAAGCCTCCCCCGAGTTAAGAATCTCCCCGCTTGAGTGCCGCCTTCCCCTAAGTCATGGTCGACCCCTGGCGCTCCTAGAACTCCGTGCAACCTTTAGCACCTTTCTCATTTCTAATCCTCGAGTCGGACTGCCCAGCCTCCCTCCCAGCCCGGCACCACCACTGCTTGGATGACCCTGGGAAGATTGCTCGTCTGAATCCCCGTTCTCTCATCTACATTAATAAGATCCCTAGGGGGTTTCTGAGGCTCCAGTGAGCTTATTTGCATGCACTGCTTAGGATAGCCCCAGTCCCTTAGTATGTGCTCCATTACGTTTTATTCGTGCTTCTTACATTCTCTGTGTGTCTTCCCTTCCTCTTCTACCCTTCTCCCCCCAGATTTGTGGACCAGAGAAGTGTCAGATTTATTTCTGTTTCTGGCCCCAACCTGGTATTGCTCCACTGCTGGGAATATGGTAGGCCCTGTAATACATTGTGACTTCCCTGCTGGCTCAGATGGTAAAGCATATTTATCTCCTGCCTGCAATGCAGGAGACCTGAGTTCAATCCCTGGGTTGGGAAGATCCCCTGGAGAAGGAGATGACAACCCACTCCAGTATTCTTGCCTGGAAAATCCCATGGTCAGAGGAGCCTGATAGGTTATAGTCCATGGGATTGGAAAGAGTTGGACACGACTAAGCGACTTCACTTTAATACATTGTAGTTTAGAATCTTTTATTATAAAGCCATCTGTTCTCATACTGGAGCTTTGGAACCAGGAGGCAGTGCTAACCTACTTTAATCTAATCCAACTCCTTGCCGAAATTACCTAAATTATCCGAGTTCTGCCCTCTTTCTTTAATCAGTTTTTAAATCTAGCCTTTTAGTATCCAATAGACCCTGGGTGTTTCAAGTATCTATGTAAAAAAAAAAAAAAGGAGAGTGTATCATTCAGGAGGATATTTTTGCCACCTGAGGGAGTAGGTGTAAGTGGCTGCTTCTACCTCAAAGTATTTGGAGAACTTCCAAGGTTAATTCATCTGCTTATCACAGTTAAAGGAGGGGATCATCTTAGAAAAATAAATCTCCTGCTAGGAGGGAGAGGATCAGTAATTCCATCTAGTTAACTAATCCTGTGCCGAGACAGGTTCTGCCTAATGAGGTTTAGTCTGCTGGTTGAGGCTGGAGTTGGAACCTGTCTCTGAACACTAGAGGGTGTGGTGACCTTGTCAGAGTACCTGGTATTGCTGGGTTGGGTGATGAGAGCAATTAAAAACTGGATGAGTCACAGTCTGGAACACTGACCTTAAGTAGGGAACTGACATCCCTGCTGTGCAATTACTTTAAAGCTCCAGGGCCAGGAAGGTAAAGCCTGTGTAGGTGTTTCCAATTCAGAGGGTACTCCCTGGAGTGTATTTCTGGGGCTGGTTCAAAAGCCTTGGGTCAGAGGGAGAAAGGGAACTCATTTATTGAGTATCTCTTTGGGGGTAGGCTTTGAACCACATGTGTTCATGTGTTCTCTCATTTAATCCTCCTACCACTAGACTTGCGATGTCAGTTCTATGTCCATTTCACAGATGAAGAAAAATGAGTTTTGGACATAGCAAGTGACCTGCCCAGGATTTCCTGGCTAGTGTGTGTCAAAGCCAGGATTCAAACCCAGGTCCCCTTGGCTCCACCGCCCATGGCTAACCAAACATCAGGATGACTCAAGTGATCGGTAGAGAAAGGAACTAAGGGATGGAGGGTTCCCCTGGAGTCATATCGTGCTACAAAGAAGTCATTCTCTCCCTTTCTATGCTGGCCATTATAAGGTTATCACTAGAAGTTTGTTAATATCATTACCTTTTTTGTCTGTCCCCTTTTAACTTCTCTCTATCCTCAATAAGACAAGCTTTCCAGATTTCACTTAAGTAGAAATCACAGTTTAGAAATGATAATTATCATCCTAGGACAGAAGGTTTCTTTTTCTTCGTGGAAAAAAAAAAAACCACCCAAGCTGTCATTATTCTACTTTCACTGAGTTTCATGGATACATGCTGTGTTCACTGGTGGTGTCTTATGAATTGGATGAACATGAATGTTGTCTTGGTCTACAGACTTAAAATAGCCACATGATTATAGAAGTACAGGTCCTGAGTGTAGGTCCAAATATGGAACCTGAATGATATAACAAAATTAGAAGTGCAATTTTAGAAGTTAATTATGCCATTGAGTAAATGTTTACCTCTTTTGAAGGCTTTGCTCCATTGCTTATAACCCTGAGTTTTAGAATGAGAAAGCCTTTTTCTGCACCTTTTCTAACTGTACACGAAATGTGTGCTTTTATTGCATGTAGAGATTTACATTAAATTATTAATTTGCAGGTCATTTTTTTTTTCAGTTTACAAATGAGCCTACAAAATGTGGCATATAAACTAAATTGCTTTCAGTTAAGGATTTATTTGTTACATACCTTTATATAATGTTATTTTGAGTAACTGAGTAAAGCCTTTTGTAATGAGTAAGCATCAGAGAAAAAGAATTACGCGTTGAGCATCTGGAAATTTATTTTTCAGAAGAAATTTAGGTGGTCTCACTTGAAGTCATTAAAAAATTTAATTTTCAGTTAGAGACTTCATCTGTGAGTTGCAACTTACAGAACATGTACAAGTAAAAAAAAATTAATGATCTTGACCTTCCCCAGTGGTCCAATGGTTAAGAATCTGCCTGCCAGTGCAGGGGACATGGGCTTGATCCCTGGTCCACGGAGCAGCTAAGCCCGTGCACCACAGCTACTGAGCTTGCAGGCCGCGACGACTGCAGCCTGTGCACCCTAGAGCCTGGGCTCTGCAATGACCCGCTCTCCTCAACTAGAGAAAGCCCTCCTGCAGCAGTGAAGACCCAGCGAAGTCATAAATTAATAAATAAAAAATTTTTTGATTAATTACCTACATATCCTCATTCTTAGAATAGAATGGAACACACTGACATTTCTCAGCCAGTTCAAGATATCAGATGTTTTATTTAAGGGTATTTTTATCTCTTTTTGACCCTTGGATTCCTTTACAACAATTAGCAGAGGCATTTCCTTTGCTTTCCACTGAGACTGGTTTCTGCTTTGTCTGCTGAATTCTTATTGTTCACCTCATAACCTTCTGGTGGCCTTCCCATTCATTTCCTGCTTGCATCAGAATTCCTGTCTCACATTTCTATCTCCACCCTAAGTTGACTTGCTACTGCTAAGTCACTACAGTCGTGTCCGACTCTGTGCAACCCCATAGATGGCAGCCCACCAGGCTCCCCCGTCCCTGGGATTCTCCAGGCAAGAACACTGGAGTGGGTTGCCATTTCCTTCTCCAATGCAGGAAAGTGAAGTCGCTCAGTCGTGTCCAACCCTTAGCGACCCCATGGACTGCAGCCTACCAGGCTCCTCTGTCCATGAGATTTTCCAGGCAAGAGTAGTGGAGTGGATTGCCATTGCTTGACTTGTACTTAAAGCACAGAATCTTTAGTGCTGTGAGACTGCCTCTTAGAAATGATTTTAAGGGGGCGGAGAGGGGTGCCTGGCTGCTTTGAAAAAAATTCTCCTATTTCAGGTAAAGGTTGCTTCATCAGTCTATCTAGATTTGGATGCCTGCAAAATAGAGAATTTGATATGATTGTTTATTTAATGACGTTTCGCAAACTCTCCCTTTCATTTATTTAGTTACAGTAACACGTTTAGAGGATAAATAACAAACACCTGCCTAATCTTAACCAGTTGTTAACATGTTGCCACATTAGCTTTTATACATCTACTTTGTTGTCCGGAAGGAATGAAAATAAATTACAGAGGACTTCATCCCTAAAGGCTTCATCTCTATCTCCTAAGAGTCAGAACATTCTCCTACCTATGGCCAACCATTATCATAGTTGGGCTTCCCAGGCGGCCCAGTGGTGAAGAATCTGCCTGCCAATGCAGGAGACTCGGATTCCATCCCTGGGTCAGGAACGTCCCCTGGAGAAGGGAATGTCTGCCTTCTCCAGTATTCTTGCCTGGAGAATCCCAAGGACAGAAGAGTCTGGCGAGCTACCTTCCATGGGGTCTCAAAGAGTCAGACATGACTGAGCGGCTAACACACACGAGCATAGTTAAATGGAAAGTAATTCCATGTTATGTGATAGGTAGTCTAAATGCAAATTTTTCCTCTTTTACAAAATATATTTTTGATGGCTATTTTAAAAATGTAGATTTACAGTCAAGTTTCATTTATCAAATTCGGTTTTTATAGCTCTTTTAATCTAGAACAACCACCCCCAGGGACTTCTTCGGTGGTCCAGTGGTTAAACCTCCGAGCTTTCAACAGAAGCAGCAGGAGTTCAGTCCCTGGTTGGGGAACTAAGATCCCACATGCTGTGCAGCGTGGCCAAAAAATTTAAAAACTAAGTGTACAATTCAATGACTTTTTTTTTTAAAAAAAAGAATTGTAAAACAGCCACCCCCCCCACCCCCCCCACCCCACTCCCACCTTTTTTGAGTAGTCCAGGTCAGTTCTTTTACAGGATGGCACACATTTCTGGTTTTAACTGTTTCTGCTTTATGTCATTTAAGTCCACTCTCCTTTATTTCCTGTAAACTGGAAATTAGGTCTAGGTCTTGAATGGATTTAGCGTAAGTGTTTGGCGTAAATATTTCATAGGTAGGCTCACCATCTCTTTGATTTCCAGGCTTCTTCATGGTAGCCCTGCATCCTGTTTTCATGGCCCAGTTATTAACAGGGCCCGTTTTGCTCTCTTGGAAGTAATAAGTGGTCACTACTTATAGGCTGTGATGTGTACTTCAAACTGCCTCCCTTCAGGAAGCCCATCAGATTATATTGTTCCACTACTTAATGATATTAAGATAGATTACTTGGCTAAGGTGGTGACTGACAGATTTTTTTTTTTTTTTTTTTAAAGGCATGTTTTTTTTGTTGTTTGTTTGCAGTTAGTAAATAATCTGTGGGATGGTCTTTTGAGACTGTGACTATCTCATACCCCAGCAGTCCTTAACTCATGGTTTTAGAGTCCTTTGATGACCTTTGACAGAATAAATCCCATAGTCGTGGTTATAGTGCTAACTGTATTTAAATGATTAAGATTTTGAACTTGAGATTGATTCTCTTTTAATGAGAGAGTAATGGTTTATTTATCCCCCAAACATTTCCGGATCCCCAAATAACTTAAACATGGGTTGCCTACTATTTTAAATGCTTTTTTCTATTTCTTGTTGCAGCTTTCTATCCTCTGAAAGCACTAAGGATAATGTCCCTGCATCAGTTTTTACTGGAGCCAATCACCTGTCATGCCTGGAACAGGGATCGTACTCGTAAGTTTGCCATCAACTTGGCTCCTTTATCTCAGTACCACTGATTCTCTTAGATGTTGGCATTTTTAAGAATCACATATTTCAGTGTCATGTGTAAACTGGGACATAGATTCAGAGAACTAGGTCAGTCAGCAGGGATTTTGATAAGGATTACTTTGAATCTGTAGCTTCACTATCTCTTTTAAAGCAATTCAGACTTGGTTTACTTTCTTTTAACGGATTTATTTATTTGGCTGGGCACGTGGGATCTTTAGTTGCCACATGTGGGATCTAGTTCCTTGATCAGGCATCGAACCAGGGTGACCTGCGCTGAGAGCACAGTCTTAGCCACTGGACCACCAGGGGAGGCCCAGTTTGCTCTTATTTTTAAAGAAATCTTTGGCACATAAACAGTAGACTTCAGGTTGTTGCTGAATAAAGTGAAAACCTAGATAAGGGCCTCTGTGTGGAAATTTCAGAGAAGGCGATGGCACCCCATTCCAGTACTCTTGCCTGGAAAATCCCATGAATGGAGGAGCCTGGTGGGCTGCAGTCCATGGGGTCGCTAAGAGTTGGACAACGACTGAGCGACTTCACTTTCACTTTTCACTTTCATGCATTGGAGAAGGAAATGGCAACTCACTCCAGTGTTCTTGCCTGGAGAATCCCAGGGACAGGAGAGCCTGGTGGGCTGCCGTCTGTGGGGTCACACAGAGTCGGACACGACTGAGGCGGCTCAGCAGCAGCAGCAGCATCTGGATATTTGAACCCGGGTGGAACAGTGACTCTAGAGCTTCTGCTTTGTGATCACGTCTTAAAGCTTCACAGCTTAGCTTCCTATGATTCTTTCTCTACTGTCTCATCTAAAAATAGGGTTTTGGAGTATTTCCAGTTAGGTTTAATAGAAATATAAGTTATAATTTTATACTCAGTGTCTTAAGTCAGAATTTTTTGTTATGCCACATTCTAATCTGAAAGATAGTTTTCAGGTTTAAATTTGGATTTGGATTTTGAAATCCCTACACACATCTTGGAGTTAAAGAAATATGTAACTGGCTTCCAGAAAGCACTTAAAGTCTTAGAATTTTACAGCTAGGTATTTATTCCATAGTTTCATCTTTAAACAGATGTGGCTTTCCTAAGGAGTGAAGAAAGGGGATATGATAGATGAGGGAGCTGTTAAATGATTGACCTAAAGTTTAGGTCATAGACTTTAATTTTAAGAAATCAAGTTTTGTTTTTTAAAAACGGATGAACTAGAAAAGAGAAAAATACCTAAGTTTGAAAAGTCCATTATATATGTAATTTAATATTTTAGATTGGTCGAAGAGATTTCTCTCAAAAACAGATTTGTATTTTGTGATTTATATTGGCTTTATTATAAAGAAAAACTTCAATTTATTTTATCGGTAGAATCAAAGGTATTTTTCCTTAATAAACGAGTGGTTCCTATTTCAGTTCGTGATAGCAATAATAAGAACCTACAAGTTATTTGCAGTGTTTCAGAAAGTCTACAGAAATTAAATATTTATCATTCATAACATCGGACAGGTAAACTAAAACGTCAAATATTTTACTGTGGACCAAAATCATCAGTTAAGTACAGCAGTATTGTTTGTTTGTTACTGGTTAGAATCCTTAATTGACAGTTGTGTATGTTTCTAATAAAATGGAATTTTTAGTTTCTCTTTAAAACATTTTAAAATATGGGCTCCAAGTAGAGGTAAAAATAATAAAGGAATTAAGTCTTCAGGGGCCAAAATTGGAAACCGTTTTCTAGAACTGCTTTCCCATTCCTTCCTTCAGTCTGTTTTTAAAAGGCTCACTGGAGGAATTCCCTGGTGGTCTAGTGGTCATGCTCCAATTCAAGAGGTGTGGATTCGGTCCCTGGTCGGGGAACTAAGATCCCACATGCTGCCTGACATGCCACCCAGCGAGGCCAAAAAAAAATTTCTTTTAATAAATAAATAGATAAATAAAATATCCACTGTAGGAATTCCCTCGTCATCTAATGGTGAGTACTCCATGCTTTCACTGCTAAGACCTGGGTTCAATCCCTGCTCAGGGAACTAAGATCCCCACAAGCCATGCAGCACAGCCTGAAAAAAAATAATGCCCACTGTAACAGATACCTTTTTTGGTGACAAGTTCAAATATTAACCTTTGCCTTTTTTTTTCCCCCAGAAATCGCCCTTAGCCCCAATAATCACGAGGTCCACATCTATAAGAAGAATGGGGGCCAGTGGGTGAAAGCCCACGAACTCAAGGAGCACAATGGACACATCACAGGTAAAGGCAGTGGGCCCAGGGCAGCAGCTCCCAGCACCGCACCCCCTTCAGACAGAGAGTCAGCCACCCTGCTCAGAGTCGCGCAGTCTTCCTGAGCCGTCTTTAGAAAATTTGAGAAAACGTCCTAATAGTGACCTTGGTTTTGAAGTGTGTCTCTGAGCCCTGCTGGTACACAGAACTCTGCTAGTGTTACTGAAAACACAACCTCTGGAGACTAAGCAGCTTAGATGGAGATGAGACGTGAAAGCGAAAACCAGACCGCACATCAGCAGGGTGAAGCTGCCAGCTAGGCCGGGCTCGCAAGTCCTGAGGGAACGCCGTGTCTTCCAGGACTTTCCTGTATGTTTTTTTGGGGCGAGGAAAACATTCCAAAATATCAAAAAGGACAAAGAGGAGCGTAACAAATACCCATATTCCTGCCACCCAGAATTAGCTGCTGTTTATCTTTTTTCCTGTGCCAGAAAATTTGGGAAACCACAGACTGGATTATAAGAAGTGTTATTCTAGGTAATGGCAACGCACCCTCTCAGCCCCATCCCCATTCCTGTCCCCCAGAAGGCAGTCTGAAGTCTGGTGTGACACTGTCCCCGTCTGTCCTTATAGTCTGGCTTGCCTGTGTATGTGTTGCCACTCACTCACTCAGTCGTGTCCAGCTCTTTGAGACCCCGTGGACTGCGGCATGCCAGGCTTCCCTGCCCTTCACTGTCTCCTGGAGGTCGCTCAGACTCGAGTGCATTCAGCTGATGAAAGTGAGAGCCACTCAGTGGCGTCTGACTCTTTGCGACCCCATGGACTAGTCCCTGGAAGTCTCCAGGCCAGTATACTGAGTGAGTAGCCATTCCTTCTCCAGGGGATCTTCCCGACCCAGGGATGGAGCCCAGGTCTGCCGCATTGCAGGCAGGTTCTTTACCAGCCGGGCCACCAGGGAAGCAGTACGTAGGTGGAGGTAGAGCCAGCTGATTGGTTTTGCCCGCTGGTTAGCACTCCACGCCTCATTTGTTTACTCATTCCTGCACTGAAAACATTTATTTCCACTTTTTCCTCGTGACACTGAAGTGCTAAATTGAGCATGCCTAGGAAGATCTCCCGAAGAAGGCAATGCCATCCCACTCCAGTACTCTTGCCTGGAAAATCCCATGGACGGAGGAGCCTGGTGGGCTGCGTTCCATGGGGTCACTAAGAGTCGGACACAACTGAGCGACTTCACTTTTACTTTTCACTTTCATGCATTGGAGAAGGAAATGGCACCCACTCTACTGTTCTTGCCTGACGAATCCCAGGGACGATGGAGCCTGGTGGGCTGTCGTCTGTGGGGTCGCACAGAGTTGGACATGACTGAAGCGACTTAGCAGCAGCAGCAGGAAGATCTCCGTCCAGGAGTGAATGTTTGTCTCTGGGAGACTTGCTGCACCCCAGGGCTATGCAGATCTCAGCCTTGTCAGGCGTCATCAGCTCGCCTTCATCCCACCTGCCCTGACAGGAGAGCTGGTCTTCCCAGGCTTGATAGAGTCGGACTGGCCGATGAGTGAGTGGCGGTCTCTCTCTGAGTTGCGTTTCCCTGGTTCATAGAAAGGTTGCTGCAGCTGCTAAGTTGCTTCAGTCGTGTCCGACTCTGTGCAACCCCGTAGACGGCAGCCCACCAGCCTTCGCCATCCCTGGGATTCTCCAGGCAAGAACACTGGAGTGGGCTGCCATTGCCTTCTCTGCATGGAAAGGTTGAGCCGCTGTTTATCAGCCACCCGGGTTTTCTTTTTCATAACTTCACTGTTCATAACTCCTAACCACTCTTCCACTGAATTTTTGTGTCCTGTTTTCTTGTCAATTTGTAAAAGACTGGATCTTAAAGCGTTGGTTCTGAGGCAGATTCCTAAGTGTGCAGTAATGTTCATTTTTGACAAAAACTCTCAGTGAATAGGTGTGGAAAGGTAACATCAGAGCAGTGTTAAGAAAGCGTCAAGTAAAGGAGAGAGAAAAACGGAGCATTTTTACAAAGGTTTTCAGAACTTGATAAACCTTTTCCTGATGCCAGATTTCAAGAGAATGTATTACTGTGCTGGGAAATCCTATCTGACGGTTTTTTTTTAAAAACATACTTATTGCTGTGTTCGGGAAGAACTCTATTCTTTGACCCTTAACTACTGTCGTTGCTTTTTTATCCTGTTTTCTGGCTGAGTGATTCAGCCTCTTTTCTTTCAACAGTTTGGCTAAGCACATCAAAACTTGCTCTCCATAACATTTCACTTACAAATTTCTCACGTCTGTGTTGGTCTCCCTTCTTGGTAATTTTTGCGCTTAAGTGGGCAGCACAGGGACTAATGGTAAATGTCTCTTTTTTTAATTGGGACCCTTGAGTTTTGCCTCTGATTCTGATTAGCATGAAGATATCCTTCCCCCATCAGAGAAAAACAGCAGATTTTGACCTTCTGCACCCCTTAGATTGTGTCCCCAGCAAAAGCTCATGACTGTCCCTTCTGGCTTTGACCAGTGATTTGTGTGTGATGCCAGTCAGGGGCCAACTGGCTGTATTACCAAACTCGGACCAAAGACATAATTTCTATTTTGGTTGCTGTTTCTTTCCCATGGCCTTATTTCTATGAGGTTTGGCCTATTTCCATTAAGTCCCTTTGTTGGTGGCCTTGCAGCCTAAAAATAAGCACACTCATATTTTAAATTGGAATTTTAGCATTAGGAAAGACTGAAAAAAATGAGAAAAGGCCAAGATGAAAGACCAAAAAACTAGCCAAGAAAGTGAAATAGTTATTTCCTTTCTCTCCCCTGCTTCTCCTTTGGAATCCTTTGAACTTGGGCCTGTTTTCTGTCCAGATGCTCAAATGACATTTTTCATTTTTAGATCTGGGAAAAAAAAAAAAACAAAACTGTTGTTGGAAAAGTCTAAATATAACTCTGTGGCAGAAGACCAAAGATCAAACATACTTTCTCAGAGAGGTAGTAACTATGGAAAAAGAAAACGCCCCTCTGAAGTTTTTTAGAAGAAAAATCTGCTCAGTAATACAGAGGAAAAGAATATGGCATGCATCAAAGGATAGCAGAGTTCTGGTGTTTTTCTTTGAGTTTATTCTTTTTTGTTAAATATTTGATCACCATCTCTTAAAAAAAAAAATAAAAGATTTTACTGTGGACAGTTTTAAACAGATGGCATATAAGAGAGTAATGCAGTGAGCTCCTGTATACCCATCACTCAGGGTCAACAATTACCAGTTGGTAGCCAGTCTTTTTCTCAACTCACTTTCCTTCTTCCTGTTCTGTTTTCAAGCACATCCCAGACATTGCCTCATCTCATATTTTCAGTTCCTGTCTCTAAAAGATAAGGATTCTTTGAACACTAACCAGTACAGTTGCCAGTTGTTTTAATTGGCATCCTCGCAAGGTACACACATGGTTGTGATTAACGGATGTCCCTGCAGTTTGCGGGTCCCTTCTTTCTTTGCCTTTGCTGTGGAAACTGGAGAGATCGGGTTCTGTCCTGCGGTGTTTCCCAGAGCCCGGGTCTTGCAGATGCAGGTACCCGGTGCCTCACGGGTTTCTTGGTCCTCTGTTTCCGTGGCTCGCCACCTGAGGTTAGGAGATGGCAGGTTCATGAAGGAGGCACGTAACGTTAGGTCACCTTTCTTTATGTGATGTTAGCAACTGCTGACGGAGAAGGCAATGGCACCCCACTCCAGTACTCTTGCCTGGAAAATCCCATGGACGGAGGAGCCTGGTGGGCTACAGTCCATGGGGTCACAAGGAGTCGGACGCGACTGAGCAACTTCACCTCCAATTTTCACTTTCATGCACTGGAGAAGGAAATGGCAACCCACTCCAGTGTTCTTGCCTGGAGAATCCCAGGGACAGCAGAGCCTGGTGGGCTGCCGTCTATGGGGTCGCACAGAGTCGGACACGACTGAAGCGCCTTAGCAGCAGCAGCAGCACCTGCTGATGGTCTGTCCCCTATCCATTAATTTAGAAGTGGCTGCGCCGTGGTAATACTCTCTAGCATTTCCTCTCTGTTAAGTGGGATGCATTTATAAAGGAGACGCTTACCTTTACCTACTGTCTGGTTAGCCTGGGATACAGTTTGTAAAGGAAAGACGGCACAGACGCTCGAGTCCTTTCCCTTTCTTTTGAAGTCTTCTGATGGCAGGAAAACAAAAAACAAAAAAGATGCAGCACTAAATTAGCAAGAGATGAGAACTTGCCTTTTACTGACCGTTTGCCGTCCTCACTTTTTAACAAGTATGTGTTTTTGTATTACATTTCTGGGAATTTATCACAGATCATTTTAACCAAAGCAAGAAGGCACATGCCTTCATGTTCATGTTGATTTTATCTATTCTATTAATAATAAGTGATTGGAAACCAAACATACAACAAAAGGATGTTTTGGGAAATTATTGTGATGAGATCAGTGTTCTAACATAACGTATAACCACTGCTAATTTACTGAAAGCAGAAGATGTTTGCCATGCTATTTGTGTCACTTGAGGGAGGAACATGTGTAGATGTGAGATGGAGTAGAGCTTTTTTTACTTTACTGTGTGTCCCATTGTGATGTGTATCTTGTGATAGTATGTGGGTTTGCTGTTGTAGTTAAAAATAAAAATTTAAATCTAATAAAGAGGGCTGTAAAGCTATCCTGTAATGAATGGATTTTAAATCAAAAATGCACATCACTGAGAATGCACTCCCCCATCTTTTTCCCTTTAGTGGTGTGAATAATTGAGCTGACTACTCCGGTAGGTGATCGAATACAAAGTCCTCACATTCCTAAAGTCACTGCGATTTGTGACTAATGGAGACTTTGATTCTTATTTTTTCATATAACTGTTAAGAATGTTGATTATTTTAAAGGAAATACCTAAAATAAAAATTTATTAGTGGTATTTCTATAACTTTAATGTTAAATTATATTTATAGAAAATACTTCATCAGTAAGTATAAAATAACTGAGTCATAGCAGATTTTACTCTTGGTGTATAACAAACTGACCTTGACTTTGGGATCCCTCATAGAGGCTTCCCAGGTGGTGCTAGCGTTCCACTAGTGGTAAAGAACTTCCGTGCCAATGCAGGAGACTTAAGAGAGGGGAGTTTGATTCCTGGGTCGGGAAGATCCCCTGGAGGAGGACATGACAACCCACTCCAGTATTCTTGCCTGGAGAATCCCGTGGAAAGGGAGCCTGGCGGGCTGCAGGCCGTGGGGTCGCAGAGTCAGACACGCCTGACTGAGCACGAGCAGTCCTGACTGTTTAGGTCTCTTCCTAGTTTAGATACAAAGACACTCAAAGACTCTCACAGAACCTGTATCATATAGGAAAGGTACTTTGGTTAGTTTAAATAGCAGTTACCTTCAGAAGAATCACAATTTATATTTTCCCCTCTCTATACTGAAGGTCGTTCACCCTGTACATTGCTTTATTTGGATGTCATATTGTAGACTTTCAGTTAATAACTGAGGTCTGTTACTGCATAAGTAAAGGTACTTTCAGACCAAAAGGAAAAACCAATCTGGTAATGAGGGAAGACAGAGGTCTTCAGATCAGAATTCTAAAGCTATGGGAGTGGGTGGTCAGAATGCCCCTGCTTGGTGTGGAAGCTCCACAGTTACAGAGCTCTGTTCTGCCTGGCCTCCGGAGGATCCTGAGTTACAGAACTTTGCAGAGGAGCGTCCTTGCCTTGGTGATCAGGACCATCGGTGGGGAAGGACGGGCTGGGGAGGAAGGTCCCAGGCCCAGCTGCCAGTGCTGCATCTGTTGTTGCTGGCCAGGCAGAGCAGATGCCCACCACATCTCACTTGCAGGTATCGACTGGGCTCCCAAGAGTGACCGCATCGTCACTTGCGGGGCCGACCGCAACGCTTACGTCTGGAGTCAGAAGGATGGTGTCTGGAAGCCAACCCTGGTGATCTTGAGAATTAACCGGGCGGCCACGTTCGTCAAGTGGTCCCCGCTAGAGAACAAGTTTGCCGTGGGCAGCGGAGCACGACTCATCTCCGTCTGTTACTTCGAGTCTGAAAATGACTGGTGAGCACCATCTGAGTATTTTTATTTCTCTCTGTGGAGCTGCACGTTTGGACCGCTGTGTCCTCAGTGACTTCTTGAGGCGCTGGGTACAGGCTTAACTATAACTTCAGCTCCTCCACATCCAGAGATGCTTTTTTCCTTTGAAATTCTCCCTTCTCTCTGAGCATTTTTCCTTCTTCTGAGTACAAGTCCAGTCTCACATCTTCCTCACGTTAATATCAAGCTAGTTCCCATGTTCTGAGCTCCTAACTTGTTTTCTTTAAGATGCGACAATTCTCACTCTGCACTGTCTACATTGCTATTTTCTTCCCCTGATGTATACAAATCATAAACTTGAAAGAGTCCCCATGCCCTAAGGAATAGTTTTTTTTCCCCTATCTCTATTGACTTGAAAATATCTATAATTCCTACAGAGAGTAGTATTCTCCTCTTTAAAGTTTGCTAACGAAATCTGTGTCCTGGTATAACATTTTACTTATCTAAACTGTTGAAGTAAAAATTGACCAAAATCTCAGAAATAAATCAGCCTGTTGTGCATTCTTTATACCGTAAACAACTCATGGCTGATCCCATCAAAATACCCAGGTTTACTTTATGGCTAAGTAACTGATTTTAACTACTCCTTCCTGCTCACTTTGATAAGGAAACCACTCTGCTCTACCCAGCTCGGCACGTGTTCAGAAAGGGTGGTAAATACCCTCCAACATGGAATTATCATTTAGTGCGAAACTGGCAGTGTTTGTGTTTGTACTAAAAATAGCCGAGTCCACGGTATTCTTCATGTGCCCCTGTCTGAGACAAGGAAAGGAAGGGATGGCCATGGTACATTTTGTAGTTTAGTAAAACCTCAGAGATTTTGATTGTCTGTGAACCTGCAGCAAGACTGAATTATGAGTTAAAGACTGGCGGCCTTTCTTTCGAGCCCCTGTTAAAGTAAGGATAGCAAAATACTGCCCGCAAGAAATTGTTCAGAAGGCTCACTGTAACAGAGGAGAAGCTTCATTTGGCATTTCTATTCACTGAAAACCAGTTTCAGTGCAGATAAATTGGGCTCAACTGTAGGACACAGTAGTGTCGCTTGAACAAGATGCGTGTTCAGTGGAATGTCTCAGCCATGGCACAGTGTTTCACTGGTGGGATGCAAGTACTCTTAAAAAAACCTCTAAAGGCCTTTAATGTAAAATAACTGGCACAAAACACATCAGAATGCTGTCTATTTTCCAGAAAGGCTCCTATGAGAAAGATTCTCTAGAAAAGTAACCTAGCATTCAGCTCAAGAGTGAGTCTCGCAACTCCTGAGTAATAGAACGGGATTGGTTTTTAAGCAGCAGTTTAAGGACAGAAATTGAATTAGGCTAGAATGATGACTGATCTTAGATATAAATAAACTATTTTGGGTTTGTTGCTGGGTTTCTTTGGGAACCTTTTTTGGCATGTGGAATCTTAGTTCCCTGACCAGGGGTTGAACTCATGCCCCCTGCGTTGGCAAGGAGGAGTCTTGATCGCTGGAATACCAGGGAAGTCCATACATGTTTTGAGAGGAGCTTGAGAATTAAGCTTCCCAGGTGGCTCAGTGGTAAAGAATTCACCTGCAATGCAGGAGCCTCAGGAGACCCAGGTTCAATCCCTGAATCGGGAGGAGCCCCTGGAGAAGGGCATGGCAACCTACTCCAATATTCTTGCTGGGAGAATCCCATAGACAGAGGAGCCTGGTGGGCTACAGTCCACGGGGTCACACGAGTCAGACACGACTGAAGCAACTTAGCACGCACGCACAGAGAATTAGCCAGAGGCTCATGTTCAGCAAGAGGTCCTGCTCATTTCTTGACTTTTCCGTGAAAAAATAAATCTGCAGCTTCACAGAGACTTAGAAAGGGAAGTAAATTATTTTACAACCAACCCAAACTTAACCCAAAACGAAAGAACAAATCACTGAGTTATTTGTAATAAAAATTTAAGTGATGTCAAACCTCCATTTTTATTCCTAAGGTTAGAGTCACACGTAATCTGAAAGTCCATGGTCGGGGGTGGTGGTACCAGAGTTAATCTACAAATACACTCCCTGACGAGGGTCCCTTGGTAGCCGGGAAAGTTCAGAACTGACTGTTACGGTGAAAATGTCAAAGGCTGAAGAGAAGCGGAAGGGCCGCTGAGGGTCCCCCTTCCTCGCTTCCTTTATAAACGCACCTCCTCTCCAGCAGGAGCCCGGCTGTGAGAGCCCCAAGGAGCTGGTTTCACCTGGCGCACGTCCTTGGGTCATCTGGGGATGGTTGCTTGATGCGTGGGTAAACTGAAATGGGTTTTCTCCTTTTGTAGGTGGGTGAGCAAGCACATTAAAAAGCCCATCCGCTCCACGGTCCTCAGCTTGGATTGGCATCCCAACAACGTCTTGCTGGCCGCGGGATCCTGCGACTTCAAATGCAGGTGGGAGCAGGCGAGGGTTGGCAGCAGCCTTCAGCTCCTCGTTCTCCATCCTTCAGCAAGTGTTCGTGTGGTTCCTTTCCTTTGTAAGGGACTGTGCCGGGCCCCATGAGGCACTCAAGAGATGAAATGAGCTTGTGATCTAGAAAAGGAGCGCCAGCAAGTGCGGAATCAGGAGGCAGAAAGAAGAGGGCAAGGTGGGGCAGGTGGAGGGGCTGCAGGGGCCAAACCAGGAAGTGTCTTCCAGCAGAGCATCCCCGGGCAGCAGGTGAGGGGGCACAGGTGCAGGCCCCCCACCCCCACAGGTCGTTTCTCATCTCACAGCCCTGGCCCTGGCAGCAGACTTGGCGTGTTCCAGAGTGAGGCTGAGATTAGCATCAGGGCTGAACAGGGTGCTGCTGGGTTCCTCCTCAGTTGAAGCTCTTTTTTTCTCATGAGCATGGGGCTGGAAGAAACAGGGCCACTTCGCTGAGAGCTTTAAGGATCTACGATGTAATTGCTTTTTAAAGCTGTTCTTTATCAAGAAGACTTTTTTTTCCTCCCCCTTTAGCCAAAAGAAAAGCAAATATATGTTGGTTCGTTATTCGCTGGTTGGTGGGTTGGGAGATGGCGGTGCAGCTTTCTTTAGTAAGCTGTGTGGAGACATTCCAGAAAACCTGTCTAGTGATTTATATCCAAGAATACCCAAGATCTTTTGGTTTGTTTTTTTAAGGATGTGTGTAAGAATTCGGCTGTGGGGTAAGAGGGCGGTAGCATCAGGTGCTTTGGGGAAAATGCTGACCCTCCTACTTGAGAAGCACTGTAGCAGTTAGGGTTCGGAAGTTTTCAAAGAGAAGCCGTACAAGGAAATGGCACTGGAGGGCGAAGGGGCTAGGAGGACCGACTCCCAGCTGTCCCCAGCCCTTCTGCTTTGCACGTCTGGGTCAGAACAGCCTCCCACACAGACTTAATTCTTGGAATTAGAGGAGACTGATGACCCAAGGCTGTAAAGGACCCGCCTTCACCCCAGGCGAGCCTTGCCCCCAAGGCTGGGCGATGCCACCAGGGAGAGCCTGCCCCTCCACCTCCCTGGCCGCCCTTGGCCTTCTCCTGGGATGCCCCTTCCTTTCTTCAAATGAGTTAGCACCGCTGGCTTCCTGCAGGACTGCAAATCGCTCCCTTCTCCTGCCGCTTGTCTGTGTGGGCTTCCTGGACCACTGTTGCTGAGAATGATGGCAGTAGCCGGGTTCAGCAGAGTCCACCGTGGGCTGGGGAGGGGCAGGCAGGACAGCACGGTCCTCCCCCAGACGCCCTCCAGGAGGGAAGGGGAAGGGCTTCTGTGTCCTGCGGATGCTGTGCCCGAAGAGTGGTGCCTCACGGGCCATAGGCCACACTTGAACTGGCGCGGAGGCAGCCGGCCGAACCTTCTGCTTCTTGAGAGCTGCATGGGAACTCGCCCGTCGTCAGGGTTTGGTTTTGCTGAGTCGGCACCTTTGCGTCTTGGGGTGCCTACCAGCAGCTGCCTGCAGCCTGTTTCTAGCAATACATACGGATGTTTTAATCCCCTTTTTCCTTCTCTCTCTGCCCTTAAACCACAGAGTGTTTTCTGCCTACATTAAAGAAGTGGACGAGAAGCCAGCCAGCACGCCCTGGGGCGGCAAGATGCCTTTCGGTCAGCTGATGTCCGAGTTTGGGGGCAGCGGCACCGGCGGCTGGGTGCATGGGGTCAGCTTCTCAGCCAGCGGCAGCCGCCTGGCCTGGGTCAGCCACGACAGCACCGTGTCCGTTGCCGACGCCTCAAAAAGCGTGCAGTGAGTGTTAGCCTTTGTCTGGGCTTACAGAGGAGCGGTGTGGGGTCTCTCCACAGCTGGCCTGAGGCCGCCCAGCCCTGGTGGAAGTGCAGGACATGAGCGTAAAAGTCCCAGCTAGGCTGCACAGCAGCCTTTAAAGTCACCTTCGCATGTTTAGATGGCCTATCTGGGGAGATTTTGAAGATTCAGGTCTCCCTTCCAGAAACACTTCTTAATGGAAATGCCCATCATGAATCCTCCGAAGGAGCCTCCTGGTTTGCTCCTGGTCCCAGAGTTCCTTCGGGTGGCAGTTAATCCGTCCCTGAGAATCCCTCATAGCACGTGAGTGTCGTCCCACAGCCTTAGATGAAGTGGGGGACGTGTTCTTCCTTTCTGTGGTCGGTGAGCAGAGCTCCGTTCACCCGGGGCCTTGGTGACGGCCGACCCCTGGGAGCCAGCCCACCCAGGGTGCATGCAGGAGGGGCCGGGGTTGCAGGGACTCGGGGTGAGGAGGCCCCAGCTCAGCCCTGAGGAGGGCGGAGGGCGTCCTTCAGAGCTCAGAGCTTGCGCCTACTGCTTGTGCCTGGAGGGCAGAGGGGGCGACCGCAGTCCTTGCCACTTACGAATCTCTGTTCTTGCCTGGCGCATCCTTCCATTGGCAGCTAGAGGGAGCCCACCCGTAAGGGTCTCCTGACCTGGCACCCTGTTCCGGGAAGCCATCACATCTGACTCCTCCTGCCCCATGGCAGCAACAAAGTGACGTTTCAAAGAGAATGTCTTTTTTACTACTTGGATTGAACTGGTTGGTTTTTGTTTTGTTTTAAAATTTTTTTAAACATCCCCCCATCCTAAATTACATCATCTTTGAGACGATTTTTCTGCACATGTGTAGACACACACATCTTCTCACTTTCAACGCCAGTGGGATTATTCTGTGCATCCTAAGAGCAGTTTGCTCCTTGTCCTTCAGTCGTGTTCTGATGTCATGGCTGCTTGCTTTCTGTGGAATTTACTGTAACACATAATGAGCTCTGAGCAACTGCTCACAAGCCCCTGTCTACCATCCTACTGACTTACTATTTGCCTTTTCCGGTGCTGCAAGTCAGATTACATCCTCTACCCTTCTCCATCTCAGACATAAGTATTTCATGTAGATGAGTGTTAGCCTTTGTCTGGGCTTACAGAGGAGCGGTGTGGGGTCTCTCCACAGCTGGCCTGAGGCCGCCCAGCCCTGGTGGAAGTGCAGGACATGAGCGTAAAAGTCCCAGCTAGGCTGCACAGCAGCCTTTAAAGTCACCTTCGCATGTTTAGATGGCCTATCTGGGGAGATTTTGAAGATTCAGGTCTCCCTTCCAGAAACACTTCTTAATGGAAATGCCCATCATGAATCCTCCGAAGGAGCCTCCTGGTTTGCTCCTGGTCCCAGAGTTCCTTCGGGTGGCAGTTAATCCGTCCCTGAGAATCCCTCATAGCACGTGAGTGTCGTCCCACAGCCTTAGATGAAGTGGGGGACGTGTTCTTCCTTTCTGTGGTCGGTGAGCAGAGCTCCGTTCACCCGGGGCCTTGGTGACGGCCGACCCCTGGGAGCCAGCCCACCCAGGGTGCATGCAGGAGGGGCCGGGGTTGCAGGGACTCGGGGTGAGGAGGCCCCAGCTCAGCCCTGAGGAGGGCGGAGGGCGTCCTTCAGAGCTCAGAGCTTGCGCCTACTGCTTGTGCCTGGAGGGCAGAGGGGGCGACCGCAGTCCTTGCCACTTACGAATCTCTGTTCTTGCCTGGCGCATCCTTCCATTGGCAGCTAGAGGGAGCCCACCCGTAAGGGTCTCCTGACCTGGCACCCTGTTCCGGGAAGCCATCACATCTGACTCCTCCTGCCCCATGGCAGCAACAAAGTGACGTTTCAAAGAGAATGTCTTTTTTACTACTTGGATTGAACTGGTTGGTTTTTGTTTTGTTTTAAAATTTTTTTAAACATCCCCCCATCCTAAATTACATCATCTTTGAGACGATTTTTCTGCACATGTGTAGACACACACATCTTCTCACTTTCAACGCCAGTGGGATTATTCTGTGCATCCTAAGAGCAGTTTGCTCCTTGTCCTTCAGTCGTGTTCTGATGTCATGGCTGCTTGCTTTCTGTGGAATTTACTGTAACACATAATGAGCTCTGAGCAACTGCTCACAAGCCCCTGTCTACCATCCTACTGACTTACTATTTGCCTTTTCCGGTGCTGCAAGTCAGATTACATCCTCTACCCTTCTCCATCTCAGACATAAGTATTTCATGTAGTAAGAGCCAGGTAAGCCACAGGAAAGCCTCGGATGAGGTGTTAGGGCTTTTATCTCGTGCCAGTCTTGCTGGCGGAGGAGGCAGTTGGAGGTTGCAGGGGTGACTTTCACGTGGAGCAGTGTGATCCTTCCCTAGTGGCTCAGTGGTGAAGAGTCCGCCTGCCAGTGCAGGAGATGCAGGTTTGATCCCTGGGTCGGGAAGAGACCCTGAAGAAGGAAGTGGAAACACAGTCCGGTGTTCTTCCCTGGACAATCCCATGGCCAGGGGGCCTGGTGGGCTACAGTCCATAGGGTCACAAAGACCAGACATGACTGAGCACAACCACGACGCATTTCTGGGGCGTCTGATCCTCCTCCATCAGTCAGCACGTTTGCTGCTGTATCTGTGTCAGTTCTTGGCAGATGGCCACGAAGCATACATGTGCCCACACACACACGGCCCATTCATGTGTGAGGTCCTGGCTGGCCAGCACCGTTTTGTTCATCAGTGGCCATAGCTGCTGCCCCGGTGCCTGACGGGCACAGACTAGACTTCCATGAATGTCTGTGGTCCCGGCCCACTAGGAGCCCCTGTGAGCACAGACAGGGATGGCCTTCGGTCGTGAGTGACAGTGACTGTCAGCTCTAGGACGCCAGAGAGAGGGGAAGCCCTGCAGGCTGCAGTGGTGCAGGAAGGCTGCTTGTGGGGGTGATGAGACCCAGGCCGAGTTTCAGAGATCAGGGTGGGCAGGAGGAGGGCATGTGGGTAGCAGGGGGCCAAGGCCAGGGCGACAGAATCAGGAGGGGTGGGCACAGCCAGAGGGGCAGAGGCCCCTGCTGCTGCAGGTCACCTCGGGGCTGGCCCGTGCTGGAGATTGCTGGAGGTCACAGAGCTTCTCTTTAAAAAAAAGAAAAAAGATTTATTCACTTTAATTATCTGGCCATGCAGGGGCTCAGCTGCCGCATATGGGATCTTTTGTTGCAGCATGTGGGATCTAGTTCCCTGCAGGGGATCTCATCCGGGACCCCCTTCACTGGGAGCATGGTGTTAGCCACTGGACCCACAGGGCTCCTCTTACGAAGTGTCCGTCCTTCACGCTGTGACGCCCCTTGAGAACATGTCCTCTCACCCCCTGTGTCTGATGAGGCTGCATGGCCCCTTCCAGTGCGTGTTAACTGGTGTTCTCGTGCTCAGGGTCTCAACTCTGAAGACAGAGTTCCTGCCCCTCCTGAGTGTGTCGTTCGTCTCAGAGAACAGCGTCGTGGCTGCTGTAAGTATTTCTCTTATTTTCCCTCACGTGCGCTGCATTTCATTCTTGAGACCAGGAACAGACCGTGCACTGAGGCTGTGTGCCCTGAGGCTGAGGCACAGGGAACAGCAGCCTCGTGGAAGGAACGGATCCAGAGGCCTCTGTGGTGGGACCGTTCTGCTGGGGGAGCTGGTGGGCGCCCCCGCAACCCGGCCTGACCGCTCCCCCGTTTCAGGGCCATGATTGCTGCCCCATGCTCTTTAACTATGACGACCGTGGCTGCTTGACCTTCGTCTCCAAGCTGGACATCCCCAAACAGAGCATCCAGCGCAACATGTCGGCCATGGAGCGCTTCCGCAACATGGACAAGCGGGCCACGACCGAGGACCGCAACACGGCCCTGGAGACGCTGCACCAGAACAGCATTACGTAGGTGCCGCCCGCCAGGGGCGCCGCTCCCCTCTGCTTCCTGCCGCCTCCCGTCAGGGTCTGTGCCCTCCGGCCCGGGCGACCCTCCAGGAGCGGGTGGCCGGAGGCTGTAGCTTCCCGACTGCAGGCCCTGGTTTCCAGCTTGGCACAGAGAGCCAGCTCCACCCCTCCCCGGTAGTCAGTGTGTCCTCCACACTCGGAGCACGGGCCCTGCCCTCAGGCAGCCTCTTCTGAGTCCCGCTTTCTCAGAAACGTGGCAGAACAAAAGGAGACCTCCTGAAGGTCATGTTCCTCCCAGGGAGCACCCGGCAGGAAGGTCAGTCAGACCCTGTCTGAAAAGTAACTGTAATTGTCATCTCAGTCCTAGATTTCAAGTAATGTGTACAAGTAAGATCATTCTATTAGCTTTCTCAGCAGCATCACAGTGGATGAGGAGCCAGGTGATTTCAGTCGTGCTTCACGAGGCCTCTAGTTTGTTCAGAAAGCCTGTCCCGACTGCGGCCGTGCCCGGCCCCTGCCCCCGCCCGGGGCACACGCTGTGTGGCCCGGATCGCCCTGCTTCTCTTTACATCCCTGAGGTTAATGCCCAGCCTTAACTTTTCCCTTTTGGCAGTCTTTTTCTTTTCTGGATACTTGGTAATATAATTCATCTGAGCATTTTCTGAGTCAGGTTGCCACAGACTAATATCCACAGACACCTTAAAGGAACTGGTGGACACTTTCCTGGAGACGCCGATGCGTGCCTGGGAGGGCTGGGGTTTGCGCCCACCGTGCCCCTCACAGTCTCTTGCTTGTGCTTCCTTTCAGTCAAGTGTCTGTTTACGAGGTGGACAAGCAAGATTGTCGCAAGTTCTGCACTACCGGCATCGATGGAGCCATGACCATTTGGGATTTCAAGGTACTGCCGGCGCCTCTCAGAACGCATCTCATCGGCGCTTAATCTCTCCTTGTGAGAAGACTGTCCCCCGAGCCTTGAACCCGGCCGTCTCCTGCAGGCAGGGCAGGAGTGTGGCACACTGGGCTGCCCCCCGGGGCTGTTAGCAGGAGAAAGCCGCTCTGTCTCACTGAGCGGCCACACAGCCCCCGACGCACAGTCCCTGACGCGGAGCGGAGCACTGCTTTCGCGGTGGGCCCGGGGTTGGGCCCAGCCTGGTCGAACTCTGTAGCTCTGTTTTTGTGATCCACACCAACTCCTCTGACCAGCACTCGCTGCCGGCCTTCAGGTGCCGGGCTCGGGGGCTGGCCCTTGAGGATTGGCCATGAAAGGCCCTGGAAGGGCTCGTCTGGCAGGAGAGAGAGGAGGACGGAGTCGGGGAGCTGGGTGGGGAGTCAGCACCTGTTTTCCCGCTGGGGAGTGCAGGGTGGGGGGTGCTGCACAGACTGCCCGAGCAGCCTCTTCAGGCGGGGTGGGTTTCAGGTAGCAAGTGGTCTGGGCTGCGGGGGCCACCGTGGGCCGGGCAGAGGCCCCTGGAGGAGCCTGGCATGTCTGCGGGCAGCAGGGGCGACTCTGGAACCCACTTGGAGAGGCGCCGGCTATGTGTGGGCGGCCTGGGCTCCTGGTCTAGTGCACAAGTGACGAGGCTGTGCCTCCCGCTATGGTGGGTGGTGGCCAGGAGGTTCTGGACCAGCGAGACTTAAGGGGCCGGATGGAGGGGTGTTGTGAGTGAGGGACAAACCCCGAGGCTTCTGCAGCCTCCAGCTTCGGGGCTGGGCGGGTGGCGGGGGCGGTGCGGAGCCAGGGAGGAGAGGCGGACCAAACCTCCAGAAGCGAGCTGTTCACAGAGCTCTGCCGCTGCCTGTCGGGCTTCCAGGAGGATCGATGTTTCTGCCACTACAAGTCTCTCCCCCTTGTTACCTTCGCCGCTTTGAGGCGGCCGCACCTGTGTAATTAGCTCCACCCGGTAGCGCCGTCCTCCTTTGATCCCTGCGGCCAACCTGCCTCTCCTGTGGGCACGCGAGCGCTTCCTCTGTGGTCCGTCCCCCTGTGAGCCCACGCCCGGTGTTGTGTACCCGACTGGCTGCGTGGGGGTTGCAGACGGGGGAGTGTCTGCCATCGGGGCACTAGAGTGCGGGGCCAGCGACACAGATGATAAGCACGTGGGAGCCTTCCCCTCCCGGGGTGTGCCCGAGCCCGTGAGCGCCAGGCCTGGGGGCAGGGCAGCGCACTGCCTGGAAGGGCCAGCAGGGGGCGCCCTGCCCTGGCGAGTCCGGGTCTCCGAGGCGGGTGGGGTAGAGGGGGAAACGCGGGCCGGGCTGGCCAGTCCCCAGTGATGATCCGTGTTCTCCCCGCTGCTCCCCAGACCTTAGAGTCTTCCATCCAGGGTCTTCGGATAATGTGAAGCTGAGCGAGCCTCCAGACCCAGCATGAGAACGGACCGGCTGCGCCGGGGCAGCGCTGCCATTCACACAGGAGGGGAGCCCGCCGCCAGGAAACACTGAAGACGCACATGGCGCAAACCTCGTTGTGTGTTTTGTTTGAATATAATTGGTGAAAGTGTTGGTTTTTTTTTAAAGCAGCAGTGATTTGGGTTTTGTTTGGGGGGTTATTTTGTTTTGTTTTGCAATTTCATTCCATTTTGACCAAAGCTTCTCTTTAAGTAGTTTATTATGGAACGCTGTCAACACTAACTTAAAGTAAGGGGTGGGGAGGTATGTAAATTGTCTGCTAAAAAAAATTAAATAAAAACACTGAATATGTTTCTGGTTTTGTTTTCCCTATACTGTTTGCATTTTTAGTAGGGAAATGTGGGTGAATTCTTTGTCAGACTAGTGAGTTTAGAGGGTAGAATCTTAGACTTAGTTTCCTGAATAGAGCCATCTGGTATACCCTTCAACCAGAAGAACCATTTCTCCAGTGCAGTCCTTTAGCCCGGTAGGACTTGGGCAGAGGAGGCACCCTGTTCCCAGCTTGTTTAGAGACGGCAGACAGACAGACAGACAGACTGACCTCCCTCTGCCGAGCCGCCTCTTCCCTGTGGGTGTGGTGGGGGGCAAGGTGTGCAGTGGGAGAAAGCACATGTCATTTTGGTTTGGAGATTATTATACCCGAACTCAGTTATCTTCAACATAAGGAGAGGCCAAGTTTGACATTTCAAGGCTAAGACTCCTGAGAGGCTCAACAGAAAAAGTGACTGGCGGGGAAAATGAATGCAGCGCAGCCTTGAGTGTGGCCTGGCTGCGTGCCTGGAATGGAGCAGTGGTTCCCACATGACGCTAGTACTAACGCGGGTAACTGTGTTCTCACAGGACATCGTGATGTTCTGAAAAGAGCATGTTTTGCCCTGCTGCTGACCCACGGGAAGCACCACTTCCCTCCCGGAGGGAATCCCGGCGCCTGGGCACCTGCCTCTGTCTGTCTGCTGTAGGAGCTGGAGGAGAAGCCTGGTTCTCCCCTGCAGCCCAAGGAACCTCCAGCACCTATTCAGCCACGGAGGCAGGCTGTGGGCCTCTGACCTCCAGCACTGAGAGAAGGCACCTGCGTGGTCTCGGGGACCGCCCGCCTGCCTCCCCATCTGTGTGAGCTGTTCCAGCAGCAACAGAGGAGTCCACAAGGTCCATTCAGGAAAGGGGAGGAGGGAGTTCCCTGGGTGTCCAGTGGCTAAGACTCGCACTTCCATTGCCGGAGGCATGGGTTCTGTCCCTGGTTGGGGAGCTAAGATCCAGCAAGCTGGGTGGCGCAGCATAAAAAGAAAGGGAAGAAATAGGATCGGGAGCAGTTTTTCAAACAGGGTCAGAGCCCATCTGGAGGATATAGGAGAAAGCATTCTGCACCACGTGGAGTCAGTTCTGTTTCAGACACAGAGGAGAGGGGGGAAAAGGCCACAGGGTGTACCCATGGGGGTCGTGACCACAGTACAGTTCGAAAGCCACTAAGGTAGAGTCACTCAGAGTGCGGGTTGATGAGGAGCCAACACTGCTGGTTCTTGCTTAGTCTAACAGCAAGGTGTACCTCGCACCAAGGTCCCCGTGCCAACACCAAGGGGAATGGTCGACAGGCATGCACTCCACAGCGGGCTTGAAACTGGGACTGCCACATTACAGAGATGAAAAATCTCAAGTCCAGAGAGCAAGTAAGAGCTGGTATCTCCAGAGCCCCGGGGTCAACCGCCAAGCAAGTTCCCTGCCGGGCGGAGCAGGGAGGGCAGCTGCCTGGCCACCCAGCCCCGTTCCATCACATTTGGGAGATGGGTGCTGTCACTGAAACCAGGAGGGGATCTCCACTCCCCCACGCCCCACCCCTGACAATCTCATGGTACACCTAGGTTTCTCACTGAGCCATGTTGATTGACAGGGACAGAATAAAGAGACACAGTAGGTGATTATTTAAATAGTTAATCCCATGAGGAGACTGAAAGTAGAAAAAAAATACAGGACTGTAAGTAAGAAAAAAATACAGCTAACTGCTGTAAGCTAACGAGCAGGTTTGCTTAACCACAGAACCAAGCAGGCTTGCTTGGCAACAAAACCATGTGATGGATACACGAGTCATGCCCCCAAAACAATGAGACAATGGTGGCACAGCCCCGCATCCTGCCCAGTGAGTTCAGAAAGGTAATGATCCCTGGGACGTGCTCTCTGCTCACAGGAAAAACAGTGGTGGCCATGTCGGGACAAGCAACTCCCTTGCCCCGCTTGGAGGGGGAGCTGATGATGGAAGCATGACTTCTGCTCCCCCGCCCCACTTTTCATTATAAGCCTGTAGCCCACCAAGTTCTCGGGCTGCAGCAGCCCTTCACCCGCCCGCTTGTAAGCCTCACAAACTCCCTAATAAATTATTTATTATCTATCACTTTGTGGAATTCTTTCTGCACTGAGACATAAAGGGGTGGTATCAGAGCTCTTCAGAGGCCCCAGATGACGCCACATGGGTTCAGCGTGGCTTGGGCTGTGAGCAGCCCCGGGTTGAGGCGCACTTGGCATGTGTACCCGACCTCCATGCGGCGTACCTTGGCCGTCCCAGGCTTACCTTGGAAGAAGGCTTAAGGTCTCTCTTTCTTCCTCCCCACAGGGTACTGGGTGGCATCCTTTTGTCTCAAGGAGAGACCCAGTGTCCCCATCTGGGGTGGGCACGGGCTGAGACTGAAGGAGAAGGGGGTGGGAGCTGCTGGAAAGACTTGTCCCTTGGACTCCCACTGCCTGGGCCAGCCCACCACTGCCTGAGCCCAGAAGCCCAGAGCGAGGCTGCCCCCTTGTGACCGGGAGGCAGTAAGGCCAGTGCAGCGAGGAGGAAGGAGCAGAGAGCCGGGGAGGAAGGAGCTGGTGAGCCCGAGACCCTGCACCAGCCCCGGGCCCACAGCCCTCCCTGAGTGAGCCGGCCCTGAGGAGTCAGCAGGGGCGCAGGGCTGTCTTCCTGGGAACTCCGAGAAGGCAGAAAAGAAGGGAGTGTATCGCATTTTCATCCCAGGGAACTGGGGGAGGCAGATTCCAGGAAGACACACATCTCCGAGTTCTTGGAACTCCAGGTTCTCCCCACCCAAGGACTTGCTCCACTGGAGGCTTAGAGCACTGTCCCCTAACGGAGCCGTTTCAAATAACACCCCCAGTCGCTTCCCAGCTTGAGGTGTGTTCCCTGTCTCTCGGGTCTTCCTACAAGGACTGCAAGGCCTGTGAGGTAGGCGTGCAGGGCTTGTTAGGGGTCAGCCTCACTTTACAGATGCGGAAACCTGAGCACTGCAAGAAGAGTGGCCTGAAGCTACACTCCGGGTCAAGCGGCTGAGTCAGAGCTGGGTTCAAACTTCTGGCCCCACAGGTTCCTTCCTTCATCGATTCATTCGGCAAATGCCTACCGAGTGCCTCCTGAACGAATAACACAAACACGCTTTTTGCTCGCTCTCAGCTAGCATTGCCTCATCAAATCAGCTCAGTTTCACAGTGAGGGAAAGGGAGGTCTTGGGTGTGCGTATTTGTTAGAATGCTGCTGGGGATGAGTAAGAAAAACAACTCAGAAGTGGATTCCCCAGCTCATATATCTGAAACCCCTGGAGTCAGGCTGAGCTCAGGCTGCGGTCGGAGGTTGACCAGGGAGGGCTGTGGTCATTTCCTGGGACTTTCTGCATCTCTGTCCCCACCACCCTCGCTCTCCCACTCCCCGTGTCATCAGGCTTCCCAAATTCCAGAAGGTACTGCTTTCTCCTCTTCATCCGAAGAGGATGAAGGATGACTGCTTTCTCCAGTCTTCATCCAAAGTCCTGGGCTTTGCTTTGACCAACTCTTAGGTCACAAGCCCAGGACTAGGGGATTGGGTGAGAGCATTTCAGGGGGAGGAGGCCACCATCAGAGGTGGGGCTCAGTCCCACCTGGGGGTGTTCCCTGGGCATCTGCAAAGCTGGGGAGAGGTAATTGGAATCCGAGGATTCAAGTGTTGCCTCGGCACTGAAGTGCTCTTGTCCTTATGGGAGGGGAGGTAGCCGGTACAGATCCCTTGAAACTTTTTTCTGACTAAAGCCATCAGTTATATTTGCCACGGCTGGATGTGGTGGTGTGGAGTTGGGGGTGGGGGTCCTGTTAATAGCCCCTCAGTGTCTGCCCAGAGCCAGGAAGGAGCTAAAGTTTACCAAGCACCCTGTGTGCTCATCTCAAAGTGCTCCTCACCTTTGGACGCATTTCCTCCTCACGGCCACCCGCAGGTTGGGATTGTGTAATGGGAGCAGGGACTGGTGAGCCCAGGACCCTGTTGAGGGAGTCAGGGACAAAGTGACCTAAGAGACACTGACTCCTGTCCTGCAACATAAAGGTAAGTGGGCCAGGTGTGGACAGGGCACGTCAATGCTCCCGGCAGAAAACAGCAAGGGTCAAAGCCGGGAGACACGTGGGTGCCCGGGACCTCCTGAGACCCCACACCATCCACTCATGCCACTTAGTGTCTGGCTGAGCGGAACGCTGGGGGAAGGGCCACCTGCCGGTCATCCCCATTGATGAGGCAGGGGGCAGGGATGGAGAGACCCCCTGGACCACCTGGGGTCCGCTGTAACTTAAGGACGGGAAGCGGTCTGCGGTGGAAAGAGGGTCAGGAAGTGGGCCCTGGGAAGGGGCTGGACCAGGCGAGGGCGGCGCCCCCGTTTTGACGTGAGGACCCCGGCGGCAGGCCGGCGGCCCGGACTGCCCCTGATTGCCCACACGCCCCGCACGTGCGGCGACCCGCGGCATCCGCTCGCGGACGGAGCTCTGGTCCCCGCTGGGAGGGGGCCCGAGGCCGACAGAGACGTGCGCCCCTCGCCGAACCTCAGTCTCCCCGCGCGACCAGCGGAGAGGACAGCACGCCTTCCGGCGGCCGGGTGGGCGCGGCCCCAGGCCGGGAGGGAGGGCGGGC
>SJYG01000203.1:4352764-4370243 GCA_006410535.1 Litocranius walleri
GGGGCGTGCAGGTGGGGAGGGCGCTGCGGGGGCTCGCCAGGAGGTGGGGGGCCGCGGGGAGCTCAGGGACGAGAAGGGGGCACTGAGGGCCCCCCTGGACGTGAGCGGGCGCGCGCGGGGCGCGGGGTGCTGGCGGGCGGGCGGGCAAGCGGGCGACCTCCTCCGGGCGAGCGCGCCGCAGCGCTCCCCGCACTCCGTGCCTTCGGAGCCGCGAGCCCGCGCGTCCACCTCCGCGCCCGGCCCTCTCGGCCCCCCGTCTCTCCCGCCCCCCAGCCCCTGACTCTGCCCGGCCGTCGGTGACCCCCGTTATGTCGAGCCGGAGGGCCCCCATGCCCAGTCACTTCCCCTCCATCCTTCAGCCTTCCGGGTTCCTCCCGCGGGGAAATGAGCTGGCGCCCCCGCCCGCCTCGCCCCTCCTCCCTCCCTCCTCCTCTCCCGGCCCCCAGGCCGCCGCCGGCCCCGGGGCCAGGCCGAAGGGGTCCCCCCAGGGGGGATTGCCTGGGTTCGGGAGGCGGACCTCCTGAGCTCGCGGGCGCTGGACCGGCGCGTTCCGAGCGGCCCCTCTCTCGCCGGCGGCCCAGGGACCGCGGCCAGGACTGGGGCAGGGCCGGGACCTCGGGGCAGTGACGGTGACACAGAGGTTTACTGGCATGCAGCAGCCTTAGCGGGCCCGGTGCAGACGCGGAGCTGGAGGGCTCTCCGTTTCATCTGGGCTGCCCCGGGAAGCCCTTCCGCCTGGCGGGCACTGCTACCCGGTGGTTAAGAGCACCCTGGGCTGGCAAGGTCTTCCAGACCAGGAGCTGCTAAGAGCGCCAGCGTCTTCCTTCACTGGCCACTGATCTTAGCAAGTTGCCTAACCTCCCTGGGCCTCAACTTTGCTTACCTGGAGAATGAGGAACTTTCAAACTGGGAGGCTTACATGTGATCATGTGTGTAAGACACTTGGGGCATACACGGGCTGAATGTGCGCTGTACTGTCCTTGCTTTTTCTACAAGGTCTGCCTATACACTTATCACCTCTGAGATTTAGGGTCAGAATCCCACACTGTGCCATTGTGGGAGCTGGTGACTTGGCGCACACTTTGGTTTTTGTGTGCATCTGTTTCTTACTCGTTAAAACAAACACTAGATGGATGAGTTCTGGGGCTTTTCTTAGGGCATAAGAGAGAATGTATGTCAAAGTCCTGGGTAAATTCTGGGCATTCATGGGGCTGGTGCACAGGATGATTCAGGTAGATGGTGTGGGGTGGGAGGTGGGAGGGGGCTTCGGCATTGGGAGATTGTGTTCACCTGTGGCTAATACATGTCAATGTATGGCAAAACAAATACAGTATTGTAATTAAAAAAATAAATTAATTAATTAAAAAAAAGAAGCCAAGTAAATTAGTTAATTATGTGTGTGTATATAATCCACATGTCTTATCCCCAGGTGGTCATGGTTTCCCTTTCCATGTTTGTAGTCATCTGCATTTTTCTGTACTGTCACCATTATAAAGAGAGTTATTAGGAACGTGTTTGCTTTAAAAAAAAAAAAAGGCAGTGGCAGTGTTTTTTTAGCATTGAAATGAATTTATGCCACAAAAAAAATGTTAACAATTTTTAAGTTCCTGTTGATGTTATTTTGTTCCGTTTGTTTCCACCTGGTTGGTTGGAATTGGATGTTACCACACTGCCCTTCAGAGAGACTTAATACATTACCAACAAATGAGAATTTCTCCACAGTCTTGCCAGCATCGAGTTTCATGTGTTTGGGGGTTTTGTTTGTTCTGTATTATTTTGGCTAATGCTTTATGGTACCTTAGGATGATTTTCACTTGTCTTGCTTGACTTGACTTTGCCTGGCTTGTACGACCTCAGCAGTGGAGTTGGGGAGGAGGGATTGGTTGGTCTGTTGGGGTGACTAGGGTTGTTCCACACACAACAGGAAGTTGAGTAACAGCTCAGCACGAGTGCAAAATGGCTTGCTGGCAGCTCCCTCGATGGCTGAGCTGGGTGGGGACTTCCCTGAGTGTCTGCAGAGCAGAGTTCTTTGCTCCAGGCAGCTCCTGCCTAGTTTAGCCTCAAATGCAGCCAAACCTCTGGATGCTGAAAAGGCCGGGCTGGCAAAGCTTCTCTGAAAGCAAGAAGGAACCTACACCCAGTGCCTTGTCCAGCCCTAGCTTTTTCTGGATAGAGATGTGGGGGAAACATTGGCAGGAGCACCCAGTCAGTATCGAGAGTCAGAATGTGAACCCAGCGTGTAAGGAAGAGACGTGAGGCCTGAGACTCTTGGCTGAGCAGCTCGGAGCTTCACCTGGTTTGCTTTGCTTTGGAAGGGAGCTGTATTCTCCCCATATCCTCACAGAGGACCTTTTAAATGAAAGATCTCTGAGCTTTTCGGATCATGGACCCTATCAGGAAAAAACCTTGAGCCATTACTCCCCAGTAAATATTTACAAGTTGCATATATGTACCAGTGAAATAATAGGGCTGGTCTGTAAGGAATAAACTAAGATAGATGTGATTCATTCATGCAGTAACAGTCAGGGAACATTTGCTGAGCACCTACCGTGTGCCGAGCACTCTAATTGGTACTGGGGAAGCACTTACGAACAAAACAAATACCCCTGTGCCCATGGAGTATATGTTCCCACCCCAGTATGTGGTCCTTGGCACCCCCTGCCTGGACACCCAAAGCTCCTCCAGCCATCAGGCTGCTGTCCTTTCCCTGTATCCTCAAACCCCAGCTGTGGGCGATTCCCCCGTCCATTCGTCCTGAGCACCACCATATGCCAGACACGGGGGAAGTGCTGTCTGGAGCACAGAAAGATCCTGGCTCCAGGTTGGTAGTGGGCAGCTTGGAGCCAGTGGGGTAGGGGTGGAGTAGGGGGAGTCTGTTGGGGTTTGGCTGTGCTCCCCCAGACTCACTGTTTCCAGGGTGATGGGGGAACGGAGCACTAGTCATGGGCTCCTCCCAGTCGCAGTGCCATCCCCAGGGCCCCCTCCTCTCTTTGTCCTCGACAAGCAAGTGGGTCCCCAGAGCCGGCTCAGAGGCAGGGTCACAGGGATAAGTGGGTAAGTGTCGCTGGGGCCACGGCCTCACCCTGCCTTAGTCTCCACCAGAAGGCAGCACTGCAGCGTTGCCTGGTCCACACCCTTGGGCAGAGCAGCCCCCAGGGCACGTTCCTCAGCGGGGTGACTGGCGGGCAGCGGCACCCACCCCCAGCCCCTTGGCAGGGTGGAGTTTCCCTGGGAATGATGAAGGCACAGTTCCTACGGCTGGGTGGCCTGGTGTGAAGGCTGCTTTCCTCAGTCTGATCACTCGGAATGATCCCCTGATCCAGGAGCCAGGAGGCTGAGCCCCAAGGCTACAGTGGCCGTAGAAGCCACACCCCTCCCTGGGCTCCCACTTCCTCAGTTGTGGCCTGTGGGGGATGGAGGCCCTGCTGGCTTCAGCTGCTTCGCAGAAGTTATGAAAAAGGGGAAACACATCTCTCTTCCTCTCCCACTCCTTTCAACTTACCCCCTCCCTGCTTTAAGGTGTGGGTTAGTAGACTAGGGAGTAGTTAGTCCTATCTGAATTTATACTAGAGTGTGATTGACTGATAGGTGTGCTCTGAACCTGCCTGTCCCACTGTGCTACCGTACCTCCCTCTCACACTGAGAAATTTTGGGTCCCAGGAAACAAATGGCCAGGGCTCCCCGAGTCCTCTCAGCTGTGTTATTTGTTCTCTGCAGACCCAACCTCTCCATCTTCATAGCCTGAAACCCTGAAATGTCGCTAGACTGTTATGAGTCTGGCCCCCAGGTCTGGACACTGTCACCAAGAGCCCATAGGGAGAGGTACCCGGCCACACAGCAGGACTGGGACAGAACCAGGAAGTCAGTTTCTGCTCTGGCTGAGTCTAGGGTCCAGGACCCCTGGGGCTGCAGCCATAAGGCTTCTTTCCTTCTGGGCCACCTAGAGTGAAGGGCTGGGAGTGGTCAGCCTCCCCTGGAGTCAGGGGCCAAGAAGAACCCGGCTGGCGTTTGGAAGTGGGCGTCTGACCTTAATATCCCCCCCCCCACTGGTGACCTAGGGGAAAGGGGGGCAGATAAGCACAGCTTAGTGGAGAGTCCTGGTACACCCACCCGGTGTCTTGGCATCTGCGGTGTAGACATGGATGACCCCCTGCCCACCCAGCCTGGATGCAGCGGAAGCACTGGGGAAACCCCGTCTGGCCCGCTGACCTGGGCCTGTGGCTCCCAGGCACCACTTCCGGGGCCTTTGCTTTACACAAAGGAGGCCTTATAAGGAGACAGAGGCTGGGGAGGCAGCCGCCCTGGGAGCTGCGTGCTCGTGTGTGTGTGTGTGTGTGTGTGTGTGTGTGTGTGCGCGCGCGCGCGCGTGCGTGTGCAAGGCTGACCACGCATGTGTGTGTGGGAGCAGTCATGCATGTGCAAGGCTGACCACGCACGAACATGTGTGGCCTCAAGCCTGGCTGAGTGTCCACTTTCTTTCTCTGCAAAGGCTGCCCGAGGACCCACTAGGTCTGGGGCTGAGGGGCCAGGCGGGCCCTGCCCAGTCCTGTCTGTGCACCTGTGCGTGCCTGGCCACTGCTGCCCCAGGAAATCTGCAGGACTTCCTGATGTAAAGTGGGATTTGTGGTCGTGAGCACCAGAGCCCCCAGCAGCACAGTGGGTGACACCGCAGCTTGACAGGCCCCAGCTCGGCGCTGTTCCTCCCTCAGGGGTCTTGGCTGAGACCCCCGCTGGGGGCAGAGAGAGACCCCAGGGTTCCAGCAGCAGCTTGGCAGCCAGGGACATCAGGGCTCAGGCCTGGGCTGAGGCGTGGCCTTCCCAGGGCCCAGCCTTGGGCCACAAACCTCCCAGTCAGATAGGGGAGGGGTGAGGACACCCAGACATGGTGGGGTGGGGGTGCTACAGGTCTGGGCAGGTGGCCTCCCCCACAGACCACCGCCTCCACAGCCGTCATCTGGGGCTCAAGTCGAGAATACAGGAGGGCTTAGAGCTGGTGAGTGCAGGGCGCTCAGGAAATGTTGCTTGGCCTTTTCTTTTTTTTTAACATTAAAAAAAAATAACTTAGGCTGGACGCTAATGGCAGTAAAAAACTGTTCATCAAATATTTATCAAGCGCTTACTATGTGCCAAGCATTTAGGCGCCGGGGGTAGCAATGTGAACAAGATGCTCAGAAGTATATGTCTCCATCAAGCGAGTTACATTCCAGCAGGGGGAAAAAGACACAGCAGAATAAAGGAGGACAATGTAGCCTGTGCTCAGTAGGGTTATCTGAGGGGAAAATGAGGGACTTGAGAGTCCCTTGGACTGCAAGGAGATCCAGCCAGTCCATCCTCAAGGAAATCAGTCCTGAATATTCATTGAAAGGGCTGATACTGAAGCTGAAACTCAATACTTTGGCCACCTGATGTGAAGAACTGGCTCATTGGAAAAGACCCTGGTGCTGGGAAAGATTGACGGCGGGAGAAAAAGGGGACAGCAGAGGATGAGATGGTTGGATGGCATCTCCGACGCGATGGACATGAGTTTGAGTAGGCTTCGGGAGTTGGTGAAGGACAGGAAGGCCTGGTGTGCTGCAGTCCATGGGGTCGCAAAGAGTCGGACATGACGGAGCGACTGAACTGAACTGGGAGAGTCTGGGGCTGGGGTGGGCGGCAGCCTGGATCAGAAAGCGGCCTTGAACGCAGACTTAAATGCCAGTGGGGAGGGCGGGAACCGTGGGGGCATCTGGGGTAAGAGCTTTGAAGGCTGAGGGAACAGCTGATGTGAAGGCCTCAGGTGCGTGTGCCCAGGATCAGCCCCTGCCGGGAGGCCCACCCTACACAGGTGAAGCATGCCTAGGGCCAGCACATCCATTCTAGACCAAGAGCTGCTGTTTCATGAACACCTACTATGTGCCAGGAGTGATGTGTTATCTTATTTCACCCTCTTAAATCTCTGGGGAAGCGGGGGAGGGCAGGATTCCTATTTCCATTTTGCAGATGTGGAAACTGAGGTTCAGAGAGGGTGAGTGACATGCCGGGGTCACACAGCTGTCAAGCAGTGTGGCTGGGCTCCACCCTGGGCTCCCTGTGACTCTGGGAGGCTGAGGCGGGGAGAGAAGGGGTTCAAGAATATCCACTTTGGGTCTTTCCAGATGAGTAGGAGTTTGCTGGACAGAACAGAGAGGGGGATGTTTGGCAGCATGGAGAGGCTTAGCACATGGAACTGGCCTCCCAGGACCATCAGGCTTGACCTTCCCTGCAGAGGGAAAAGAGCACGCGTGAAGGCCAGCAGACATGGGACGCTCCTGGAGGGGGATGGCGCTCCACCCACGGGGAAACTGAGGCACAGGTGATGACACCCTCCCCCGAGTCCAGAAGGGGTGCTCACCTGTGTTCCCTCCCTGTCTGGGCACAGGAGCCAAGCAGCCATGGCCTATCACAGCTTCCTGGTGGAGCCCATCAGCTGCCACGCCTGGAACAAGGACCGCACCCGTGAGTCCCCGAGGCTCCCTGTGCCAGATGCACCCCTGCTTCACCCCGACCCTGAGATCCTGAGTGTCAGGAGAGAAGGGACCCCAAGCAGGGTAGCCAGGCGAGCAGCCCTTGAGGGTCGGAGGCCAGAGGGTAGCCCCGCTTGTTCTGGGCACTACTGTGGGCGCCAGGCAGGTGGCCTGTCTTCTGTTCCTGAGGGCTTGGGGGTGGGAAGTGTAGCCTGCAGTGAAATGAGCTCCGAGGGAAAAAGCAGGGTAAGGGGAAAACGATGGAGCCGGGGGCTGGCTTCGAAAGGGGTGAAAGGGTGGCCCGTGAGGCCTTTCGGGGGAGGTGACATTTGCATGGAGACCCAAGGAAGTGAAGAAAGCATGCAAGTGCAAAGGCCAGGGTGGGTGCAGCGACCCCAAGGTCACAGAGCCTGGGGTCATCAGAAACAGCCCAGAAACTCTGGCTGGAGCCTGGTAACCCCAAGGGGCAGAGCTGGGGGGCCGGGGAGGCAGGGACAGCTTGCAAGACTGCCTTAGGGATGTTGGAGGTGGTGAACACAGGTGAGGAGTGGCCAAGCCCTGGGAGGTGTCCCAAAGAGAGGGGGAGGGTGCACCGAGACCTGAGGCAGAAGGGAGGCCGGTAACAAAGGACAAGGTTCTTCCCGGGTGGCCGTGAAGGCGGGACTCGTGGCGGGGAAGGGGAGCCTGAGCACGTCCACCCGTCTCTCCTGCAGAGATCGCCATCTGCCCCAACAACCACGAGGTGCACATCTACGAGAAGAGTGGGAACAAGTGGGTCCAGGTGCACGAACTGAAGGAGCACAACGGACAGGTGACAGGTGGGTTGGGCTGCTAGGATCACCCTCCTGAACAAGGGCAGGGCAGGGCCAGGCCATCTACCTACTCACGGTGTTACATAGGAGAGTTTGGGTTGCAAGCATTGATAACAGAACCCTGATTCAGACTGGCTTAAGTTATAAAGCAGTTACACGCATGGGTTCATGTTACTGAAAAACACAGATGTTTGAGGGCTTCAGGAAAGGCTTGATCCAGCACGTCAGCATTACCAGGAACCCATTTCTATTTTTGTCTCCTGGCTTGGCCTTCCAGTGTGTTTGCTGATAGCTGAGAGAGCTGTAACACCCCCAGTGAACTCTAGCAGTACCCCCTGATTCAATCCTGATTGTGACCTTGAAGCTCCTCCTCTCTGGACACTGTCAAGCCACCTCTGCTTGGATGGCTTCAGCCTAGTCCTTCCTCCCACCCCACAGGCATTGACTGGGCCCCGGAGAGTAACCGCATCGTGACCTGCGGCACAGACCGCAATGCCTATGTGTGGACGCTGAAGGGCCGCACGTGGAAGCCCACGCTTGTTATTCTGCGCATCAACCGTGCCGCTCGCTGTGTGCGCTGGGCCCCCAAGGAGAACAAGTTTGCTGTGGGCAGTGGCTCTCGTGTCATCTCCATCTGCTATTTTGAGCAGGAAAATGACTGGTGGGTGCCTGGGCGGGGTCAGCGTAGGGGAGAGAAGGGGTTCAAGAATATCCACTTTGGGTCTTTCCAGATGAGTAGGAGTTTGCTGGACAGAACAGAGAGGGGGATGTTTGGCAGCATGGAGAGGCTTAGCACATGGAACTGGCCTCCCAGGACCATCAGGCTTGACCTTCCCTGCAGAGGGAAAAGAGCACGCGTGAAGGCCAGCAGACATGGGACGCTCCTGGAGGGGGATGGCGCTCCACCCACGGGGAAACTGAGGCACAGGTGATGACACCCTCCCCCGAGTCCAGAAGGGGTGCTCACCTGTGTTCCCTCCCTGTCTGGGCACAGGAGCCAAGCAGCCATGGCCTATCACAGCTTCCTGGTGGAGCCCATCAGCTGCCACGCCTGGAACAAGGACCGCACCCGTGAGTCCCCGAGGCTCCCTGTGCCAGATGCACCCCTGCTTCACCCCGACCCTGAGATCCTGAGTGTCAGGAGAGAAGGGACCCCAAGCAGGGTAGCCAGGCGAGCAGCCCTTGAGGGTCGGAGGCCAGAGGGTAGCCCCGCTTGTTCTGGGCACTACTGTGGGCGCCAGGCAGGTGGCCTGTCTTCTGTTCCTGAGGGCTTGGGGGTGGGAAGTGTAGCCTGCAGTGAAATGAGCTCCGAGGGAAAAAGCAGGGTAAGGGGAAAACGATGGAGCCGGGGGCTGGCTTCGAAAGGGGTGAAAGGGTGGCCCGTGAGGCCTTTCGGGGGAGGTGACATTTGCATGGAGACCCAAGGAAGTGAAGAAAGCATGCAAGTGCAAAGGCCAGGGTGGGTGCAGCGACCCCAAGGTCACAGAGCCTGGGGTCATCAGAAACAGCCCAGAAACTCTGGCTGGAGCCTGGTAACCCCAAGGGGCAGAGCTGGGGGGCCGGGGAGGCAGGGACAGCTTGCAAGACTGCCTTAGGGATGTTGGAGGTGGTGAACACAGGTGAGGAGTGGCCAAGCCCTGGGAGGTGTCCCAAAGAGAGGGGGAGGGTGCACCGAGACCTGAGGCAGAAGGGAGGCCGGTAACAAAGGACAAGGTTCTTCCCGGGTGGCCGTGAAGGCGGGACTCGTGGCGGGGAAGGGGAGCCTGAGCACGTCCACCCGTCTCTCCTGCAGAGATCGCCATCTGCCCCAACAACCACGAGGTGCACATCTACGAGAAGAGTGGGAACAAGTGGGTCCAGGTGCACGAACTGAAGGAGCACAACGGACAGGTGACAGGTGGGTTGGGCTGCTAGGATCACCCTCCTGAACAAGGGCAGGGCAGGGCCAGGCCATCTACCTACTCACGGTGTTACATAGGAGAGTTTGGGTTGCAAGCATTGATAACAGAACCCTGATTCAGACTGGCTTAAGTTATAAAGCAGTTACACGCATGGGTTCATGTTACTGAAAAACACAGATGTTTGAGGGCTTCAGGAAAGGCTTGATCCAGCACGTCAGCATTACCAGGAACCCATTTCTATTTTTGTCTCCTGGCTTGGCCTTCCAGTGTGTTTGCTGATAGCTGAGAGAGCTGTAACACCCCCAGTGAACTCTAGCAGTACCCCCTGATTCAATCCTGATTGTGACCTTGAAGCTCCTCCTCTCTGGACACTGTCAAGCCACCTCTGCTTGGATGGCTTCAGCCTAGTCCTTCCTCCCACCCCACAGGCATTGACTGGGCCCCGGAGAGTAACCGCATCGTGACCTGCGGCACAGACCGCAATGCCTATGTGTGGACGCTGAAGGGCCGCACGTGGAAGCCCACGCTTGTTATTCTGCGCATCAACCGTGCCGCTCGCTGTGTGCGCTGGGCCCCCAAGGAGAACAAGTTTGCTGTGGGCAGTGGCTCTCGTGTCATCTCCATCTGCTATTTTGAGCAGGAAAATGACTGGTGGGTGCCTGGGCGGGGTCAGCGTGGGTTTGGAGGGACCTGGGGCTGCAGACCAACAGGTGGTGGGACAGGAGGGTCCCAGAAAGCCACTGGACGGGGAGTCAGGACCCCTGTTCACAGGACCCGAGAAGGGTGTCCTTTCTGGCCCTTGGCAGTGAGCCGAGGGGCTCTCTGCACAGCGCCTGGGCCTCCCCCGCCCCCCCTCTAGTAATAAGGGCACAAGCCACACCAGGGCTGCTTCTGCGGGCATCACACGAAGCCCCGCACATGTACGCAATGACCCTGCAGCCCCCTGGACTGGGCGTCTGCTGCCATCCCTGGTGGCGGTGGCGGTTTAGTTGCTCAGTTGTGTCCAACTCTTGTGACCCCGTGGACTGTAGCCGCCAGGCTCCTCTATCCAGGGGATTCTCCAGGCAAGAATACTGGAGTGGGTTGCCATTTCCTTCTCCAGGGGATCTTCCCAACCCAGGAATTGAACCCGGGTCTCCTGCACTGCAGGCAGATTCTTTACCGACTGAGCTATGAGGGAAGCCCCACTGCCATCCCCATTTTACAGCAAAGGCCCTGAGGCAAATCACCTGCCCACGGCACTAGCCGTCACACTCCAGGGCCCACTCACAAGTTCCAGCCACGTCACGACCACCTCCCTGGGGTCGCTGAGGGCAGAGGCCGGGCGGGAGCTCGGACTGGGGTCTGAGAGACTCGCGTTCAGGTCCCACCCTGACCAGTGAGCAGCCTCGTGACTTCTCCTTAACCTGGCGGCCCCAGGGTAGTTGTGAGGTTGAAAGGAGACCAGGGGTGACGCTCCCATCCAGGGAGGGACCCGGCTGGCCTGGGCCCTTCCTTCCTGGGACCTCTGCAGTCTGCAGGGCCCAGTGGGAGCCTGGAGCCCGAGGCGCTGAGGTCTGAGGGTGCTCACCTATCTGTCCCTCTCTCCCCCAACACCTGTGTGACCGCCGCCGTGTCCAGGTGGGTGTGCAAGCACATCAAGAAACCCATCCGTTCCACCGTCCTCAGCCTGGACTGGCACCCCAACAACGTGCTCCTGGCTGCCGGCTCATGCGACTTCAAATGCCGGTGAGGGTGGTGTCCCTGCCGTCAACACAGGATTCATCCAGGGTCAGAGGTTGGGGAGAGCCCTGTCCCAAGAGCCCCGCCTTCCAGACCAGCTCTGCTGCCAGTGGGGTGACCTGGGGCCTCAGTCCAGCTACTGTGAGGTTTTGCTCTTTGAAGGATTGTTCCTGGGTCCTCTGTCCGGCCTGTGGGGAGTCTTAGAAGGACATACGCTTTTGCCACTTAATGTCAGTAGGATCTCTTTTCTAGGCCCTCCTGTCCTCATTAAAACCTCCCACTCCTTCAGCTTCCTGATTTTCATCTGAGGGGAAAAGAGTGGGTGTTTTTATTCACACTGAGATATAAATGACTGAGGCTGGGACAGTCTCTGCCTCGTCATCTTAAGACCTGGAACACAGAGACTCCAACTGCCTCTAGCTGTTTCTCACTTTGGGCCCAGCACCCCTGAGTCTCCCAAGCCTCTGGCTCCCAGCTCCAGGCAAGATGGCCTGCATTTCTGAATTGTCCCTGGGCAGTGAGGCTACAGCAGGCACCAGAGGCCCCGGGCATGGAGCAGATACGGTCCTGAGAGCTCCCAGGACTTGGAGCTGGGAGACCTCCTGGCCCCGCTCCATTGCACAAGTGGGCACCGAGGCCCAGACTTCTCTGAGCATGAAGACACAGGTCGTGAAAAGCCAGCCCTGGTACTCACAAACTCAGCTAGGTGCTCTGGCCTCAGCAGGCCAGTTTGGGAGAGTGGGCAGTGGCGGGAGGGGTCCCTTCTCGGGTCCCTCCCAGATCCCATCCATCCCCTTTTCTGCCTCTCCTGGCAGGATCTTCTCAGCCTACATAAAGGAGGTGGAGGAGCGGCCAGCACCCACCCCGTGGGGCTCCAAGATGCCGTTCGGAGAGCTGATGTTCGAGTCCAGCAGCAGCTGCGGCTGGGTGCACGGCGTCTGCTTCTCGGACAGCGGCAGCCGTGTGGCCTGGGTCAGCCACGACAGCACCGTGTGCCTGGCCGATGCTGACAAGAAGATGGCGTGAGTGCGGGTCACTCGAGTGGGGTTGTGGCCCCGCACCGAGAACCAGGAGCCAGTGTGGCTGACATTGTGCTCTCTCTCAGTGTCGCCACTCTGGCCTCTGAAACGCTGCCGCTGCTGGCCGTCACCTTCATCACGGAGAACAGTCTGGTGGCGGCGGTAAGGAGGGGGTCTGGGAGAGGGGCTGGTGACAGCAGGTCTCCCAGTGGCCCCAAGATGCCCAGGCAGCCCTCAATTTGTCCCCGCTCATGCCTCCTGCCTCCCTCCCTCCCATCCGTCCATCTCTATTCGGAGTAGGTGGGGTTGCACTGGGGTGGCAACAGTCCCCAGTTGCGCCAGCTGCAGTGGCCTAACACGGGAAGTGGGAAGTGTTTGTTTCTTGCTCACTTTGTTCGGTCTGGGTGCTGGGAGGGGGGCTGTCTCCCATCTGGAGACAGCGGACGTGGGGAGCTATGCCCTGGGCCAGACCTTCCTGCTTTTACATTTTATTGGCCAATGGAAATGACAGGGCCACACCGCACTCAAAGAGTGGGTGCTTGTGGTGGGTGGGGGCGGGTGGGGGTCCTACCGTGTGTCCAGAAATGTGCCACTCTTCCTCTGTCCCTCCCGCCCAGCTCTGTCAAGTCTCTCTTCAGGCCTCAGCAAACTTAACTGGGGTCCCAGGGGGATCAGGCCCACTTTGCCTAGGGAAGGGTCCAGCCGTGTCTTCCCCAGAGCACATGTGACTGTCTGGATGGGACTGAGCTGCTGGCCTCCCAGAGGAGTCCCAGACCAGCTTTCTCAACCAGATGCTGGCCTTGCGGGCGGAGGAGGCCACGCCTAGGTGCTCAGCCAACATCTGGCCCCTGTTACTATACCTGGGGTCCCTGAGGGGGCATCGGCTGCCTGGCGCTACCCCCACGCCCTGCCTCCGGCACCTCTCGGATTGGTGGCCAAGGGTGCCTTGGCCTTGCACCTCCCCCGGGGCCTGCCTGGGGTTCCCCTAGAGGAAAGTGGGGGCGTTGCGCCTGCGCTGGCCAGCGCTCCAGTGGCACCCCTGCCCTACCCCTCGCCGCAGGGCCACGACTGCTTCCCGGTGCTCTTCACCTACGACAGCGCCGCGGGGAAGCTGAGCTTTGGTGGGCGGCTGGACGTGCCCAAGCAGAGCTCGCAGCGCGGCCTCACAGCCCGCGAGCGCTTCCAGAACCTCGACAAGAAGGCGAGCTCGGAAGGCGGCGCGGCGGCGGGCGCTGGGCTGGACTCGCTGCACAAGAACAGCGTCAGGTGCGGGCGGGGCCCGGGGGCGGGTCCACTTAGGAAGGCGGGTCCGTCTCTTCCGGCGGCGGGACTAGTGCCAGGCGGTGGGCGAGCGGGCAGCCTCGCTCTGCAGCCCCGGGATGGTGTGGGGCCGCCGCAGGGCCGGGCGTGCGGGTCTGGCGGGTGGCCGGGCAGCGACCCACGGACTCCTAGCGGTAGGGACCTGTGCTGCACAGCGGCTCTGGGACTAGAACCTGGCGGGGAGGCGCGGAATGAAGAGTGTGGCAGCGGTCTCCTCGAGGAACTAGGGTGGGATCGGAGCGAGAGACCCTGAATCCTGCCAGCCGTGGGTGTCCGCCCCGTAGCAGATGAGCGACCACGGCCAGGCCTTGACCCTTGTCTGTTAAGCCCTCCTGTGGTCGCAGGGTCCCATGTCTTCAGACCGCTTTGCAGACCTTCCAGGGCTTTGTGGAACTAGCCCTGCCTCCTCCCAGCCCCACCTTTGGCTGCTTCTCCCCATCACACGGTGTTGTCACTGACTCCCTGGGCGCACGTCCCCTGCCCAAGCCGACCTGTGTCCCTTGCATACAGGCTGCTGCTCGCCTATAGAGCAGACTCGGGAGCCCTGTCCTCTGTGATCCTTCCCAGCTGGGTGCACACACCTCACCGGAGCAGGCTCCCCCAGAAGTCAGGGGGCTCCTGGAGGGCAGGGCCGATCTGTAAAGCCCTCCTCCTCTTTGCAGCCAGATCTCGGTGCTCAGTGGGGGAAAGGCCAACTGCTCGCAGTTTTGCACCACCGGCATGGACGGCGGCATGAGCATCTGGGACGTGAAGGTGAGGCCTGACCTCCACCTGCCTCCCCCCAGGTCCCCAGGGCAGGCCCCCTACCCCCCACCTTCTCCTGGCAGCCACCTGGACACTCCAGCCCTTCGTCCCTGCAGAAGGGCCCCTCAGTGGAGTGAGGACCCCTTGGCACCCTCTGCAGTACCTTCAGGGCCAGGACTCAAACCCAGGTCACCTGACCCCAAAGGCCAGGTTCTGTGTCCAGCGCCAGGTCCCTGCAGGTGGTGGTGGGGTGTCTGCAGGACAGCTGAGAATCAGCCTGTCTGTGCTGCTTGTCTCTTCCCAGAGCCTGGAGTCTGCCCTAAAGGACCTCAAGATCATGTGACCTGTGAGGAGTGTGCTGCCCTCGGCCCAGCTGCTGAAGCGAGTCGGGGAGGCTGAGGGCCGCTTTGCTGAGTTTCTAGGGTACTGGGTGGGGTCCCCACCGGGGCTGCTCCCGCAGGAGGGGAGGGATGGGGAGGGACGGGAGGCTGCTTCTTGGCTCTGGAAGGAACGATTGCTTTTTTCTTCAAGAAATGCTTTAATTGTAAAAACTGTTCTCAGAGCACTCTGGTGGTCATGAACTGCTTCAGACTGTGGAGGTAATACAAACGCAACTGTAGACATGCTGGCCTGTGTCTGGAGGGGTCAGTCTGGGCAGGGCACTGGTAGCTCCTGCCGTTTGCCAGCACCGCTGATCCTCACAGAGGCGGCTCCCCCGTGGTTGCTTCCTGCCGTCCAGCCTGGGAGCTGCCAGGACCGGCCATCTCCTGTCACTCACCGAGCAGTCAGACGCCAAGACTGGTGCCTATATGCTCTGGGCTTTGAAGGAAATTACTGTTTCTCTATTTGATGTTTGCGGTTGATTTCTCTAATAACTGCTCATTTTTTTAGGATAATCCCCCCCCTTCCTATTTTACTGGGTTTAATCACATGGTTTTTAGTCTAACTAGGTAATGCGTTACATCAGATCTTCTAACAGTGAACTAGGCCCATAGTACCTAAAGGTGGCTCCTCTCCCGCTGTTCTGGGGCCTCTGTTCTCAGGATAACCTCCAGAGTTGGAGGAGACCCACTGATTCTTTTTTAAATCAGGAAATAAAAACTCCAAGTCCCCCGGAGACAGTTCAGGCTATGTGGCTCCCCGTGTGCCTCTGCGATCAGCTGCATGACTCTTTGTGACCCCGTGGACGGTAACCCTGTCCATGGACGGCTCCTCTGTCCGTGGGATATTTCAGGCAAGACGACTGGAGGGGGCTGCTGTTTCCTTTTCCAGAGGCCCTTCCCCACCCAGCGATCAGACCTGCCTCTCTGGCATCTCCCACCTGGGCAACCAGGTTCTTCACCACTGCGCCACCTGGGAAGCCCTCCGGCTCCCCGTTATTCTTGAGCAAACCTGTGCCTGGCACCTGTTCACCTCTCAGGAGGCTGCTGTTTGGGAAGTGGCGCCCCTTCTAGAGGGCTGGCTACATATGTGGCAGACTCTTTGGGAGCCCACGTGACTAAGCCAAGCTTGGGTTTCCCAACCGCCACCCACCGCGAACGAGGTAATAACAGGTAAAGCCAAGTAGTGGTGCTGGGTGTTGGGTCGCTTCCTCCCAGCACTGAAATCCTGGGGCTGGCACCACCAGGGGGCACCAGGACAGGACTCAATGCTGCGCACAGGCCCCTGGCCCCTCTGGCTTAAGGTCCCTGGGTGAAGAGAGGGGTGGTTCCTGTATACTGCGGTCCTTCTTCCTAGCTCAGATGCCCAGGGTCCAGTCCCTGTACCCACGACTGGTGGCACCAGAACCCTGTGGGGTGGGTCTGAGAGGGACACAGGGTCCTGCTGGGTGCAAACAGCTCAGGCATGGGGGCCCCCACGAGCAACCACAGAACCAGGATTACGATAATGTCAAGTTTAATTTGCCAAATATACAAGTTGGATTTGTGGAGCGTGTTGTGCCTGGGTGCTGCACAGTAAACAGGTTTCTCGAAGTGATCCGTGGGCAAGGTTATGAATGGGCCGGGGCCTGGCCAGAGTAGGGGGCAGGGACTGGGGTGGGAAGGGCAGGGAAGTGTCCGTCAGAGGGGACTGGCCAGGATGAGCTGTGACCCTCAGGGACCCATGGGCACAGGCTGTCAGCTGCCAGCTCTTCTGAGTGAGCACCCAGGGAACACAGACCAGGGGGTGGGCAGAGAGGCCATTGCAAACTTGTCAGCAGCTACTGTGGCCCCAACCACCCCCTGCCTCAATCTACCAGGCAAATGGAAGCTCCTCTTAACCTACTTCCCAGGTACCCCCAACAAGGGTTCTGAATTCTAAAAACAGCCAAAACATTTGAATGGTTACATATGAAATGCTGCCCTGCATCTCTCTGTCTCAAAGACAGCAGCTGCCCCTCCCCCAGCCCCCCACCCACCATTCCCCCAAACGATTTCCGTGCCAGGATGAAGAGGAGGTCCCAGGCCATGGGAGGCTCCTCGTCACAAGGGGCTGCTGCAGCGGCGCCGGGGCACAGGGCGGGTGAGACGCAGCAGAGGTCCTGGCAGCACGGCCCAGTTCCCTGGTCTCTCCTCACACAGGGTCTACTTGTTCAGGGAGAGAGACTGCATTCGTTTTCCTGACAAGGTCGCATCATCTTTTGCTGAGAAGTAGGAAGAGAGAGAGAGAGTTACACGAAACCACCCCTCCATACACACAGCCCCGCACACCCCAGAATCAGCGAAATGTAGGTCCAGGAGGCCTCAGACTACAGTCCGTCCAACTGGCTCAGCTGGCAGATGTGGAAGCGACCCAAGAAGGGCCCTGCCTGACGCCCTCCCATGGAAGCCACCGGACCCACGTGTCCAGACATTCTTGCTGAGTTTGGGTGGCTACCCTCTTCCACAAAGGCCCACCAACATGCAATCTACTGGGCAAACAGAAACTCTTCTTAGCCCGCTCCCAGGAGAACTCTAATTCTAACCTCTCCCTGTGACTTCTGAAGTCTGAAATCAGCAACATTCAAGCAGTCACACACAAAGCCCTTTCCTGCTTGGGGTTTGTAAAACAAGCTCCTGGTGGGAGCTGAGATCACCTGGTATCCAGCGTGGTGATAATGCGCTGGGGCGTCTCTAGGCCTCAGAATGCAGGACAGCAAGATGCCCAACACTCATGGCTCTCCCACAGATGGAGAAAGGAATGCACAAGGCCAGAAGGTCCTGAGACAAACGCTCCTTTAAACCAGATCAATTCCTCACAGCCAACCTGGCCTGGAAGAACCCTACCACCTTCGACCCCACTGGAAGGAAGGCATGGGGAAGAGGGACACCTGGGCCAGATTTCATCTGGGAAGCACAGCCCACCACACCCTCCCAAGCCCCTCAGACATACAGTGGTGATGCCAAGCAGGTCTCCTGGCTATACAAGGCACCAGAGACTTAGAGGAACCTTCTAGCCTCGAAAGCCAGTGCATTCTGAAAAGTGAAGTCGTTCAGTCGTGTCTGACTCTTTGCGACCCC